>PVIH01000115.1:10993-459000 GCA_004025045.1 Sigmodon hispidus | reverse complement strand
GACACAAAGACAGATGCTTGGATTTCCCTGGGAAGGGGAAATAAAAGAGATCTCCTGGGTAAACTGAAGGGAGAGTGGATAGGAAAATGGGAACGTGAGGTAGTGGGTTGGGCAGGCTGGGTTTGAGAGGTGGATTTGGGAAGGATGGAGAGAGAAAGTAACAAAACAGATGTCTCGATGGGGGACATTTCAAGGTTAGGAGGAAACTTGGAACCAGGAAAAACCCCAGAAATCCTCAAAGATAACCCCAGCTAAGACTCCTATTAACAGTGGAGAGGGTGCCTAAACTGGCATTCCCCTGTAATCATATTGGTGACCACCCTAACTGTCATCAGGAGGAAATCAGATCCACAGTGAAGCACTGGGCTAAGCTCCAGAAGGTGGAATTGTAGAAGCCAGGGGGGTTATGATGAGGGAACCCACAGAAACAGCTGATTTCAGCTCATAGGAGCTCATGGTCTCTGGACCAACACTTGGGGAGCCTCAGTGGGGTTCTGAACTATGCCCTTTGCATGTTTGTATAGCTTGGTCTCTTTGTAAGGCTCCTAAGCAATGAGATCAGGACCTGTCCCTGGCACTTTGCTGGCTTTTGGGAATCTGTTCCCCATACTGGATTACCTTGCCCAGCCTAGAATGCAAGGGGTGGAGCTTGGTCCTGTCTCTACTTGATGTGTCATCATCAAGCCCATAAGAGGTCTGCCTCTCTCTGAATGGAGACAGAGGGGGAGGAGATGGGAAGTGGGGGCAAGAGAAAGGCGAAGGGGAAACTGGGATTCATAAGCAAAATAAGTAAAAAATGTTATGTAAATAAAATTTAAAAAATAAAATGAATGTTACACTTCAAAAAAATCTTCATTTGAGGGAGGGGAAAGGGAGTTTGAATAAGGGGACATGGATAAAAAATGAGACTTTATTCATAATAAAAAAGGGGGGGAGATCCTGGGAAGTCATTGCTGTGATTTGAGTAGCAAGAGTTTGTTTCCAGATGTTTTACAACCTAGGTAATGAAGATTTTTTTTTCTAGATACTTATATAAAATGGGTAACTTCACAATAGACTCACTTTATAATTTTTGCATCTTGAGGTCCAGTCACCTCATTTCTCCTACTTTACAGAACATTTTAAAGTAGACTCCAGTTATAAACATTATAAACTGGTACAGACAAACATGCCACAGATGACATCCTGGGCACACTGGTTAACTTTTTCTACATTTAAAAGTATTTTTAATGTAGAATGCTAATATTTGTTTTCCCCTGAGTTCTAGAGTTAAGGAGAATCAACACAGTTGTAAAAGCTTTCCCTCTAGGATCTGAAAAAACAAAAAACCAAAAAACACGGTTTCGTTCTTTTAAGATTCAACACATAGTTGAGCAAGTGTTCTTGTGGTATGACTGAGCATTTTGTGGGTATATGTCCAAAGTGGCATTTCTGGGTCCCGAGGTAGACTGATTTTCAATTTTCTGAGAAGCCACCATACTGATTTCCAGAGTGGCTGTACAAAGTAGCATCCATAACAACAGTAGAGGAGTGTTCTATCTGATTATTATTGTATATTTAATAAAATCAGTCTAGAAAATCAGAGGATAGAGCCATCTCTTTCTAGATATTTTTTTTCTGGGACAGGGTTTTTGTGTAATAGTCATGGCTGCCCTAGAACTTGCTTTGTAGACCATTCTAGCCTCAGACTCACAGAGATCCACCTGCCTCTGCCTCCCAAGTGCTGGAACTAATGGCGTACACCACCACTGCCTGACTTTCATAGCTCGACTATGGATACTTCTGTTCTCTGATATTCTGGGCTGATTTTTATTTAATATGCAATATGTCACCACAGTTCCCCTTGCTCCCCATCCTCTCCAGCATAGGCTGCCATCAGTGTTTGGATCTTAGCCATTCTGACAGGTGTAAGGTAATATCTTAGAGATGTTTTGATTTGCATTTCCCTGGTGGCTAAGGATGTTGAATACTTACCACCTTTGAGGAGTTGATGGCAGGAGGGGAGGAGGAACAATGGATGGCATGTAAAAGAAAAAGAAACTTCTCAAATAAAAAAATGTTAAAAGAAAAAAAAACTTTATTTACAACAAACTTAGCTTGTCCTAAAATTTCTAGTTCAAACCTGGTATCCATGTGATGCTTTTAGTTCCAATATTTTGTCAAGAAATGACATGAATATTGTTGCCACTGGAAACTAAGAGATGGTTTTGTTAGTTTACAATCTAGAGCTTTAATCTAAAAGATACCAAATAGTGATAGAATTATGTGAAGTTAGTAGTTTAAAATGTGAAGCATTCCAAGACCATTTAAGTGAGGTAGGAGGTTTGGGTAAGAAACAACCGTAACAAGTTATGGTTAGTGAGAAGATGAAATTAAATCATCAATTGAATACCAGTTCACAAAAGAAATTATACAAAGTGGACTGGAGAGATGGCTCAGTGGTTAAGAGATTATACAAAGCAAATCTGAAATATGTCAGGTAACTTCTAAGTTCTAGATAAAGATGTTGAAGATACTGCGAATCATCTTCTGAAGGATGAGTCAGAAGAGCCAAATGCGCTAGAGATTGTTGACTTCAGTTTCCTCTCAGATATTGATCATATCATCTTAGTGTGTGTGTCTGTGTGTATGTGTGTGTATATATTGTATATATGTGTATAGATGAGTGTGTGTATTGTATATGTGTCTGTGCATGTATGTCTGTCTGTACTATTTATGTGTGTGTGTATTGTATATGTGTGTGTGCATGTGTGTGTATTTGTGTGTATATGTGTGTATTGTATATGTATGTGCATGTGAGTGTGTATGTGTGTGAACTGTATATGTGTGTGTGCATGTGTATGCATGTGTGTGTATGTGTGTTAGCATACTTGGGAGTGTGTGTGTATGTGTGTATATATGTGTGTGCATTTGTGTGTATGTGTGTGTATTGTATATGTGTGTACATGTGTGTGTGCATGTGAGTGTGTATGTGTGTGAATTATATATGTGTGTGTGCATGTGTATGTGTCTGTGTGTGTGCATATTCATTCATATGCATACATGAACAAATGTTCAATTATGAGATGTGTAGATGTGAGATAGCCCATAGACCAGCCCACATCATAGTTTATGTGTCTGTGTCACAGGACAACTTTAGAAGTTGATGCTCTCCTGCTGTAGTTTCTGAAGATCACACTGAGTTCGCCACACTCAACATGTTCTTACATAGTGTGGGTACACATTTGGGGTGAAAAATGAGAAATTCAGGAACAATCCTATGAAGAGTTGTAGGACACCGGTGCTCAGTTGTACCTCATTAGGACCTTTTTAACCATGCCTGTGAAGAATCATTGATGTAATGTCTCTTCCAATAGACAAAAAAAAAAAAAAAAAAAAAAAAAAATCTCATTTTTTAGATTAATGCTCCTTTAATTTTATGTCTTTTGAGTGTTGACGGTGGGGAAATTCTTTAGTATGTTCGTAAGTTTGATCTGTGTGGTGAGTGTCGTCTCACAGGGCCAGACAAGCTTAATTGTTAGAAGTTGTACTTGTGTAGAATTTTCACAGGGAATGGGTACAAAGTTTTCTAAAAATACAATACAAAATAAAACTAACGTGAACAAAAGTATATATGAATTTTATAACAAATTTAACCAAGAAATATTTTGTTATAATAACAACAAACAAACCCAGTTGTTTGTAAAATAAATTTTACCTTAAAACCTGCATAACAAATGACTTAGAATAGTCATGGTTAAAGAAAGGATGATATTTATAATCAGCAAAGGAGTTTAATACTTGTACCACACAACTTACAATATAACTCATAAACAAACCAGAGTTTTAAAGCATATCAACATTTTATAACTTTTTATTAATGGGATTATTATGCATGACCTAAATTGATAAATGAACAATCACAATTAAGGTGTAGATACTAACATATCATTGTGGCAAATCCCCTGGGGAAATTTCCACAATGACTTGCCTTCAGAGTATCCTTTCTTTCAGTAGGCACTAAAATTTTTAGCAGCAAAAATATCTGAGGATATTCTATATGGTTTATGCATGGATCTCACAAGGCCAACAAGAGTAAGCAGAGAATGCTGACCACTGTATATCTAGCACCGTGGTCTGGTGAGAGCTGTGAACTTTATCAGATAGGCTTAGCATACCCAGGAGTGCTCCAACCCAGCATCTTGAGGCAAGCTAGCTGTGCTGTACACAATCTGCTGCTACTGGGACCTTCCCCTCTACCATTGTCCTTTTATGAGCCATGACTACAAACTGAGCATGCTCAGTAGTATATGCTTTGAACTTAGTATATCTGGCAATGTGCTAACCCGAAACATGTCCCCATATCACTGTGTGTTGAACTTTGCTTCGGAAAGGCACAGTTCTTGTAATAGTAGCCACAAGGCAGTTTTTCCTTCCTGTGACTGTTTTTCTCCTCTTTTATGTTGAAGCTTTGCTTGCCTTGGCCTCAACCCCCAAATCCCGTTACAGAAGCACAGTGATGATGGAATCTTTGTTTGGGTGATGACTAACTAGAAAGTGAAGTTATTCACAGCTTCTTCTGAACAAATCAAACAGGAAATCTCCTTTCATTTACAGGTATGTTCCATAGAAATGAACCTTTGATATCTGTAAGTCTTTAAAAAGGTTATGAGTATTCTTCATCAACTTTTGTCACACAGAATTGTTCTGACGTTTCATCTCTTTTCAATATACTTTTACGTTTTTTTCAAGCCTTTCCCAAATTGTCCAACCCCATTAGTGCTTCAGTAGACCTTGCTTTCCTGTTTGAGAGCCACGGTACAAACTGTAGTTCCCAGCAAGTGGGGAGAAACAAAAAACAAGCCATGTCTGCATCAAGTATTCTACATGGCTCACTGAATAATTAGAACTCAATGACCTGGAGAGTTGGAATGTTTCAGATCCAGGAGCAATTATCCTGGGCTACCTTTAGTCTTTAATACTCATTCTTTGTTCACTTCTGTGTCTGACTTAACATTCTTTTGACTACCTCTTTCAGTATATTAATTTAGATGCTCACTGGCTTCTACCAACCCAAATGCTAAGAATGTCTCCATAGAGTCTCTGAGACTTATAAGAGATTTTCTCTCTTTATTGTAACTCAATTATCCAATGTCTCCACCAATGAATATGAAAATTGCCTCACTTGAAGTCTTTCTTTTGTTCACCGAGTATTAAAGGTTCATGTGACCATTTTGGGGTATGACAATGTCTGGACAAAAGCTCGAGATGCCTGTCTTCCAGGCTAAGACGTATGGATAGCCAAGGTGTCACAAAAGCATACATTCTCATCCCAGATCATGAGCCTGTCATACAATTCACAGGAGGACTGGCTGCTACTGGGCCTGGCCAACGGCAAGAAGAAAGAAGTACTCACTGTGGACACCAAGAACAAGACCATCTTAGGCCTCATGTTCTCCCCAAATAGCTAGTGTTGAGTGAGCGTGAGGATGGACGACCTTGTCACCATCCACAGCATGCCCATGGAAGCAAAACTGTCCCAGGTCCCTGAGGTTGCCACTATCATATGCTGTGACATAGCAGCCAACGGCAGGCTGATTGTCACAGGATCTAGGGACTGTGCCTCAGTTTACAAAATTTGCACAAAATCCTAATAAGAATATGCTATTCAGATAATCATTCCTATTTGGCTGAAGAGTAAACTATTTCTTATTTCTACCCATTACATGAGGTTTTAACAATATTTCTTTTATTTTTTAAAGATATTTTTAGGTTTTAATAAATTTATGTTCACTCATGTTTGTGTGTCTGTGTGTATATTAGGGGTACATACATGCCATACATGTACATAGAAGTCAAGGCTAAGGGGATTCAGCTCTTTCTTTCTACCCTGTGGGTTCTGGGGTCATTGAACTCAGGTAATCTTCAAGTTTAGTGACAAGCATTGTCACCTACTGAGACATTTTGCTGGACCCATGTGTAGGTGTTAAAGTTCAGCCATCAGAGCACAATATGACCTCCACGTTCAGGGAGAAATTTTGCAAACAATTGTGCCCAGACGACTGTGATTTTCTTCTCTGCTTTATGTTTGGTCTGTTGATGATTTGTTTATGAGATGTGGATTATTACATTGTGGCAACGTTATTAAAAGGCTCTTTCCTGGATTGTGTCTTAGGCTTTGCTCTCTGCCCTCCCTTCATCTGGTCCCTCTTTTGCTCCCTCCTCCCCCATCACTTACTCCTGTCTTCCCTTCCTTCCTCCCTCCCCTCCTTCCCTCTTTTCCTCACTTTAGTCAGAAGTTTCTGGACTTGCCTAGCTCTGTGGTCTGGACCCACCCACAGCTGTTGCTACAAATAATCATGCAAAGCTTATACTGATTACATACTGTTTGGCCCATGGCTCAGGCTTATTGCTAGCTATTTCTGGCATCTTAACTCAGCCTATTTCTATTACTCTGTCTTGCCATGTGGCTCATGGTTTACCTGTACTCTATTACATCTTGCTGGATTGTGTCCCTCATGACTCTATCCTCCTTCTCTGCTACCTATGCTTGGATTTCTCACCTGACTATAAGCTGGATCACCATAGGCCAAAATAGTTCCTTTATTATCCAATGATAATTCACAGAGCACAGAAAGACGTCGCACATCACTTGTCTTTCTATCCAATCAAAAAGAAGGTATCAATTTTAACATAGCAAGATTACATATAACAAAATAGCTGTCAAGCAAGAATTACAGTAACAATATCTAGTCTATTTGTATTTAGAAAAATTAAAGAAAATATTCTATCATCTATCTTGTTCTTGTGAGTCCAAAGCTTCACATTTACCCCTTATAACTAAAGAAAACTTGTAACTATCTAATCTTCAACTACATCAAAGACCACAGAAGGATATAATATTACCCAAGTGAACAGAAAATACAAGCAGCTTCCAAAATCTAAAAATGTCAGAGATGACAACTGGCTGCCTCAGAGTTGGAGCATCCATCTTCAGTTTATAGTCCTAGAGTCTCTGGCATGCCTTTCAGTGAAGTAGAAAATTTGAAGGACTACTCAGCCCATTCTGTCATAGTTCATCAGTCACTTCTCCCTGTGTCCAGAAGAAGAATGTCTAGCAGTCTTTGTGAAGCAGGAAACTGAATGATTATTTTGACTTTTTTGGCAAAGTTCAGAGGTCATTTTCCTATGAGTCCTGCATGTCCAGTTTATACAACATACTGTCAAACAGTAAAGGCAAGAACAGTCTCTTGCCCAGTGGCTAACTTTTGTCACAAAGAAAGTAAATTCCACACGGAGTTTCTTTGATGCCCATCATCTTCTTGAAGTAGATTGATGTTGCCAGGAGCAGATGTGTCTCACTATACAGAAAAGTCTAAGTTATTACAACACTTTAAATGCCATATTTTGTAGGACTTTGAAGTGTTTGAAGATTATCTATCTAACAGAAATATATCTTTGTATACCTAAAAACTTAACTAACATGACTGTAAGTTGATTATCACAGAAGACTGTTATTCTGTATTTCTTAAACATATATTAAAGTTTTAAATGAGTTACATAACATAATATCTTAAACAAGAGTAGAAATATACATACAGTATAATAAAATTAACCTTAAACTTGTATCAATAAAATAAATACTAATGTAGTTTATTTTATTGATACATTTTGTATCAACATACAAATCAAAATATAAAAATATTTTGATTTTTTGGTTTAATAAACAATCTCTTTTTTGTCTTTCTACATTATACCCTCATTCCCTAGAAAGAGATTGACTATGGCCATTAACCATTTATAATGAAAACAAACATTTATAAATAATATTTTGGGAATTTGGGTATAGCTTTTACTACTTCCTACTATTTAGGGGCACTGGCAACCTTATGGGGATCCTGAGGCTGGATCATTTTAGTTGGCAGCCTTGAAGCTGAAGTGAATGTTGGATCATTTCGGCCATCTCTTCACATCAGAGACTTTTCGGGGGCTCTTCCTTGATCAGACCATATTAGCCTGGAAGCAATCCACAGGTTCTCATCTTCTGTGGAAACAAAAGCAGAACCTCTTTTCCAAAGTAACATATCCTTAGACCCAAATTTCAAAGTCATGATAACTTTAAAATACATATGTTGATTTAACTTAGCAGCCTGTACAATCAAACCTCTTTCTCCAGTTAGCTCACTAACAGTTTAAAAATTAAAAGAAAACACAACAATGAACATAATCCAGACTCTTTGTGTGTTTTCTGTCTTTATGTGGTTTATATTTTTATTAATCTATTTTTCTTTTTAAAGGATTTTCTCTGCCTTCTTTCTTTTCTCTCTCAGCCAACATATTCTTTTTAACACACATTGTAGCCCATTTAGAGGTTTTCCCCAACAGAATCTGTTTTATTTATTGTCCTTGATCATTTTCTAACCAAGAGAGCTTTTAAAATACTAGACTGTAAAGCACTGTTTTAACTGCTGGCTCTGATCCACTTAGCTTTTCATCATGGCAGAGGTACGAGATCACACTTACCTTCCCAATTCTGGGAAACAGTATTAAATATTGTGGAGCTATGTTTTTAAGCCCACAGCTTTGTTTCTAAATTCAAAACAGCAGCTGGAAGAAGCCTCTGTGTACCACCTCCCTTGATAGACTGTGTAAATTGGCCATGCTGATTAGCTTATGGTGGTTGACATAGGCTGCATTTCCCAGGTTGTTGTCAGGAGATATGTGGCTCTGAGATTGAAACTAGGAATCCCTGTGTGGCTCCCATTCTATGCATTTAGAATCTTTTAAAAGCTTTCTCAGGTCTATCTGGATCAATGCCCCACGTTGTAATGCTATTTGTAGCCAAAAGTTTCTGGTCCAGCCTAGTCCTACAGTACAAGTACACTCTTCCTCCATTTCTTCCTTCATTTATTCTTCTCTTATTTTCTTGAGACAGTGTTTCCTATAGCCATAGTTGGGCTCAAATTCAAACTCCATAGATGAGCACCACTATACCTAAATAAGCCACATTTCTTTAATTTTTTAAAAAGGCTGGATATAATAAAATAAATTATCAGTATTAGAAACACTTTCTTTTTTGTTTAGATTTTTGCTTACTTTTATTTTATATATTTTGTCTGCACATGTGTCTGTGTACCACATTTGTGCAGTGCTCATGGACGCCAGAAAAGAGTGCTGATCCCCTGGGACTGAAGTTACAAATGGTTGTGAGCCACCATGTGGGTTCTGGACATTGAGCTGGTATCCAGTAGAATGGCAGCCAGTGTTCTTAACCTTGGGCATGGTGGCTTCAGAAGCTCTGATCTTATTTATTGATCTCTACAAGGTTGGCTCCTTTCTGTTTAGCTATCTCTGAGTTGATTATAAAACTTAATAAACTTTTTTTGCTTTGATCAAATAATTCTAAATGATCTTCTCTACTCCCGAACAAAGTAAAATAAGAGGATAGAGAAAGTCTCCACTGATAAAGATTGCAACATTTTTTGGACTATGACACTTGGAATTCATGAGTGACCACCTTCATCACAAAGCATCAGAACAAATAGTGACATATTCAAGATGGATTTTTTTTTTTTTGAGTGAGAAGTGCTGTGGTCTCACATGAGGCAAGCTGCGTTGTTTGATAGGAAGTTCAGGGATTTATAATCATTACTGTTGGTTTTCTCATTTTATCACTGTCTTTTCTGTTACATGCTACAGTTTTTAAGGAAAAAGATCCGAGCACCTTGTCCACTTCTACAGTCCCACAAAGTCTGGGTAAACTAACTAAAGGATAAGGCTGCAGGGTGCCCAGCTCACTGAGAGTTAGCAGGAAGCTTGGAGAGTCAGAAGGTGAAAATGGAGCTTTCTTAAAACAGTCCAGGCACTTGGCTTTTGCCTCTGATCTTAGTCCCCTCTTGTTCAAATTCCATATTGCCAGAATAAACAGTCTGAGTAAGATGCGTGTTTGTGACACTCAGCTGCCCGGATGGTGCTGTCCAAACACCTCTCTGCATAATGGGCCAGCTCTGGAGTCTGGCTCCCATTACCTGTCTCAAGCCCTTTCTTTAGTTCCGTGTGTATCTGCATCTCCAGTGTTTCCTGCTTTCCTGCACAGGACTTTGCTTGTGCTCCACTCTGCTGGGAATGCTGTTCTCCCATGTCCTCCCCAGGAAGAACTACTCACCAAGTCTTTTTCCACTTCTGAGCTCAAGTAAAACTAGTTACCACGAGCACCAGGTAAGAAGCATTGATGGTCAAGGTGTTATTTCACCATGGCAGAGATTCCTCAGTAACAGCAAATATACAGACACATCAACTTGCTGGCTTTAATTTAGTGAGTGTTCCTGATTTCAAATTTATAGAAACTACAGGTTCTGTCACTCTAATCTTAATTGCTAATGTTAGTTTTCAAAGGTCTGTCTGGGCAACAGGCAGTTTTGGGGGCCATTTAAATGTCCTGCATTCCATGTGCAGGAGAGACATGTTTGAGCCAGAACCTAGGAGAGGTGGAGGTACTTTTTGGGGAGAAAAATGCTTGGGTATTGCATAAATCCTAGTTGGTCTTATAATAGACATCAGAGCCACATATTGTGGAAAAGCTGAAAGATCAGAGAGACAGAGGAACAAGCCACAGTCACTCCTCACAAATCCTCAGACTGAATGCCTCTGAGTCCTCAACCAAAAGAGGGGAATTGCAGAGCTGAATTCCTATCTCCTCCCACTTTATATTTCTTTTTCTCCCCTGCCATATCATTTCCTGTTTTAACTTTCCCAGTGCTGGGATTAAGACATATGTGTTTCCAAGTACTGGGGGCAGAGGCATGAAATCCTAAGTGCTGGGATTAAAGGTATGTGCCACCACCTCCTGGCTTTGTTTGGCCTTGAACTCACCCAGATCCAGATGGATATATGCTTCTGCCTCCCAAGTGATAGGATTTAAAGTGTGTATCACCACTCTTTGATCTCTTTGGTCAAATCTGTGGCTGGCTCTGTCCTCTGATCTTCATTCAAATTATATTAAATACACAATGTATCAACAAACCTGGGCTGTCAGTAGCTGTGATCGAGCCGCAGCCTAAAATGGCACCAGCTTCCGCCCTCCGCCTTCCGCAAGCGCTCCCTAGGGAACAACTCCTTATTTGGCATGAGGCGATCATGTGAGTGAGCATCCGCATACATGGCCCAATGGGCAGCATCCAAGTGGCAGGGAGTAAATGGATCACTGGAGAGCTTTTAAGCCGAGAGCCAGGGGGAAGGGGAAAGAGAAGGAGAGAGAAGAAAGAAGAGTGTGCATGTCGAATAAAGGACCTGGTCAGTTGCTGCAGAAGAATCTGGTGTTGTGTCTTCCTTGCCGGCGAGGTGGGCGCAACAACTGGCGCCGAAACCTGGGAACTTCCCGTGAAGGATTCAGAACTGCGGTAATCAGGGGGGTTAACCAGTAAGTCTCACAGGAAAATAGTGGGACCTGTGTTAAGCAGGAAAACTCTGCTTGTAGAAAAAAAGCAGAGAACGGGGCATCTGCTGACGAGTGGATCTAACCCGTTGGTATTTTGGGGTTGTTTGAAGAAAAAAAAAAAAAGGATATAAAGGGTTTTGAATAGGCAAGGATATGGGTGTAAATTCCTCTCACCCGATTGCCACAGCTTTGAAAGAGCTGTTGAAGAGTAATGGTGTGAGTGTTAAATCAAAAAATTTAAAAACCTTTTTAGATGGAGTAGATCACTGCGCTCCTTGGTTTTTGGTTAGTGGTTTACTTACAAGCACATCATGGGAAAAGTTAGGAAAGGATTTGATTAGGGCACACGAGGCTAGAGAGCTGGCGATGGGTATTATACCCATCTGGTCCCTGGTGCGTGAATGCCTAGATCATGCTATGGGTAAAGATTTGATAGAGGAAGGGGCGAGGGAATTAGAGAAGCTTAAAGAAGAACAATCTGAAAGAGAGTCCCTAACAGCCGAGGGGGCCGTAGGAAGATTGTATCCACCACTGCCTTTCCTAGAAGAACTCTGCTTAGAGTCCCCAGATGAGTCTGTTTCCCAGTGCTCAGAGGAAAGATCGAGTTCAGACTCTGAGCCTGAACAGAAAGGGAGAATAAAAGGGAGAGGCTGTAAGAAAAAGAAACTAAAAAGGGGAAGTCAATGATTTGTTTCCCCTACTGTGCCTATTGCCCCCCCCCGTATTGCCCGTCTGGTGGGGGCATCTGTTCTAAGCCACCGGACAACACAAAAGTGTGGAAGAGAGTCCAGTGTGAGCTGCGCCCTAGCATGCCACTGGCTTTTCCAGTTTTTCAAGATAACCAGGCACAAAGGTATCACGAGCTTTTAGATTTTAAGACAGTGAAATCCCTGGCAGAGTCTGTCAGCACTTACGGTACTACTGTGTCTTTTACAGTAGCACAGGTGGAGGCATTGAGTAGATCTGCCATGACGCCTAGTGACTGGAGTAGCTTAGCAAAAGCGTGTCTCAATCCTGGGCAGTATTTAGACTGGAAATCATTCCTGACTGAATTTGTGGGGGAGGAAGCAGCAGCCAACCGTGCGGCAGGGAACACTGCCTGGGACCAGGATAGGTTACCCGATCCAGTTTATGAACAAATTAATAAGGTAGCCATAAGGGCATGGAAAGCATTGCCTAATAGAGGGGAAGTGGGTGGTAATTTAACTAAAATCACTCAAGGGACCACCGAGCCCTTCTCAGACTTTGTGACTAGAATGGTGGAAGCAGCAGGAAGAATATTTGGGGATGCTGAAATTGCCATGCCTCTGATTAAGCAGTTGATTTATGAGCAGTGTACCAAAGACTGCAGGGCAGCCATCACACCGTACAGGTACAGACCTTTAGAGGTATGGATGAAGTGTTGTAGGGAGCTAGGGGGACCTCTTTCTAATGCAGGGCTGCCTGCTGTGGTAATGCAGCTTAACCGTAACAAGAAGGAAAAGGACAAGGGAACTAGGGCATGCTTTGCCTGTGGAAGACAAGGCCATTTGAAGAGGGATTATCCTATTAGTAGTGCCCCGCCTCTGCCAGGGCATGGGGTGGCTGCACAGCCAGGCCTTTGCCCTCGCTGTAAAAAAGGCAAGCATTGGGCCAATGAACATAGATCAGTGAAAGACATTAACAGTCAGCCCCTAACACAGCCAAGTAATACACAGTCAAAAAACAGGAGGTGGGGCCCCCGACCTCAGATATATGGGGCAATAGAGAATCAGAATACCAGCCCGACCATGGAACAGTGGCCAACACTCCGCCACCCCAACGACCACGGAGAGCCACTCCCGGGTCACCTGGATTGGACCTCTGTACCACCACCAGACTCATATTAACAACTCGGATGGGTATACAGTTAGTGGACTCAGATTTCAAAGGGCTGTTAGACCCTGGAATGGTGGGATTTCTCATAGGGTGATCTTCCACTGCTCTTAAGGGTCTTAAGGTGCATCCTGGAGTTATTGACCCTGATTATACAGGCATAGTAAAGATTATGGTTGAGTCCCCAAAAGGTATTTCCCCCATTTACCCTGGAGAAAGGATTGCACAATTATTGATTCTGTCTAGCCTCCATGCTCAATTTGTGGCAACCGACAGAAACAGAGGGAAAAAAGGATTTGGATTCACTGGTAACAATTTAACATGCCTGTCACTAGAAATGGATGATCGACCTATGATCACCTTGACAGTGGACAGTAAAAGAATCCTGGGACTGCTAGATACAGGTGCAGACAAAAGCATAATAGCTAAAAAAGACTGGCCATCAGGATGGCCTATTCAAGCCTCTTCCCAGATGCTGCAAGGCCTAGGATATGCTAGGGCACTGGATGTTAGTGCACGATTATTGAATTGGACCAACGATGAAGGCCAAAAGGGCACTATTCAACCATATGTGCTAGAATTGCCTGTTACCCTATGGGGAAGAGATTTGCTAAAAGACATGGGGTTTAGGTTGAGTAATGAGTATTCCTAAACCTCCCAAAAAATAATGGCAGATATGGGCTTTCACCCTCAGTATGGATTGGGTAAACACTTACAAGGCAGAGAAAGCCCTGTATCAGCTCAGCAGAGACCACTCAGACAAGGCCTGGGTTTTTCCTAGGGGCCACTGAGGATGGTATTCCCATTACTTGGAAGACTGAGAAACCTGTATGGGTCCCTCAGTGGCCCCGATCCCTAGAAAAGTTAAAAGCTGCTCAAGAACTAGCCCAGGAACAATTGGCACAAGGACATATTGTACCATCCACATCACCATGGAATACTCCTATATTTGTGATTAGGAAGAAATCAGGAAAATGGAGATTGCTGCATGACTTGAGAGCAATAAACAATCAGATGCAGCTAATGGGTCCTGTGCAGTGGGGGGCTTCCCTTGCTGACCGCCTTGCTTTCGCAATGACATGTTATAACAATAGACATAAAGGATTGCTTTTTCTCCATTCCTTTGAATTCAAAAGATACGGAGAGATTTGCCTTTACCATTCCCTCATGTAATCATGAGGAGCTGGACCAATGGTTTGAGTGGGTAGTGCTGCCCCAGGGCATGGCTAACAGCCCAACCATGTACCAATTGTTTGTAGGCCATGCTTTGGAACCTATACGAGCGGCTTTCCCAAAAATACGCTGTGTCCATTATATGGATGATATACTGTTAGCAGGAAAAAATGAGTTACGGTTAAAAGAGGCTTACAGAGCATTAGAAAAGACATTAAGGTCTTGGAGGCTATGTATTGCCCCAGAAAAGGTGCAGATGGCTCAGGTTGTTGAGTATTTGGGGGCTAAAGTGACCCCTCAATCGGTTTATCCACAAAAGTTAGAAATCAGAAAAGATAATTTAAAGACATTGAATGATTATCAAAGGTTATTAGGAGATATAAACTGGATTAGGAGCTATCTAAAGCTAGCAAATTATGAATTAAAATCCTTATATGATGTGCTTAAAGGCGATAGTGCCCTAGATTTACCTAGATATATGAACAAAGAAGCACACCAGGCACTACAATTAGTGAAGATAGACTACAACAAGCTTACCTACAGCTCATGCAGGAAGATCAGGAGCTGCTGCTATGCATTTTACCTACCATGAGACAACCCACAGGAGTGTTGTGGCAGCAGGGACCCTTGTTATGGATTCATCCTAGAGTATCCCCTGGAAAGAACATTGAGCATTATCCTACAACCGTTGCTCAACTGGCCCAACTTGGCTTACAAAAAACTTTACAGTTTTTTGGCAGAAGTCCTGAAACCATTGTAACACCTTACACCGCAGCACAAGTTTTAGTGTTGTGTACTACCATTGATGATTGGGCCATTCTTAGATGTTCCTTTCCTGGAAAGCTTGATAATCATTACCCAAAGCACCCCTTAATGACATTCTTTAAAGAATATCCCATTGTTTTTCCAAAGGTAACAGCTACCACACTTCTTCCTGATGCCATTAACATATTTACAGTTGGCTCCAAGAACGGAGTGCGAGCATATCTGGTCCTTGGTCAGCTGGTAGTCCAACTCCAATTTGCTCTGGGGACCCCTCAAGTAACAGAATTACAGATAGTGCTAGAAGTCTTTACAACCTTCTCCTGTGCGTTTAATTTGATTTCTGATTCGATTTATGTTATAAATGCCTTGAAGATTCTTGAAGTGGCAGGCCCCATAAAACCATCCAGTACTGTAGCCTGTCAATTTTCCCAATTGCAAAAACTTATTAGACACCGCTCTCAAAGATTTTTTTCCACAACATATAAGGGCTCATACAAAGTTGCCCGGTCCCTTAAGTGAGGGAAATGCCTTAGTGGATGCAGCCACTAGACAACAGTGGGTGTTTCCTGTAGCTGTCAGTACTCAGGCCTGAGATGTTCACAAACTCTACCATGTTAATGCCAAGACTTTGCAGTCTAAGTTTCACCTGTCCAGACAAGATGCTAGACAAATTGTGGTTGATTGCCCTCAGTGTGTGCAATTCCACCACCCACCATCCTTGGGAGTTAACCCGCGAGGGCTACTCCCCCTTAAGGTCTGGCAAATGGATGTTACTCATTCGCCTGAATTTGGTGCTCTAAAATATGTTCATGTATCAGTAGATACGTGTTCAGGGATTCTTCATGCTACAGCCATGAGTGGAGAAAAGGGCCGCAATGTTATAGCCCATTGCCTCGAAGCATGGGCAGCCTGGGTAAACCTACACAAATAAAAACTGATAATGGACCAGGCTACACTGGACAGCAGTTCACTACCTTTTGCACGCAGATGGGCGTACACCTTAATCATGGCCTACCCTACAACCCCCAAAGGCAAGGCATTGTAGAAAGGGCACATCGCACCCTCAAAGAATGTCTAATTAAACAAAAGGGGGAATAGGCCTTGGCCATAACCCAAAGGAGAGGCTTTCTTTAGCTCTCTTCACTCTTAATTTTTTTACTTCAAATTCATGTGGCCAGTGTGCGGCCGATAGACATGCTGCCCCAGGCGGTGGCATTAGTGGTCCAATTAAATGGAAGGATGTGTTGACAGGTCACTGGAAATGACTGATCCTGTGCTGGCATGGGCACAAGGGTCTGTTTGTGTTTTTCCCCAGGAAGCTCAAGACCCAGTGTGGGTTCCAGAACGATTAACCAGAAAAGTCAAAGAAGACGGTCCTGTTGCCCATCCTCCTGATGATACTGTCATCACAGAACCTTGCCCAAGCGAGGCAGAAGGTCAAGCAAAACCAGATCTGATGGGGAATCCTATCAACATTCCCGCTTCCAATGCCGGTGACATATTCAGTACCAGTGTTTCCTAGGTTTTTTCCACTGGTAAAGATGTAGATCTTCTTACTTGCCTTATGATGGAGAGGTGGCTCCTGTAGCAGGACAGACCAACTTTTCCCTCAAAGGGGTGCTTTGCTTTAGCATTGATAAAAATGATTCTGATTGTATAAATTTGGTAAGGCATACTGCAGGATGGTGGGGGTCAAAAATTTCATGGAGTGACCAGACTTATAGTGAAGTGTCTACAGATACTTACAATTATACATTTTCATCCAATCCTGCATATGAACGTGCCCACTGGTTGAATGCCTGGCCAGAAGAACGTGATGCCAGTTTCCCTACCATGCAACAGCCTAAATGGGCTCCTTATTGCTTGGGAGTACTTGAACCTAATGTCCAATGGCCGTGGACAGGGTGTCAGTCACATATGGTAACTTGGGTTGATAAACATCAACTTTTTACCTTCTCCCCCAATGTTACTGGTCTTAATAGAACTTATCAAGGCTTATTTCAACAAGACCCCCGTGGAAACCCCTTTGATAATTGGATGCTATGTGGGGTTAATGGGAGTTGCTCTAATGTAGAACATTTGGGGCTCTTGCTGGGAGGAACTGTTGGTAGGCATAATGTTACATGCTTATACAATTGAACCACCTGAGAAGATGCAGATGCATCAGTAATAGTTAATGCCACCAACTCATGCACCAAGATGCATGCAGCCATTATGGAGATAAAGTACTTTGACCCTATTCCTGTATGTGTATATCCTCCTTTTGTGTTTGTTGTTAGTAAGAGTGGCTTTAAGAATTGTACTGATTCCTGCTATTATGTGCAGTGCTGGAATGCTCAAAGTTATACGTTTGCCCTGGTCGCACATGTGCCACGATGGATTCCTATGCCAGTAATAACTCCTGGCTCCATGACATTATTTAGACAAAAGAGAGATTTTGGCATCACGGCAGCCATTGTTATAGCCATTGCCGCAGCTGCTGGAGGAGCCACTACTGCAGCCATTGCCATGAGCCATACAATACAAACCGCACAGACCTTAAATGATTTGTCTACCACAACCACTGAGGCTTTAGATGTCCAAGAGAATATTAATTCCCAATTAAAGGGAGGCCTGATGATTGTTAATCAGAGAATTGATTTAGTTCAAGAACAGATAGATGTTCTTTGGCAGCTTGCTCAGCTTGGATGTGAATGGAAAATGTCAGGCTTATGTGTGACCAGTGTTCAATATGAGAATTTTACTCGTGCTGCAAATTTGTCTAAATAATTATTTAGTTTTTTACTAGGGAACTAGACCGGAGAGTTCGAAGTGCTGATGACCCAATTGAGAATGGCCATCGTTTCTGTGAATTCAACCAGGGTGGATCCTGAACTAGCAGAAGGGCTGGCCTCTTGGATTTCTGCTGCTGTGGACCATCTGAAAGAGTGGGTGGGAATAGGCTCGATGGCTAGCTTTATGGTGTTGATATTCCTTCTTTGCATGTGGTGTGCTTGTCGCCTGAGGGTTCAGCAGCGCCAGAATGCCGCTTTACTGGTGCAAGCCTTTACGGCCATTGAGGAAGGACAGTCTCCCCAAGTTTGGCTGGCTACCCTAAAACATTAGCCGCCATATTTTTGCAGGTTGTGAGGCTATGCATTGCAGTCGGGTTACCTCTCAATATTTTGGGGAGCTGGAGGAGGGTATGTTCATTTGTATGTGGGTTGTTGCCCTGAATTTCCCACCTCTGCGAAAATAGAGTGTGGACGGGTCTCATGTTCTTGAGGGGGACTCCCCAAGAGAAGCTTGGGATGATGTTCCAATAGCACAGCAGAGAATGGACCTCTACCCTCACCTGCTTTATTTAAATAATAAAAAAAGAGGGAACTGTCGGAAGCTGTGATTGAGCCGCAGCCTAAAATGGCGCCGGCTTCTGCCCTCTGCCTTCCGCAAGTGCTCCCTAGGGAACAACTCCTTATTTGGCATGAGGCGATCACGCGAGTGAGCATCCGCATACATGGCCCAATGGGCAGCATCCATGTGGCAGGGAGTAAATGGATCACTGGAGAGCTTTTAAGCCGAGAGCCAGGGGGAAGGGGAAGGAGAAGGAGAGAGAAGAAAGAAGAATGTACACACCGAATAAAGGACCTGGTCAGTTGCTGCAGAAGAATCTGGTGTTGTGTCTTCCTTGCCGGCGAGATGGGTGTGACACTGGGCAAGTATCCTCACATCTAACTGTGTGATGGGTCAGTGTGCCTGTCACATCTCAGTCTTTGGGTGCTATTTCCTTATAGTCCCATTTGAAGACATTTCATTAAGTGTGACTTGTGTGATATCACAGGTGCCATTGGGTTTGTTTGGTTTTTTTTTTTTTGTGACTCAAATGAGTTATCAGTTTGTGCTTTATAATATACTGTTAGATGGTGGCTGTTTACTTGTATAAACAGGGTAGTTCTTTATTGTTTTTGGGTTTTTTTTTTAGACAGATTCTTACTATATAGCCCCAAACTCTCCTGAAACTCACTATGTAGACCAGGCTGACCTTGAACTCACAGGGATTCACTTCCCTCACATGCTGTAGAATAATTCTTTTGTATATTATGAAGATGTATTGCTCTCATTATTAATAAAAAGAGTGGTCAATGGCTAGACAGGATTTTCAAGGCAAAAAAATTCTGGGAAGAAGAGGGAAGGAGTCTTCAGAGTCAGAAGGCACTGAGAGACAGATGTAGAAAGCATCATGGGAGGTTTATAGATGTGGTAAACAAAACTGGGGCAACACACAGATTAATAGAAATGGGTAAGTTTAAGGTATAAGAGCTACTTAAAAGTAAGTCTAAGCTACTGGCCAATCATTTATAATTAAAAATAAGACTCTGTGTGGTAATTTGGTAACTTGCTGTTAGTTCTGCATGTAAAGGCAAGCACACACTAACAAGGCCACACATGGTGTTTATTTAAGAGAAGAGTCCCAGGCAGGTAGAGAAATAGAAGAGTGAGAAAGAAGTCAGGGGACAGAGAAGAAAAAAAGGCCTGAGCACATGCTTACAGTCGTTTTTAAGGGATGGGGCATGCACGAATATGCGTCATGGGTCCAGGGAGGTACTTCTGGGTCCAGAAAGGTGCTTCCGTAAGCAGTGCTGCAGGGTTTATGCAGCCACACTCAGGGGCGTGCCCCAGTACAAGGTGCATCCCACCTGGGCCAGAGTTGGGCCAGCTACATGGAATGCCAGGAATCCTTACACTTGCTAGTAGAAGAGAAAATCTGCCTACAAATGGTGCACTCCACCAAACAATATAGAGCCAAATAAATGCTGAGAAAGCTTACAAATATAACAAACACACAAAAATAGAGCCAAGCATGGCTTCCTAGATTCACAGTCTCATGCCACCTAAAGTACAGCGATGTGTTTCTAAGCAGATGCCTGTGGGATGGAGCCAGCCACCAACCACCATGCACTATGCTGAGTAGTGCTGGCAGCTGACATAACAGTTTAAGATTTATGTCATATGATGAGAAAACAGTATAGATGTTTAGTAAAGACAGATCCAGATGGGAAAAACTTTAAACAGGTTATAGTGTGTTTAAAAATATACATAGGCTTGGGACAGTAAAGATAAGAAAACATACCATCATAGAATTTAAAAATGTTTAAAAATAATGAAGTTCTTAAAAGGAATAAAATAAAAACTGCTGGATTAAACCAACCTACATATAATAAAAATGTCTTGACTTCAAAATGGAAGTCAAAAGATATGTTACTTTGGGAAGGAAGAGATGATGAGAGGCTGTAGATTCATACCAGATTGATATGGATCAGGTAGGTGTAAAAGGAGAAGACACCCTGAAAATTCTGGCTACAGACATAAAGAAAAGACTAGGAAAACTACAAAACATGTAATATATATTTTATCTGCTCAAACATAAAACAAAAAATAATCTTTTGCTAACTTATGTACAATGCATAGCCTATACTTTTATTAATACTGATATGTGTACTGCCTTTTAAAGTTTATCTATTTTCAGATTAAGGAGACCAGACACCAGGGAAAACAAATGGTCCAGGTGATCCAGCATCTTCAAATGTCTGTTACAGTCTCTTCAGACTTTTGCATCCAGAACAGCTTCAAGGATATTCTATGAGATGATTCAACCTCACAAACTATTCCAGTCATTAATTAACAATTATCCTGATTTTTTTCTCAAGGTTCCCCCAAAGATACCAGCACCCACAAACAACAGGAAGTAGTCTAGAGAATGGCACCCACATTGCCAAGAGATGGAACATGGGTGGGTTTTAGTTACTCAATGGACTATGAATGTTTGTCATTGTTTAGGGAAGTTGTTTACAAGTTGTTATTTGGTAATAGTAAAAAGCTAAACAAAAGAATTAAATTCAAAGATCTTTTTCTAAAAATAAAAGATTATGAAAAGGAATGATAGGATCAAAAAGCAGATTATTGTATCTACTTTAACAAAAAACTACTAATCCCAAAATATTATATACTAGCATAGATTTTGGATTACTGATACAAATTTAAAGTTAATTTTGTTATACTGTATATATATATATGTATATATATACATATATATATTCCTACTCTTATTGGGGTATTGTATTTATTTAGCTCATTTAAAAATTATAATTTATCATTAAGAAATACAGATTAATAGGTAGTCATGTATAAAGGTCAAACCTTTTATTAGAGTCAAACTTACAGTCATGTTCAGTATATTTTCAAAGTCATACCTAGATATATTTATATAGATAGATGGTCTTTAAACACTTCTATAGAATATGGAATTTAATGCTTAATAACCTAAGGCTTTCCATGACAGTGAGACATGTCTGCTCTCTCAACAGCACCAGTTTGCTTCAAAAGAGGATGATCTGTGTCCAGTGCTTGCTTATCTTAGTGATAAAATTTGGAGTCATGCTGCCAGGTTCTGATGTTCTTCCACATACTTATCATGCCACTTGTCCTGATAACTAATTTACATAAGAAATGGTTAAAATAATAACAATTTTATTAATACCTATTGAGTATTTAACTAGATGCCTCTCAGAGTTCAAAGTACTATACAAAGAACTACTTATCTAGGAAATCAATAAAAAATAAACTGAAATGTGTTTTAAAAATAAATACATTACAAAGATCATTTTTAAACAAATTAATAGAATTTCTGTATAAAATTAAATACTTAGAAAATGTAGAGAATAAAAAAGCCTGGTCATAATACCAATCTGAAGCTCAGCTAAATACCACAAAACTCTACCAAATAAGTATGAGAAAGGGAAAAGATGTCATAAAGGCACTACTTTGATAGAATCTGAATTTGATGCAGTTCTAATCAAGTCTCTGTAGGCACTATTTGAAAGAAACTATACCAAAGGAATTCTAATATTTGTAAAGAAGAAAAGACATTACAGAATTATCTTAGAACCTTCTGAAGGAGAGCAATTAGGGAATACTAAGTCTGTTAAATAGAAAAGATGTTTTTGAGACTTTACTTAGTACTTACTAGTTCACAAACAGTAAATCAGGATATCCCTTAGCACACTCAAATATATATATATATATATATATATATATATATATATGTATATGTGTGTGTGTGTGTGTGTGTGTGTGTGTGTGTGTGTGTCTTAGTTTGGGTTTCTGTTTCTATGAAGACAGCATGACCATGGCAATTCTTATGAAAGAACAACATTTAATTGGGGTGGCTTATATTTTCAGAAGTTTAGTCCATTATGATGGGACATGGTGGCATGCAGGCAGACATGGTGCTGGAGAAGCAGCTGAGTGTCCTATATCTTGACTTGCAGGCAAGAAGTGAACTGAGACACTGGTTGTGTCTTGAGCTTATAAGATACTGCAAAGCCTGCCTCCACATTTCCTCCAGCAAAGCCACACCTCCTAATAGAGCCACTCCCTTTGGGGGCTGTTTTCTTTCAAAACAACAAAATACACACTGATAAGTCAGTGGCAAAACATATTACATGGCACTAGTATCACATAATTCTTAGCCATTGGTGTTAATTAGACTTTTATCAGCTGACTCTCACGTGAAATTCTATAAAAATGAAAAATGAAAGTGTTAAAATACATAGCAGAGACAAATAGAATGGTGTCCATCACTCAGATCTACAGAAAGCTTTTCTAAGCACTCCGTGAAAACAGTAACCATACAAATAAAGACGAAAATATGGGTCCATGCAAACCCAAGGTTTCTACAGGGAAGAAAATATTATAAAGAGATGCAAATGAATAGTAACAGACTGAGGAAGAGTATGTTGACCATATATGGAGTAATCCTGCTAGAGCAGTCAAATACATTTATCTCATGTGTCTGCAGAAATATCCTGAAAAATATTGCTGTGAACCCCTGTGACGTTGAAAGCAGGGATGACCCAAAGCTTTCTAGTGGGCCTGCTAAGAGAACAAAAGAAACATTAAACTCTGTGTCCTTCTCCAGTAGCACACATGGCAAGGTCTTCTCTGGGGCTGGAGCCAGGGCCTTGAAAAAGTCCAAGTTGTGTTTTCCAGTGACCCAACTCTTCCCTCTGGGCTGTGGTTATCAGCTCTAACAGGGCTGTGTCTGAAGCATCTGGTGTGCTTTTTGCCAACATTGTGTGACTTAGGTCTCTGCTGATCTTGGCCGTTTTCCCCCTCTAATAAACATAAGTCATTAGCTTATGCAAGACCCCAGCTATCTGTCTTCTTTATTTTTCATCTTGTCCTCCCCATGGACACCTTGTTTCGGGATCTTTATTCTGATAGGTTCAGGTCAGACTTGACTATCACTCTTTTCAGCAGAAGAAATAATTTTTCATAAGCCCAACTGTTCAATTAGCATCTTCAATAAACATGAAATTATTCCAGGTTTTAACAAAACTTTACAAAGAATTGCCATTGGTATCTATACTTACCTCATAGAAGATCAGCAATAAGCAGCCTGACACCAACACAGATGTGAGAAACCGTGTGAGTGGTAGTGAGACACTACCACTTTACCATTTGGAATAGATTTATGGTAATATAGCTCAAAGTCTAAACTATTCTTTACTGAGTAGGGATACCCAAGCTTCTGGGCAGCACTCCAGTATGAAGACACTAAAAGTCAGTCGCAACAAGTTCCCAGTTATTGCCCCAAATGATGCCCTAACTCTCTGCAAGAATAAGCTTTTGGGAGAAGAGATTCCGATGGCCCCTTCACAGTTTTGGTTTCTTATTTTATTTACACTTAGTTTTTGAGTGGGTGACACCTGGGTCATCATTCTGGAGACCTTTTCTGTCTTCATCTCTTTGGTGAAAACTGGGCCATTGTGAATGAATGTAAGTGAAACTGGAGAGTGGGGAAATGCTTTACAAATTGTTCTTGGTTGTCTTACCATTTTGTTGCCCTTGCAGTGGGTAATAGTGGAGAGAAGTCAAATAGGTGCAAAGAGGAGCCAACTAGTTATTGAAATTTATAACTTTTTTCCCTTAGTTCTTTGTGTTTGTTCATATGTGGTGCAGGGTAAATGTGGAAGTCAGAGGACAATCACAAAAGTCATTTCTCAGGAGCCACCTACTTTGCTTTCAAGTAGCCAAAGCTGGCAGCCAGCACCCACCTCTCTGTGCTGCCCAGTGCTGGAAGTTCAAGCACGTTCCCTGATCCCCTGCTTTTTATGTGAATGCTGGGGACTGAACTTAAGTCTTTTCTACTCTTAGGTCAGGTTTTCCCTGTCTTCTCTAAAGTTTCTACATTCTATGAGCTGGTGCTGAGCACTGACTGGCATTAATCTCTCTTTGTCATGTGACCCTTGCTGCATGCCTCCCTGAGACAATGTATTGTATCACCATGAATCAAAATAAACTGCTTTCTTTGGTAAATTTTGCCTGGTATATTTTTTTCACAGTAAGGAGAAAAGTAACTAATGTATGACCTAAATCACTTCCTTTGGATATATGTCCAGCAATGATATAGCTAAACCAAGTAGTAATTGTATTTTAAAAGATTTATTTATTTTATTACATGTCTATGCGTGTTTTGTATGTCTGTATGTCTACCACATGCATGTCTGCTGTTCTCAGAAATCATAAAAGGAGTCAGATCCCCTGGACATGGAGTTATGGATGGCTGTGAGTCATCATGTGGCTGCTGAGAACCAAACCCAGGTCCTCTGCAAGAGCAACAATGTTCTTACCCATTGGGCCATCTCTCCAGCTTTCGTAACTGTTTTTAGTGTTTCCTCAAACCTACATACTGTTGTCCATGGTGGTTATATTTATACCAGCATTGTATAATGGCTTCTTCCTTTTTATATCCTTGACAGTATCTACTCTTCCTATAATTTAACATGACATTTGAACTTGGGTGGAGTTTCAGTGTAGTTTTTTCACTTCTATTTTCCTGATGAATTGAGGATGGTCAGCTTTTTAAATCTATTCATTAGCCATTGTCAGTTTTACTTTTATTAGTTTTTTCAGTTGAGTCATAGAGCAACGGGCTTCATCATGATATTTCATATGTGTGTCATTTGCACGTGTTCTTTTCACTACACAAGGATCACACACACACATACTTCAGTTTCATACATCTGCATAAAGGAGAAAGCATCCTGTGTGTTTTTTGCTAATTATCTTATCTTTTTGTCCTATTTTCTCTGTTCAGCCCCCTCCTTCCTTCTCATTGCCCCTATATAATCTCCTTCATATTTTCAGCATTTGAGAAAAAATTTATATCTATTCTTTTGCATATGATCCATCCATTTTCTACAAAATAAGATCATGTCATTATTTTTAAGTTATTTTTTAAAGAATTTCATACATGAGTAAGTAGTGTATATCATTTCCTCTCCCTTGTCACCCTCCAATCCTCCCATATGCCCTCCTCTTGCCTTCATCTTTAATTATTGTTACATATATATGTATATACACATACATACAAATATGTATAGATAAATACAGCCTGATGAGTCCACTTTGTGTTACTTTTATGTTTGTGTATGTGTTAGAGCTGACTGCTTGGGATCCAATAACCTATTGGGGTCTTATCCATGGAAAAGACTGACTCTCCCTCTCTCAGCTCTCATTAATTGCCTGTAGCTCTTCATCTAGGAGTAGGGCCATGTGAGAGTTCCCCGTCCATGTTGGTATATCATCAATTGATGTTGTCATCATATAGGTTTCGTTTAAGAGACCATAATGTTGAAGTTTCATGGGTGTACCTTCCTTGACACATATAGAAGATAAAATTTCATAGCAGACTTCACAGCTATGAAGTCTCTGCCTCTGACAATCTTTCTTTCCCTTGTGCATGATGTCCCTTTAGCTTATCATGTGAGGCTGTGTTGTAGATTTATCAGTTGGACCTGCGCAGCCTAGAATTAGTTGTTTTCTGCATTTTGGCCAGTTGTAGAGCTAGCACTCATTGTTTCTGGAGGCGTTCTGCACGCTGTCAAGACAGAAAAGCAATAAATTGTTCTGCCCAGCTGTAAATCCTATAGATCACAGGAAGGACAATCATGGCAAGATCTTCTCATACACACTAGCGGTGGGAGAAGGAATCTTGCCACGTGTTTGTTTGTTTTTCTTTTTTTGAGAAAACCTAAGTAGACTATTTGTCAGTTTTAAAATTGAATTGCTTGGTGGGTTGTTGTTTCCTTTTAGTGATTTATATAATCTGGATTAGTAACCATCTGTCAGATAGCTAGGAAAGATTTTGCTCCCACTCTGTAGGTTATCTCTTCACTGGGTTATTTCTTTTGATGTGCAAAAGCTTTTTAATTAGATATAAAAACATTTGTTCAAGCTTATGTTTATTTGCTGAGCTACTGGCATTATATCCAGAATGTTATTGTCTTTGTCCACATCTCAAACTGCGTCCTCTATGGTTTCTCCAAGTAAATTAAAAGGTTGAGGTGTTTTGTTATGTTAAATAGTCTTTTACCTTTTTGGAATGGATTTTGATGTGTAAGAGATAGGGACAGGCTTCAGTATTTCATTGTAGGTATCCAGTTTTTACAGATCCATTTTTTCAAGAGCCTCCCTTTTCTCTGGTGTGTTTTGTACACTTTGCTTAAGAATCAGTTGGCTGGATTTACTCCTGAACCTCTTTTCTGCTCCAATGGTCTGTGTTTGTTTTTATACTGTACCACATTGTTTTTACAACTATGGTTCTGTAATGTACCTTGTAGTTAATTATTATAATACTGCCAGCTCTATTATTTTTGTTCAGGATCATTTTGGTTATTTAATCTCTTAAGTTTACATCTGAGTTTTACATATATTGGATATTTATTGGTCATTTGTACTTCTTTCTGGAATTATTTAGTTTGCATACTTATTTCTTTGACTGATTTTTGCGTATAATTTTGTGTTCTTTATAAATTTTCACATAATGTAGTTCTTTTTTATTTATTTTTTTAATCCATGTATGCCCTTGTTCAGGCTCCTTTCCCCCTCCTGCCCCTCCCAGTCACTTACTCTTCTCTCCATCAGTTTGTCTCCTCCCCAGCAAGGGCAGGAGGTCCCAAGGTGCCAAGGTGGCTTAGTTCAGCATCCACTCCTGTCAGATCTGCTTTCCTCACCCCCACATCAAGAGTGAGTCAGGTGTTTCTCTGGAGGGAATGGGCTCCACCGTGCCAGTCCAAGGTGCCTCAGATCCCAAGCTGTTCAGTGCTTGTGATTTTCAGCTTGAGTGTTCTTTGTTTTTTGTTTAGAGTCCACTAATGAGTGAGTACATCTCCTGCTTATCTTTCTGGGTTTGTGACACCTCACTCAGGAGGATATTCTCCAAATCCATCCATTTGCCTGCAAATTCTAGGATACCATTTTTTCACTATCAGATGTTTATTCATGCTGTAGAATATCTTGTGACTGTGTTGAGTGTATCTTTTACTGAAGAAACTTTTTAATTTCATGTAATCCCATGTATCAATTCTGTTAGAGTCCACTTGAGCACATCCTCATCTATGCTTATATCTTGAAGTGTTTAATGGATATTTTTCTCTAACAATTTCAAAGTCTCAGGTCTTTACATTCAAGCCTTTAGTGTGTTTTAAATTATTTTGCTTGGAAATTTAATTCTCCAAGAACCATTCATTTGTTGGAGAGACTGTCTTTTACCCAACTTGTATTTCTTGTGACTTATATGGAAGGTTCCAGAGGGTGTCTGCATGAGTTTATTTCTGGGTATTTTATTCCACTGCTCTACATGCCTGTGTTTGCATCAATATGCACTGTTTTGTTAGTATTATTATTATAGAATAGTATATCTTGAAATGAGGGATTATAAAACCTCTGGCACTGTTTTTTCTGCTTGACTGTTTTTTGGCTATTTAGGATTTTTGGATTTCCATATGAGTTTCTGGATTAATGCTTATAGTCCCATGAAGAATTTCACTGAATTTATGATTTGGATCCCATTGAATCTATGGGCCACTTTCTGATAAGGCAGTCATCTTCACCAGATGAGCTCTGAGTATTGGATGCCTTTACTCTTATAATGTTTTTTACAAGGTCTTTCTTTGGTGTGTCAGAGTTTTTATTTTAGAGGTTTTTCACTTCCTTGATTAGGATTATTCTCAGGTATTATAGTTTACTTATTTATTTATTTTGAGACTGCTGTAAATAAGACTGCTTCCCTGATTTTTCTCAGCATGTTCCTTATTGGTGTATAGAAAACCTACTGATCTACTGAAAGCATTTATTACATCAAAGAATTTTCCAATAGAGTCCTTAGGGTCTTTTTTTTTCTTTTTATTATTATTATTATTATGAACAAAGAAGTCACACTTTCTAACCTTGTATATCCTTATTCAAAAAAGATTTTCACCAACCCTACAAGTGATAGAGGACTGATCTCTAAGATATATAAAGAATCTAGAGCCCAAAACCTTGAATAACCCAAACAAAAAATGGGGTTCAGAGCTAAAAAGGGAATTCTCAGCAGAAGAATTACGAATGGCTGAAAGGCACCTGGAAAAGTGCTCATCATCTTTAGCCTTAGGGTCTTTAAATTAGAAGATTTCTTGTTTACAATTAAAGATACTTTCTTCTTTTCCTTTTAACATATTTGATTAGCATGTACTAAGTATACATGATACTAAGTTTCACTACAGTGGTTTCATCCATGGCCATAACATCCTCCAACTATTTCATCTAGGTCCCCCCTTGTCCCCACTCTTCATACCCCTCCATCTTCCTGGCTCTCTCTCTCTCTCTCTCTTTCTCTCTCTCTCTCTCTCTCTCTCTCTCTCTCTCTCTCTCTCTCTCTCTGTGTGTGTGTGTGTGTGTCTATACACATGCATGGATGGTGTTTGCATGAGTGCACATGTGTGTATACTTGCCTACATAGGAGAGCGTAAGGGACAGACATTGATATCAAGATATCCTCATTTGCTTTGCGCTCTTATTTTTGAGACCAAGTCTCTCACTGAACCCAGAGCTCCCTATTTTGGCCAGGCTGGTTGATCACTGAGCCTGCAGGATCTGCCTGTTTCTGCCTTTAGCACTGGCATTACAAATGCATTCCACCACATCTTGCTGCTTATGAGATGCTAGGGAATCTGAACTCAGAAACTCATGTTTGTATATCAGAAATTTTATCCACACAGTGACACCCCAACCAACAATAGACTATTACTTTAATAGTCTACTAAAAATTATCTACAATGTTCTAGTTGGTAGAATATATAATTTTATATATATGTTGGACAAGATAACTCAAAAAATACAAATGTTTAGTTTCAATATATATACTTTATACAAACATACAAACATTTCAGTAACTTTTGATATACACATAATTTGTTTAGCAAGGAAATCAGTTATAGTTACAAATGAGAAAGCATAAATAAAAGCATATATTATCAAGCATTTACTTTTAATTTTATATGAATATAGCACTGCAATTTTAATGATTTCTCTCCATTTGATGACAGACCTACTTCTGTCCCTTTAATTACATAGTCTCTGAAGACTCTAAACTGGACCCGATGCTTTTCATCATGACAGGAAATAGATAACTTGCCATTCTAGTAAGAGCTTCTTTTTTACTTTGATTAAATGCTATGCATTAATTATAATTTTAAGATATTAAAAATATTTAACATCTTACATGGTCGAAGTTCATGAGCGCTTTGCTCCAGCCTGTACACTGACCATTGTGAAATAGATGCCTTTCTGCGCCAGCAGCTGCTGGTGGGTACCACACTCCTTGACCTTGCCATTCTGAATCACCACGATCAAGTCTGCATTCTGGATGGTGGACAGGCGGTGAGCGATCACAATGCAGGTGCGGCCTTCTCTGGCTTTGTCCAGGGCTTCCTGGACAACCTATTTCACAGTCACACAAAAGATTTATGATTTTAAAAAAAACAGTCCTTTTCTTATAGTCCCTTCATTACAAGCCCCAGGGTTTGTACACACTGCCCTTCAATAGTGGTAGTGGTGGGAAAATGAAGCAGAGATTAGAAACCAAGGCATCCTTCATTCCAAAAGAGAAGTAAACCTCAGTTTGGATGAGTTCTGAGACAGAAGATGTCTAATGGAGACAGGAGACATCTAAATCAAGGTAAGGGAAGTCAATAGAGTCCATCCAACCATTTAAAAACACTCCCAGGCCTGGCTATACAACATCCCTAAGGCAGTCCTTCAGCCAGCTCCGCAGTCAATAAGGATGCTGGAGCACACACCAAAGCCATCACAGCAGTGGAGACATCCCCTGTCCATCTGCCTTTGAAACAGCCCAACTCTTAACCTTTCTCAAGCTGGAAGGCACCAGCAGCATGTGTCTGAGGGCTGAGCCAGACTTCAGCCCAGTCTCCCCTCAGCTCTTCACAAGCTGCTGCAGAGACGCAGGCAGGAGCAGACTGGGAGCAGCATGCAGCTTGTAGCAGACATCAGTGAACACAGAAGGAACTAATTTGCCTCTTATCACCTAAAGTCTCCTACACCCCAGCTGTGGAGGCATCTAAATGGCACTGGGAGCCAACATGAGCACCAGTTAGTCAGCTGTCCAGCTCAGCAGCTCTACTGTGGCAGAGAACGAAGCCAACTTAAACCCTTACCTTTTCACTCTCTGTATCCAGAGCTGAGGTTGCTTCATCCAGAAGCAAAATGTGTGGCTGTCTGACCAGGGCCCGGGCTATGGCGATGCGCTGCTTCTGCCCACCTGACAGCTGGGTCCCTTTGTCTCCTACTCTGGTGTTGTATTTCTACAAACAGAATTTGGTTGTTATGAAAACAGAGCTGATGACAAAGTACACAGTGTGACCACAGAATATATAATTTTCTAATATACATAATATATAATATAAAACATGGATTTAACAGCCAAAATCTAGTATAAAAGCCAAATCTCTGGCTCACTCATTTATATATATGTATATATAATATTTATATGTATATTATAGTAACATAATAGCTAGAAAATTTAGGCCTACAAATTAAAATGGGTTGATAGACAAAAACAACAAAGAAGTTCTAAAATAGTGGATTTAAAATCTGTTATTTTTGTGTATGAGTGGGTGGTCACAGGACAACTTGTAATGGTTAGTTAGATCCTCCTGTGGGGATAAAGCTCAGGTTGTCCAACATGGCAGCAAGAACCTGTAGTTCCTAAGCCATCTTGCTAACCCTGTCTCCTTTAATGGGGTCTCACTATGTATCTCAGGGAAGTCGCACACTGCATAGGCCAGGCTGTCTCTTAGGAGTGGAGAAATGGCGGATGTGTACTGTTACACCTTCCTCTTTCATTATGTGAGTTGAACAATATTTATTAGTGTAGGAACTTTGCAATGGTATTAACTTTCACCTTCTGGTCTTTTAAGTCATGACTATGGGAAATTCACACAGCTGTTCATTATTAGCAAAGTTTGCCTTATTCACAAATTTCAGCTGATGCCCTGTGAAGTATTTTAAAGTTAAAAAAGAGAAATTATTAGGATGTTAGCATTTGTGTCTTTGCTTTTATGAACCATCATCAATAATTAATTAATATTAACTAAATGATATTAAGAAATTATACTTTAATATTTTATCTTGAAAAGCCAAGTATTCAAAAATTTTGGTTTCAAAATTCTTCTTATATTGTTTCCTACAGTAGGCATTGATCACTAACTAGTCAATATGATGCAAGAAACAGTAGTTACAGAGTGTGCTTTGGATGTGGCATCATAAACAACTAGGCAACATTACTTTCCTATATTTGAGCCGACAATATGCTGAGTTTATAGCCAAAATATGGGCTCTGGAATTTATACCTGAATTCTGATGGTTAAGTCCACATTCTATATGTGGGTACTTCTTTTTTGTTGCTGTGTGTGTGTGCGTGTGTGCATGCTATGTTCCTTGGAAACTGTACACTTGTTTTTTGAGACAGAAAAAAATTTGAGGATTTAGGGCTCACTCACTGACTAGATGTGAAGTCTGAGGGATCCTTCTACATGTGCTCCCCAGGGCTGAGATTACAAGCATGTACTCCACCCTGCTCCTTGCCTGGGTGCTGAGTCTTAAACTCAGGGCCTCAGGTTGTACTAAAAGCACTTTAACAACTGAAATATCTCCCTAGACTCTCTAGAGAGAAGGCCCCTTGTAAGGTCTGGAGAGGTGCTTGATATGGATTCCATCCTTGAGTTTTGTCTGCCTTAGAATCCAGGCCCTCTGATGTGTTCTTCCCTATGTGAGTGTGGAGCTGACTGGCTGCAGGAACTCAGCAGTGATTCTCGTGGGGTCCATAAGGAAAGTGCTATTAACCACATAGAAAGGGGGATACAGACTGTGGCAGAAGAAACCAATTTCTAGGTCTAATTACTCAGAATGGGATGCTTAGAGAACAGTTGTGTAGAACACTGAGAATAGGATCATGATGTTTATAGAGGTGTTCAAGTAACAGAAAAGGTCCAGAGATGGGTCTTTGTGGTAGTCAAAAGCAATGGACAAAGGAATTTTAAAAGACTATAGGTATATTGGCTCTGTATTGTAGCCTGCATCAGTATCACCTAGGCTTTTAAGTCTCGGAGTCCTCTTATAAACCAGCAGAAATGCTGCCTTGGTGAATTGGAGCCAAAGGGCTGTAGAAAATCATGCCACACAACAGAACTCATGTGGAGAATTTATTGGAGGAAGGGAAGAAGGGGTGCAGAGTATGTCTCTGGAGGTACGAGTTGAGGAGGAATAAGAGAGAAAGAGAAAAAGAGACCAGGAAAGGAGAAGGGGAGGGCTGGAGACGGAACTTCATGGAAATAGAGACAGAGAGGGGAGGAGTTTGTCTTTAATAAGGAGATTTAGCACCTGAGAATACAGGTTACCCAGCCAAGCAGCTCATGGTACAGACTACGGAACCCTGGTCCGCCTAGGTGTTTGCCTGGATACTGGCAGTATATGCATAGCCAGAGGGCCCTGAGACTGGCCAGGTATGTCTAAATGCCAACAGCCTGGACCCCACTGGCAAACTATTCATCCTCACCAGAGACAGGGTGAGCCTGGTACTCTGTACTTCTCACAACTTCCAAAGTGACACTGATCATGTTTAGGCTTTGAGTCAGTGACTTATTAGTAATAAGTGACTGGGGTTTTGCACATTGAATGTTAATAATTTATGGTTGGACTGCACTGAAGATAGGGAGGCAGAGGACAGGCCTCTTCCCAGGTAATGTATTTTTAATAGTTGTCTATGAAACAGCCAAAAGACAAACAGAATTTTAGGGAAGAGTTTGGGCCACCTGGTGTTATCTCACTTGCCTGCTGGTAGTATGAGGCTACCAAACCTTATTTTATCATGAGCACTTCCTGTAATAATGAACATAACTATTGATAATGGGAGTGTGTATATTATTTATGTAAGATGCATTAAAAAATAAGAACTAAGAAAGTCCACAGGAAGGTGGGAGGTTCGATTTATCTAACTTACAGGAAGAATGGAGAGAAATCCAGCAGGACAAGAGCCCAGGGGAGATTTTGGCAGTCAGCTCTAAGATCGTAGCTTAGGACCCCACAATGGATGGTGCAGCAATTATAGATTATATAATACCACAGCTGTGCCAGTGCCAGCTCTATTCTGAAAGCCTTCTTTCTGACATGGGAGGGAATCTCTTGTCTGCCCTAATTCCATAGTGACACTTGGATCACTGATGGGAGCTATAGGGAGTGCCTGTTTCCTCTGCAGAAACATTGTGGCCACAGTGTGTGCAGACTAGATGCTACCTATCTGCCTTTTACCTAGGAGGGAACGCTTGCTCACATGGATCCCCAGGTCAGAAACATGTGGATCCTCCGGCTTACAAACCAGAGGACTGTTATGGCTCTCATAGTTCCTGTCTCTACTACTCAAATATGTCTAATTTTTTTACCATGGCAGGTCAGAGGCTGGGTAAACATAGCCTCTAACTAAGATAAGAAGCATGGCTAGATGCCTCTCTGCTGGTGAGATATATTTTGGTTGCTAGTTTCTCTTTACCTTTGGACAACCAGACTTTTAGGTTTCTGATAACAGGCCTAGGGGTATATCTCAGTGGTAAAACACTTGCCTGTTACGTTCAATGCCCTGGGTTTCATCTGCAGAATGAGAATGGGGAGCATCAAAGAATAAATGAAAGAAGCTGATAACTCCCAAGGTACATACCTCAGGCAGGGAATCAATGAACTGGTGGATGTTGGCCTCCTTGGCTGCCCTCACGATCTCATCCTGGGATACGACCCGGCTGTTGTCTCCATAGGCGATGTTGTCAGCGATGCTGCAGTCGAACAGGATGGGCTCTTGGGACACAATGCCAAGTTGGGCTCGGAGCCACTGGACATTCAGTTGCTTTATTTCTTTGCCATCTAGAAACTGGGAGCAAAGATTCACAGATCAACTTCACCATGATTCAGATTTAGTAAAATAAGCACCATTATTTCATAGTATAAAACTCTTAGATTGCTGTGAGATTAACGAAAAGGCTTTTCAGTTACTTGACATGTAAAATAATGGGCTAGTCATTACTGTTTACATGTGTCTGTATCGATGCACTTTACTTTGACTTGTCTCTCACTACCTTGACAACTCTATTTGAGATAAAGTCTCACTCTGAAGCCTAGGCTGGCCTGGAACTCACACTGTAGCTCAGGATAGCCTTGAGTTTATGGGACTTTTCCTGCCTTGGCCTCCCTTATAGGCACAAACTACCAACAGATGGACCTTACAAGTGTTTACAAAAATATTTAATAATGTATTTAATAAAATAGTTTATTTATATTTATTGAGAATTTAATCAGAGTTTAAGAACCAACATATCTCTAGTTTTGAATGCAGTAATAACATTATTTAGTCCTGTATTCAAAGTTCAGCAATAAAACTGAAATATGGATTCAGAACTCTCAGAAAATAGGTTTGTAAAAGGCAGTAAGGTAAGAAACAGAGAAGAGAGCTCTTGTAACCAGTAAAGAATTGATGCAGTAAGCTGATGACTCTCCGTGTGTGTAGTTTTTGTTTTTGTATTCAGACCACAGTCGTCCTGTGTATCCCCCACCTGCCCTATCCATTCTTCATCCATTTCTCTTCAGAAGAGGTCAGACCTCCCATGGATGTCAACCAACCTTGGCAAATCAAGTTGCAGTGAGACTATGTACCTCCTATTAAGTCTGCATGAGGGAATCTGGTAGGAGTGAAGGTCCCCAGAGCAGGTAACAGAGAGAGACAAAGGTAGCCCCTGCCCACACTGTCAGCAGGCATACAAGAAAGCCAAATCACACAACTGCAACCTATGGATAACGGGTTTAGGCCAGGCCCATGCAGGTTCCCTGGTTGTGTGTTCAGTCTCTGAGCCCCTAAGAACCCAAGTTAGTTGATTCTGTGGGTTTTTTGAGATGTTCTTAACCCTTCTGGCTCCTACAATCCTTCCTCCCTTTCATAACTGTTTTTGAATAGAATCAAATGGGATGGATTAGGGTAGAATAAAATAGAAGAATAGAATAGAATAGAATAGAATAGAATAGAATAGAATAGAATAGAATAGAATAGAATAGAAGCCAGCCTGGCCTACAAAGAGAGTTCCAGGACAGCTGAGGATGCTTCACAAAGAAACCCTGTTTTGAAAAACAAAAACAACAAAAGAAATTTTTCCTAAGTAGCAGTGAATAATTATTGCAGACAAGTTAAAAAGAACTATGAGGAACAAGTGCAAAGTTCTCTTCAACTCAGCATCTACTACTCCAAGGCCCCCTGGAGCTAACGCTTCTGCAATTTAGAACTAAACACATATAGCAACAGTGGAATTCTCTGATGTGAATTCTGTTTCTCTGGATCTTTTCATTTTTCTCTCTCATTATAATCTTAAAATTCATTATTCCCTACAAGATTTCTCTTTCTCTCATGTCCAGCACCTAAGATAGTTTCTGACAGGCTCTCAGAGTTTTGCTGAACATGGAATCCTCATTACTCCCTTACCATTTCAGTTGAGAAAACATCCTTCCTTATTTCCATCCACTCTCCAAATGTGTCCATTTTACTTAGGGAGTCCTGTGTGTCTTGCTGGGCCAGGGAAGATGTTCTCTGTATAGTGGTAGTATTGTCTTATCCTGGTCGTGAAAATGCTTAAGCGGTTCCCTGAAGTCTCTCCTATTCCCCCAGCTTGTCTCTTTTACCTTGGATTTTCTTCATAGTCCACACCCACTTAAATCTCCACAACCCTCTAACCATCCTTCAATCATGCTAAACTGTCGGTGCCCATCAACACTTCATTGAGAGCAGAGAAACAGGAATAGCTCACAAAACGTATTCATATTATGTCATGACTTCTCAGTCCCCATCTTTCCACAGCCCATGTCCTTGCAAACCACTTCTTCATTGAAATGCATCCTGCCCTTGACTTTTCATCCCATTCCATCTCCTGCAACTCTCTTTATCTTTCTGACTACTTTAGGTTTTGCCAGCTTTTCCACCGTGAGCTGAAATCTCACCATGGCAAAGGAGACAGGTGGTCAAACACTGCTGGAAATAGAAGACAGAGGGGCAGCACATTGACAAAGAGGCTGGGTGAAATGGCTAATGCAGTTGGCAAAGAATGCACCTCTAGCTTTTCCTATTATCTAACCATGGCTTATGTTTAAGGGTTAAACATATCCAGCCATTTGGATGGTGAAACCTAAGATGATCTGAATACACAAGTGTGCTCACCACTGCTCCGGCCCTGGGGTCGTAGAACCGCTCCAGCAGCTGGACCACCGTGCTCTTCCCACAGCCGCTGCTGCCCACCAGGGCCAGTGTCTGGCCCTTCTTCACCTCCAGGTTCAGCCCCTGAAGCACTGGTATGTCGGGTCGGGTGGGATAGTTGAACATGACTTCATTAAATTTCACATTTCCTTCCAACACATTCTAGAATGAGAACAGCAGCACTTAGTCTGACTTCGACAATACTGAATGTAGTGGTAATTCCTAGTGTAGGGTGTAGTGGTAATTCCTAGTGTAGGGTGTAGTGGTAATTCCTAGTGTAGAGTGTAGTGGTAATTCCTAGTGTAGGATGTAGTGGTAATTCCTAGTGTAGGGTGTAGTGGTAATTCCTAGTGTAGGGTGTAGTGGTAATTCTAGTGTAGGGTGTAGTGGTAATTCCTAGTGTAGGGTATAGTGGTAATTCCTAGTGTAGGGTGTAGTGGTAATTCCTAGTGTAGGGTATAGTGGTAATTCCTAGTTTAGGGTGTAGTGGTAATTCCTAGTGTAGGGTGTAGTGGTAATTCCTAGTGTAGGGTGTAGTGGTAATTCCTAGTGTAGGGTGTAGTGGTAATTCCTAGTGTAGGGTGTAGTGGTAATTCCTAGTGTAGGGTGTAGTGGTAATTCCTAGTGTAGGGTGTAGTGGTAATTCTAGTGTAGGGTGTAGTGGTAATTCCTAGTGTAGGATGTAGTGGTAATTAATTCCTAGGGCCATGTTTGGAAAGGGAGCTTTGGTCCTAGGTAAGCTTCATTTCATCTCTGTAATTAAATCTAGAGAAGTACTGGTTAAGTAGCATGAATTCTCAATACAGCACCAATGTACTCTCCCCAACTAGAATAACTACTGATAGAAATGCCTAATGAACAGCATTTCTGCTTCCTTGGATGGTATTCTTAGCTTCCTGTAATTTTGCTATATAAAAGTAATGACTATTGATATATAGCACGAACATCTATTCAAATCAGCTCGTCTAGATTTTAGCAGCAGCATATAATTTTTAAAATTAAAGCAGAAATTTTATTAAATTTTCTCTTTGTGTCTGTGCATTGAGGAGTTAGGGATAGAACATTCACAGGAAGAGCAAACTCACAGGCTTCAGGCCTTCTGTGCTGTAGCTGTCAATCTCGGGTGCTTTTTCAATGATCATGATGATATGTGACGCCGACACTTTGGCTTTGGCATAGTCAGGAGCAAATGAACTGACTTGTCCAACTGCCATGGCACCGAAAACAATAGCTGAGAATACTCTGGAAAATAGAAGACAAGTACTTGCAATGAAGCTACAGTGTTATCAATGGGGCAGTTCTGTAACCTGGAGCAATTGCAATTATAAAGTTGAAAGATAAAACCCCCTATTCCCTTACATGTTCTCATCAGCATGACATGATGTAAAATATACCCTTTCCTGTTATCTTCAACTTCTTAGTTGACCTTCTAAGAATTACAAATTTGTTTTTCAACCTGGGTGGCTTTGTGACATGGTCTCATGCACAGGATGTGGAGGAAATCACTGTTCCCAGCTTCAAGCCTGTGATTCAGCTCATGTTTGTTCCTTTATTTTTCTATCCTTCACTCTGGACACTGAGCCTATAGCTCACTGCAGACACCACCACCACAACAGAGATCTACAATGTCCACTTCAGGTAAGAAGAGCTGACCCAGAGACTTCAAGCAGAATAAATGTTTATAGTTCCGTGTCACTGATTTTAGTTGCTGATCATTACACAGTGTTACTGTGGCAATCAGTAACGCATGCACTCAGTGTTGTTGATATCAATTATTAGATATCACGTGAGCCATGTAAAAAAGAGAACTTTTTTTAAAAAAATACAGTTATGATGTCACTTTCAATAAGCCACTACATTCTTAACCTATGATGTGGGACTTAGAAACTTTAGAAACTTCAAAAATCTTGGAGTTAAAAAAATGAGCAAAAGCATGATTAAATTACTGTCTCAGTACCAGGGATGTCTGACTTCTATCTTTGAGAATAATCACACAAACTCCCTGTGGGAAATTTATGTTAGAATGTGAATATCTTAAATTTTGAATGCTTCAACAGGGTGGAAATGGTGTGTCAGCACAGTGTAGTGCCAGGCTTACTTGGTTTGGGTACAATGCAATCTCTACAGCATTGGCCTTATGAACTATCAGGGAAAGAGTCTGGCCTGGCCTGCTACTACTTGGAAGCAGGGAGTTCACATAGCATCGTGACGACTAAGCTGTGTATCTAGTGACATTATTAGTGTGATTTCTCTCAGGCTTGTCTTTCCATGACTATAGTACAATGTTCAGGGTTTGCAGAGACATAGGAGGAAAACTCTACTCAGGATCTTCCATTGTCATTGGAAAATTCCTTTAGCTTCTGAGGAGCTAAGAGTTAGTCAAACCTCTGACAGATCTATAAATAAGGAAAGGGCCACTGATAAATAATAACCATGAGGACTTCTAGATTCTCCCTAACCCTCCTTCCCAGACAAAAGACTGATAAGTTTTCTCTCTGCAAGCAGGGCCCTCTTCTAGCTGACTAGTACAAGCTTTATGTAAAGCTGTGGGCTTCAGAGGCCATTCTTTTTTTTAAAACAAACAAACAAACAAACAGTCCTTTGGAAAAGGGGATTTCTTCTCTGAGCAACCTTCCTACTTTGTAGGAAATCTCTCTCTCTGTGATCTCTTACCCTCCCCTCCCCACCCCTGTTTATGTGTATGTTTCTATCTGTGTGCATGTATATGTTTCTTTATCTCTAATATCTCAGGTTTGGTAGGAGTTGGCACATCATCCATCTCTTAGCTGCCCTGTCAGAAAGGTTTTTTAAAAAAGAGCTATTCAGTTCCTTGTTGAACATAAGACCTCTTTTCAAAGGCATGGCCTTCTGGATACCTCTGAGCTGACTCTGTATGTCTAGGCAAAGATTTGGAATGGTCATGTATGTGTAAGTCAATGCAGGGTAGAAAAGTTTCTGGTGAAATGTGGAGTATCAGTGGTACTACACAGATACACAGAGGCAAAATGCTGCTTTCTTAATCACCAAATGCTCTCCATGACACTTCATTATGCAATCTCTCATCCTAGATTTACTTCCAAGGTTAAATTATAAATATAAACACAATACTTACAACAGGACATTTTCAAAAGTCATTAACTGACGTGCCACCAAGTAGGCACCAAACCGGAAACAAGCAGCATAGGAAAAATACATCATGGCCTGTGTGAAGGAGAATGTGATCCCAAAGACCTGCGCTTTCTTCAAAGCATTTCTGGAAAAAAGAAAACCCAAATTCACTCTACTTTGTTTCTCAGTTTTTTGTTGTTTTGTTTTTTTTAAATCTTTATTTATTTATTTATTTGCCTGGAACTGGAACTACAGGCAGTTGTTAGCTGCCATGTGGGTGCTGGGAATCGAACCCGGGTCCTCTGGAAGAGCAGAGGGTGCTCTTAACCGCTGAGCCATCTCTCCAGCCCCTGTTTCTCAGTTTTGAGTAACTTACCTTGGGTTGGCAGTGGGACACAAGAGTGACAGATTCAATGGATTCCATTTCTAAAGAATTTGGTTTGATTCCCTTTTACTTAGCTGTGTGAATTTAGGAAAATGCCTCATCTCTGAGGCTCATCTCAGACGGTGTCTATCTTTAATGTAGGACTATTACATCTTAGTGGTTGATAACTAGGCCTGTAGCCCTGAGAAGAGACTGTTTTACATTAACAAATAAATGGTCCTTGCCTTTCCCCAACTTTGAGATTCATCTGCCCAGTGCCCTTGGGCTGTGGGGGCCAGGGCAGCAGGCATGTCCTTGTAGTTGGCTCTGGATGAGGAGCAACCACCAAGGCAGTAGAGGGTCAATGTATTCTGGGGAGAAAGAAGCACTGAAGTGTCTGCAGTCAGGGAGGCTTTACAAAGCATTAACATTCCAGGAAGGTGTGAACAACAGGGATCTTGGGTGGGAGGTCTGTGCAGGAACAGGGTAGTGGAGATGGGCGGCCTTTGACCTGACTATTCCTGCCAAACCTACCAACTTTCTTGTCTGCCACTTACTGGAATTTCAAGTGAAAACTTTTTCCAGAAAAAGAGGGCCTGTCATGATTATGACAAAGGTGCTTAGATACTTCATGTCCTGGTCACCTTTCTTTTAGAGCCCTCATTGATACTGCTGAGATAACGGGAGAAGAGCCCCAGGAAGGTAAGAAACAGAAAGTATCCTTGGGAGATCCCCACAGCATCTCACAACACATCCAGTCTGCTGTTCTTAGAGAACCTTCACCCCAAATACAGCAAATAGCAGGTCATCATCCCGAGTGGACAGCAAGGCACTGACAGTTCTCCTCTCCTCCCTCCTCCCCGTGGCCCCGCCCTCACTGCTTCTGCCTACAGATGCCTAAGCTCTTGGTCTCTTTATTTCCCTGCTGACAACCTCAGGTGTTCCTTCTAGTACTTTCCCTGAGTGCACTCTACCTTCTGGCAAAACCAATTCTGAAACTGAAGTCCTTACTGGAAAACGAGCCCTGGCTCACACTTCAGGGGCTCTTACCTGTATGGCACCTGCAAGCTCTGGGCATACATAGTCTCAAACTTCTGCTCCCGAGTCAAAGAGACAACAGTGCGGAAGTTTTCAATGGCTTCAGTAGCGATCTGTAAAAGGCCACCCATTACCAGGCACAAAGTCAAACATCAGAAACACACCTGAATTCTATAATTAATAGCATTCTCTATTATAATTTGTCATCCACATATCATTTAGTCAATAGCTGTCTTCCATATGAAAAAGAATGGTGACTTATGAAACTGAATTTTATATCCCTAAGAGAAACCAAATAATTTAGTCTGGCCCTCTATACAGGAAGAGAAGCTGGGACACTCTTCTCTAATGCCACAGGACATCTTCCTCCTGTGAATGTGATTTTTAAATAACATTTATTGTCCTTTCTTTGAAAATGTGGTATGTATACGCAACTTTTTCTGTGCAACTATCACACATGATAACTCAATAAAGTTTAAAAGATGTTCAGAGACTAATAACAATGAGCAATAATTATATAGAAGTTTATTTTGCAAAGTAGCTCATACATATTTTTCTAAACATACACATCTTTAACAATATCTAGACTGGATTCTATATTTTGCCTTACTGATTTCAACAGTATTTGTCAAGCTCATTCAATATGCATTAACAATGAGCTGGGTGTTTTGTTTTTTTGGTGTTTATTTTGTAGGGTTTTTTTGTGTGAGTTTTGTTTTCTTCTTTTTGAGACAAGGTTTCTCTGTGTAACAGTTTTTGGCTGTCCTGGAACTTGCTTTGTAGACCAGGCTAGCCTCAAAATCACAAAGCTCCGCCTACCTCTGCCTCAAAGTACTGAGATTAAAGGTGTGTGCCACCACATCTGGCTTAATAATAAAATTATAATGGCTGCTTAACATTGTGGCCAGCTAGGCATTATCAACAATGGCTTCACATTTTTTTATTAAAAATAATACTGTAATAAATATATGATTGTACAGAAACATTTTCTCATAGTGAATGATTTTTTTTAGAAAACATTCTTGATAGATTAAGAGGTCAAAGGATATAAATTGCCTTTAAATTAATATTGTCTTTTGATGAGCATAATATATCAATTTTTTCAAATGAGTTTCTACTCTTTAGTTGCATTCACTGCCACCAAGGCTATTTAGTCAGGGCAGTATATCTGTCATGGCCTCTGCAGTCTTTGTAAAGGGAAGCAGATGATATCAAGAACATTTTGTGTGCGCCAGCGGTAGGAGTATGACCACTATTGTTTCTCATTGGCTAATCTGAAACAAGGGATATGGACCAGAAGGTCTCTAAAGGCTCTTTAAAATTGTGTGACTTCAGAAATGAAAGTCGTTGATGGATATTCTGTACCTCTCTCTGGTGGTTACTATTCAAAGCTGATCCTAGTAAAGACACATTCTAGTAATCTAGTGCAATTTGCTACTTAAAAGCCATATTGTGAACTCTCATTTATGCCTCAGTGAATCTTACACAAATTATCTCACTTCAATGATATTAGCAAATATTTTATAATAAATGAAGTCAGTTTTGAAGATGGGAACAGAAAATCTAGAAGACAAAAAAATGAAGAAATTTCTTAAAACACATATTTTTAAAATGAAAATATTTTTCTTTGATCAAACCAACCAAGAAGGTATTTAGGAATAAAATATTTTATAAATTTTGCACATTTCAAAAACATACCGTGACTTTAGAAAATCTTGAAAGTACCAATGGTAAGAATCTTCCTTCACACATATTAGAAACATTTGAATTGTAATGGGTCCAATAGAGAGAAGAGGTTTTCTGAATCAGGAAGGACATTATAAAAAATTATAGCTATGGCTGAGGGTACGGCTTAGTGGATAGGGATGCTTGCTTCACAGTCATGAGGATCTGGGTTTGCACTGCCATGAGACGCACAAAAATGGCTGGCACGGTCATGCATGCCGATAACCTCAGTGATGGGGGACAGAGCTGGCATAGTGTGAAGACACCGACCCCTTTACAGTGCAGTCTCCTCATCTTGACGCTCAATGGGGTGGTTAGGAAATGCCTGATGTAGCAGCCATATCCTCTCTACTTCCCTAGAGACCGGGTCGTTATTAGCAAGAAGGAAGATTAAGTTCAAAGAAGAGTAAACAGCATAGCTTCTTTTGAAGGGGCTGTATATCAAGTTTTTCTGAAGAAAGGAAAACTTGTTTCTCAGAAACATACTTATACTTCTCTTTCTGCCCCTAATCAAAAGAGGTTTGATTTGAATTTAATATTAAAAAGATAAAGGCACAAAACTGTTCATTATCCCATAAAAATGAAACAGAACAATATGCCCCAATTACAGGCACAGTAGAGTTTATCTGCACGTTCTGACATCACACCAAAAAGAATATGAGTGGGACCTTCCATCACACTGATCTGTTCTGGGATCCCAAACAAGCACATTGCCAAGTGTGGCGTGGTATGTATTCCTAGGTCAGGGTCAATATTATTTGAGCCAGATTATAGTCAGACCTCAAGCTTAGCTAGTTCCCAGTGAGTCTGCTGGGACCTCACCAGAGGGTGAACTGCACAGAGCCTGACTGAGAAATACTAAAGCTAGTGAGAGCATTTCTCTGACATGAAAACAGAGCAGAGAAAGAGAGCATCTCTGGTGTCTCTGGGACCCTCCTCACCTTTCACATCAGTGGGGTACCTGGCTCACAGAAACCTGGCCTGGAAACCACAACCTTTCACCTGCCTGGATCCCTGCTGTTTCTTGGTACCTGGAATGCCAGGGCTCAGCCCTGTTCTATCCTCTCATTTCTGCAGAGGGCATGTGCTATCTGACTATGCTCCACCCTAATGGAACTTGAATTTCTAGCTAATAGGTGCAGCACCGTCTGAGTTTGAATCCTGGCTCCAGGAGTTGATGGCTCTAAAGCAGCAAGGCATAGCCTGTTGAGCTATGAGAAAAAAAGAGCTGAGCGTGTAGAAGGAGAGAAGGAAAACAGATGTGAGTGGAAGGGAGAGGGAGTGGTAAAGAGGAAAGAGACGGAGGAGTGGGAAAGGGGATGGGCTGTTTGCAGAGAAAGCAGGTCTAGGGGCCAGATGAGGGATGTAAAATGGTACGAGGTACTAGAGTAATTCCAGACTGACTAGATTAAGTAACAAATGTACTTGGGACTTTTCCACTTTGAATCTTCCTTATAATAAAATACACCCACATTTCTGGATACAGGATAGCTTTAAGCCTGGTTGGAAGGAAGACAGAGAAGAACAGACAAGAGTTCTGGCTGGTTTTATGTCAACTTGACACATGCTAGGGTCATCAGAGAGGGTGCCTCAGTTGAGAAAAATCTTCCATACGATTGGGCTGTAGACAAGCCTGTGGGGTATTTTCTTAATTACTGATGGATGTGGAAAGCCCCACCCATGGTGGATGGTGCCATCCCTGGGCTGGTGTGTCCTGGGCTCTATAAGGAAGCAGGCTGAACAAGCCATGAGGAGCAAGCCAGTAAGCAGCGCCCTCCATGGCCTCTGCATCAGCTCCTGCCTCCTGGGTCCTGCTCTCACTGCTTTTGATAATGAACTGTAAGTAAAATAAACCCTTTCCTCTCCAACCTGCTTTGGCCACTGGTGTTTCATTGCAGCAATGGAAACACAAGGAGGGAGAGAGGAAAGACATAAAAAGAAAAGAAGTAAAGAAAATGAGGACTGGATGAGAAGACAGGAATATGGAGACAATGGCTCCAAACAAACCAGCCCTGGGAAGCAGAAATCAGTACTGAAAGTAAGGTTATGTTTCTAATTCGTTCACATTCTAATCTTCAGAGAAGTATAATAAACATTGCACAAAAGGTGGCTGTTAAATTCTTGTTATAGACTGAGGAGATGGCTCTGTTGGTAAATAACGTCCCTTGCCAGCACAAGGACCTGAGCTTGAGCTCTAGAACTCGAGTAAAAACCTCTCAGCTATGCATGGCCGTGTGTGTTTGTAATCCTAATGCTGAAAATGAAGAAATGGAGAGAGCATGTCTCAAACAGTGAGCAACCAAATCTCAAGACGAAAAGTGGTTCACACCTGGGAAATAATTCCCATGGTGTTCTCTGATCTCCATACAGCATGCACATATGTGCACACACACACACACACACACACACACACACACACACACCAGCATTGTCAGAGTATAGTAACAAAACATCACTAGAAAGGGCATTTTTTTTCTGCGTAGGTAACCAATCAAACTTAGTTTAACTCACCTTCCCAGAACCTTCTAGTTCCTTCTTATCTTTCAGTGCTTGTCCAGACAACATTTTCATTTCAATCACTCCTGCTATTGCGATGATGGGCACAATTGCTAAGAGCAGAAGTGTCAGCTGCCAGCCGTAGATCAGGGATATGATGATCCCTGTCCCGAGATTTGCTATATTCTGGGCAATGACTGCAAGTCTGGATCCTGTAGCCTGAAAGAGAAAAGAAAATTATAGACACATTTTTATATTCTAAAGTACATTCTAACATATTTTTTAAAGATTTATTTTTTATGTATACAGTATACAGAAGAGGGTATCAGATGTCATTATAGATGGTTGGGAGCCACCATGTGGATGCTGGGAATTGAACTCAGGTCCTCCGGAAGAACAGTCAGTGCTCTTAACCTCTGAGCCATCTCTCCAGCCCCCACATTCTGTTATATTTTTAAGGATAATAACTCATCATGAAAATCCCCTTACTTATGAAATAAAAGGAGAAATGAACTTGTAAGAAGTTTTTGGTTTCCAAAATGAAGATTTCCATGATGTAAGAATACTGAATACAGAGTAATAACCCCAGATGCAAGAACATATTTCTGTCTATTCTAATCTTTCAGTGCTAATAAAATGTTTAAGCACCAAAGTGTGATAACTAAACCAAACTCAGCAATTAGAATGGTAAGAATCTGGCAATTCTATTAAACTGGGAATGGTGGTCATTTAGGTATAAAACTACATATAACTTAAAGAATATATGTCAATAAAGATTTTTAAATATATTTGGGCTTTTTTTTCTGTTTGTCTGGGTTTTTTATTTGTTTGTTTTTCAAAACAGGGTTTTTCTATACAGCTCTGGCTGTCCTGGAACTCACTCTGTAGACTAGGCTGGCCCATGAACTCAGAGATCCACCTGCCTCTTATTTGGGTTTACTTGAAGCATTTATTTTCTTGGGGAAAAAATAAAACTTGAAAGTTAGAGAACATGGTTTACAGTAAGCTGAACTTTTGGGTAGAGTGCAGGAGGGTTGTGATACAAGGCTTTCACTATGAGGTAGTGATTCCCAACTGTAAACTAACAGTTAATCTACTCAGTTTAGCACAGCTAGTGCAAGCCATATCTACTCTACTTGAAACTGCTCTGCTGCCTCATACAATCTTACATCCCTGCTGTGGCCTCCACCCAATTTCTCTGCAAATAACAAGGGATCCTTTACCAGTCCTATTTTTTCCACTTGCAAATAGATAGCTTCTCAGTAAAGATTATGATGTGAACTCAAGGCTGGCCATTGGCTGTCTCTGTCACTTTTGACAAATCTCTCCCAATTCCAAAACTGAGAAGATTCATTTATTAATAACCAAAGCCTCTTCTCCATTCTGGATTCTGGCACACCCATACCATTTAATACCTATCCGACATAGGCAGCAGAATGAAACTTAGAGGAAAAGTACTACAACTCCCATGAGCCATCAGGGCTGAAAGTAATAGCAAGAATAATACAGAATAGCTGCTGCTCTTGGTGTAGTCATCCAGCTTATGATAAACTAGCCCTTTGCTATATTGGGCAATGGACACAGGTCAAAGAGTGCAGGTGTCTGAAAAACCAGCATGTTTCTCATGTGAAAGTGAAAGGAAACATCCTAGAGAGAATCTGCCCCTCAGGGATGTGCTAGGGTGCCCAACATCTGCAATTCCACACAGAAGCCACTAAAGGACAGAAGGACTCAGAACATCTATCCTGGACACAGAAGAGACAGTTCCCTGGCCTTGTAAGCTTTCAGGCATATGCAGGCCTTGCATTGGACCACAAAAAAATAATCAAGATAGTTCCAGAGATGATAAATTCTGTGATGTTGCAGGCAAATGGATGGATTTGGAGAATATCCTCCTGAGTGGGGTATCACAAACCCAGAAAGATAAGCAGGAGATGTACTCACTCATTAGTGGACTTTAAACAAAAAGCAAAGCATTCCCAAGCTGCAAACCACAACCACTGAACAGCATGGGATCTGAAGCACCTTGGACCAGCACCTTGGAGCCCATTCCCTCCAAAGGAACATCTGACCCAATCTTGATGTTGGGATGAGGAAAGCGTACCTGCCTGGAACGGATACTCAACTAAGCCACCTTGGGACCTTGGGACCTTCTCCTACCCTTGCTGGGGAGGTGATAAGGAGATGGGGAGAAGAGAGAGTGACTGGGAGGGGCAGGAGGGGGAAGGGAGTTTGAACAAGGGGATACATGGATGAAAAAAATGAGACTTTATACATAATAAAAAAGAAAAAAATTAAAATTAAAAAACAAACAAAAACCCCAAAACTACTTCATTGTTTTTAATTGTGTAGGCCAAACATTTTACTTACCTATTTTATCTCTCAAATCCATCATCTATTCTCATCAAACAATTCTGTAGACTGTATCTTTAAAATATATACAGAACTAGATATGACCACCCTAGGAGATGTCTAGACGAGTGTAATAGCTTCTCTCTTCCTCTCTTCTTGTCTCCTTTAGCTGTTACTCACATAATAACCATATAACTACCACTTTTAAAACTTAACAAATGCCTTCTTATCCAGTTCCTAACATGATGCTGACCACCAGCTATGACTCTCTCCTTCTCTTGTGCTGTGAGATATAGGAATGGTCCAACCTCAGGTTCTTTATCCTTGCTCCTCTGAATACACACTCCTTTGGAGGCATGCAGAAACACTATGCTTCCTTCCTTCCTTCAGGCCTCTTGCTTATACCACATCACTGAAGCCTTTCTTCCCTAAATGAGGCCATCTCTAGTCCTATAGCCTCTCTCCAATGCCTACCAAGTTATCTTTTGATAATAAGACCTATTGTATAGATTCACAAGAGCAAAACAATTGTCTCCTTGAGAAAGTTCAAAGTTCATGCAGCCTCCATTTTTTCCTCTTAAGTTTTATACACCTGTATCTATCACATGAGTTTTATTCTTTGTTTGCTTTAAGCAAAGAGAACCAGCCATGTGAAACAGCAGTTCTTAAGAGGTGTGCTGCAGTCCCATGGGTCTATGTGCTTAAATCCATAACGTCACTTATCACAGGTCCTTTAGACAAAGGACAGTGTCTAGGTCTGTCTTCAGGGAGATTAAAACAAAGGGGATAGGACTCAAGATAGAATCACACGGCAGAAACCATGTGCCACTCGGATTCATCACCGTGTTACCAACTTTTGCCATAAAAAATTGTAGCTGCAGAAGAAACTATTACTTCATTCAAAAAATCAAAACCTGATTAGTCAACAGTTTCTATTTATATCAACTGGGGATTAAGGTAACAGCATATTTTCAGGTTTACAGTTTGCTAAAGTTTCTTTCTGTCCATGCCACAATTTTAATGTGCTTTTCATTTTCTTCAGTGCATTTTAAGAACATTTTCTTTATTTCTCAATGATGTAATATCCCTAAAGTTTTAGATAGCAGTATCTGCTTTTCTCCTAACATCAATTATAAATATTAAGTGAGCATTGAAAACAGAGTGATTCTAGTGGGAGTGTCAAGAATATTTCTTTTCCTAAGTAACTATTTTTTGGTATTCATCTTCTTCAAATTATGACTGACACAGCAAACATAAAAGAAAATGTACAGCTATTGATACACTATATGGTATATATAATCTTTGAATTTTAACATGTTTACTGTAAAGACTCTAAGTCTCAGGCATTTGATGTCCCCAGATGGTGGTAATGATTGAAGAGGTTATGAGAGGTACAGCCTTCCTGGATGAAATGTATCCCGGGAGGCGGGCATTGAGAGCTTAAAGCATCCTACCACATCCAGTTCCTGTTCTCTACCTGGCCTGCAGTTAAAGATGTGATCTCTCAGGTTCCAGCCCTGCTGCCATGCCTACCACAAGCTGCCTCTGGAACTTTCAACCAATAAACACTTCCTCCTATAAGTTCTTTTGGTCATGGTATTTTACCACAGCAATAGAAAATTAGCACAGATATTTAATTACGTCTTAACATGGTTACCAGGAAGTCAGTCTCATGCTAAGGTTAAAACAGCTTTAGGATAAACACCCCCAGAAAGGAAGCACTTACCCCTTTAACTTGAGCAGCGTCATTGGCAAGCCTAGTGGTCAGTGCCCCAGTGGTGTTTTTAGGGTTATCAAACCAGCTCACATCCTGTGGCACAAAGAGATTTGTTATTGTAAGGTCCTACTTATGAGACTTCAGCTCTTGGAGGAGGGTTGTTTAGCATTCATGTCCTCTTCATCTAGCATTCAGGATGTAACAGTCGGTAGATAAGAAAGACATTTAGAAAACAAACAAAAATAGATTATTTCATCTGCCACAAGTATGTCTTAGTCTCAACTCTGAGTGTTGAACAATGATCACTAACAACAAAATCGATGAAATCTTCAAGACTTCCTTCTAGAGTTGGACACACAAAAATAAGTATGCGCCATCTCAATGGTAATAAACATGGAAAAAAAGACCACAGATGTGAGCAAGGTGCTGTTTTACAGAGTAGGAAGAGACAGGGAAGTTCTTTTCAAAAACATGTGAGCAGGGATTAAGTATGAAGGAAGGGATTAAGTATCTCTGAGGAGAAAGACACAACATTTACTAAGGCCCTGAGGCTGAGGCATACTTCAACTGCTCACACACACGTGGATAACATCCTACAGATGACCTAATTTGTTCTATTGGGATTCCCCTAATTCTCCCCTCCTCAGCCTTTGTGCATTTACCTCTGGTGCCTTGAAGATGAACCCTGTGATGCATCATTTTATGGGGGTAGCTAGTAATTTTGAAAGGGATAATTTAAGGTCACATTCAACATTTTCATGATTGCTAAAGTTTTCCGCTTTGAGTGGGACTGCTAATAATGTTATCAGTTGTTAGGAACCTCAATGTCCAGAGGGTAACAGGCACTCATATTAACACATGACCAGCTAGTAACACTGTAATTTGAGTTACTTTTTTAGTCTTGCCTCACTGAAGAATCTCAACAGAAAGGAGTGGGCCTCAGAAATGAATCTGAATCTGAGCAAAAAGAGTGCAAACTGACTCCAGGTTCAGACAGTGGTGACAGCATTTTCTGAGTGTGCAAGAAAAGGAAGGTGACAGAGAGCACAAATGTATAGAAGATCCCTTCTAACACTTCTCAGCCTTCAGGCTAAGACAAAGTATAGGAGACCATCTTGGCTTCCACTGCTGAGATAGAAAGCTGATGGAGAATCATCAGGACACACAACAGAGTCTAATTCCCTGTGCAAATATCTACATCTACAGTGGCTCACCAATACCTCAAGAGGAGGCTGAGGAGACCCATGCAGGATCTCTATCTGAGGAACTTGACAGGGCTCCTGCAATCTATGTGAATTCACAAGAGAGAAGTGAATCCCACACCCCCACCCCCGGGTGCAAGCCTCACCAGCCATACCTGTCTGAGCATGGATTTGAAAACCATGTATCGGAGTCGCTTGGTGAGGATCTCTCCAGCTTTGCCAAATGTGAAGCCCTAAGAACAACGAGAGTGTGTGAGAACAGAGAAGGCTGGCCAGAGAGTCCGACACCAAGTACCCAGCAGGAATCAAGGCCTGTGAGAGTTCTGAGCAGGATGTGACTCAGTGTGACCTCCTGTCCTCACTGAGCTCCCTGCCTGATTCTCAGATGACCAGTTGGGCATTTTGTCCTTTCCAACACTGGATACATTGGAACTCCTTAGATCCACTTACAGTTCTTAATGTGCTTTACAGTCGTGGCAGACTATCCAACTAGCACAGCCAGAGTGTGAGGAAACTGCTCCCTTTCCCTGCCCTTCAACATCCCAATTGTCAAAGCAGAAGTGACCAGCTTAAAGCTGCCTCACTTCCAATCTTCCAGATTTACATGGAGCAACAGTTCCCTTTCACACACCTGACACACTCTTACAGGCAATGTTATTCTACCAAGATGCATCTTTATTTAGTGAAAAACACCATTTTTTTCTTTGTGTTCTAATAGTTTTTTTCTGTTAAAATATTAATATATTAGAATGTGTTAAATAAAGAAACCTATTTAGTTTTAGCTGAGATTATTTACATGTGTGATGTTAAAATACTAATATAAGCTGGGTGGTGGTGGCACACACCTTTAATCTCAGCACTTAAGGCAGAGGTAAGTGGATTTCTGTGGTTTGAGGCCAGCCTGGTCTTCAGAGTGAATTCCAGGACAGCCAAGACCACAAAGAGAAACCTTGTCTGAAAACACCTAAACAAACCAACCAAACAAACAAACAAAAATAAGAACCCTAATATATACTTAGAATATGTTTAGTAATCTATTTACTTTTAGCTAAAAAATACATGTTGACTGATTACTGATATATTAAGTAAGTGATTACTTACATGTTTATTCATAAGTAATAATATAATACCTCATTATCAGTCTAAACACTTGGTCACATGAACTCTCTTAATTATCAGCATTGTCCCATTTACAGAAAAGGAAACTGAGGCTTATATAGCATAAGTTACTATAAATCCATCTGAGTGGATGAAATGGAGATAAGACACTTGCCTGAAGAAAAAACGTAATAAAAGAGATGATCCCAAGGACCAGAAACAATAAGGAAAACAAGTTGCTGTCTTGCCGCTTGGTTTCATCATCAGTAGTTTTTGTAAAAACCTATAACAAACATTTGAAGGGTTGTTAGTTCCATCACTAAGAAAACATTCCACACCTGCCCCCATTTCACACTTACACAGTTCAGGAGCTGGGACAGACTTTGTACACTGGAACAGGGCTGGCTTCTGGGATAAAGCAGCCAATGCACCTGTATCCTGTCTTTGCTGGAGTTGGGAGTGGGGGCAAGAAGTGTGTGTGGGGTCCCATCATTCACAAAGTTACCCAACATGCTTTGTGCTTGTGTTTCTCTTAGAGAAAACATTGTCAATTTTGTAAGAATAAATTAAACAAATACTCTCCTTCTGACTTTCTTGTAACAGACTGTATCATAAGTCCTGTCCGTGTGTCTGTTAGGGGTGAGCACATGAGTATACAGGACAAAAGTCAAGCTTGTGTGTGCTTGCTTAGAATTTTTTACTCTGTATTTTAGATTTTCTTATTTTATATTTCTGTGTATGAGTTTCTGCCTATATGTGTGTATGTGTACTTTGTGTGTGCCTGGTTCCCATGGAGGTCACAGGAGGATTCAGATCCCCTTGAACTGGTGTGGTGATATATTGTGTATCTAATATAGTTTGTCTGAAGATTGGAGGGTAGAGTCAGCAGATTTAGCTATAAAGGTCAGGGAGTGAAAACACACCCCTTTAATCTTAGCACTTGGAAGTTTGAATCAGGAAGTAATATTGCTGGGCAGAGAAAAGTTTATAAGGTGGGAGGAGACAGGATTCACCCCTTCCCTTTGGGCTGAGGACTCAGAGACATTCAGTCTGAGGATTCATGGAGAAAGGATCTTCCCCTTTCAGCCTGAGGAGTTGACCAGCTGTGAAGTGGCTGTGGCTTGTTCCTCTGTCTCTCTGATCTCTTCTGTCTCTCTTTACCTCAATATCTGGCTTTGGGTTTTTATTATGAGATCAATTAGTATTCATGCAATAAACTGGAGTTACAGATAATTGTAAACCAGCAGGTCATTACTGGAGACTCTGGGCCCTTGGGAAGAGGGGCAATTGCTGATCTCCAGATCCTTCACATTGTTTTATAAGATGGTGTTTCTCACTCAGGGCTAATTAGGCTAGAATGGTGGACCTGTTGTCTCAGAATCAATCCTCTTTCCTACATCTCCCAGGCACTGGAATTACATGTGTCATCACCGCACCTGGCTTTTACACTGCTGTTGGGAGCAAGCATTTTATTGAGCCTTCTCTACATTCCCAACTCAACTATGTGGAAATTTCAAAGCATCTCAAGGTGTCTGAGGAGAATATATTTATTTGTTCCTGCTGGTGAAAGAGGAGGTATCATCTGTACAACCTTTCAGAAAGGTGCCTTTCCTAGCAAATCATGTAGGAGTAACAGTCAGAAAGCCATGTGACGGTGACAGTCACACATGGAAACCTTCCAGAGATGATTAGAAGTGCTAAAAAGATGTTTGGAGCAGAAAGAACTTACAGAATAATCACTCAACAGGAGAAAAAAACCCACATCTTTCGTTCTATGGGCCAAATCAGTTTTGCAAAAACAACACATTCCTAAACCAGCCCAAAAAACTTTATGCTTTATAAAAAAAAGAAGATAGTTTTCAGGTGACATTAACTCAATTAAAATTCTTGATGAGTCAATTCAACATTGAACTATATGCTAGGCATGAGAGAATACATACATTCTCATGTGTTGGTACTTCCATCTGGGGGCATCTCTTATATATTACTTTCACAATTTTACAGAGAAAAAGTGAAGCAGAGACATATATTAACCTATGCAAGAGAGCCAGAAAGAGATGAGCCAAGAGCAGAAACCTAAGCCTTCTCACCCAGAGCCCACTATTTGCCAAGAGGCAGATGGCTACCTGCCTATCTAGTGTCTTAGAGCTAATGTGCTACTCATCAGTCACCAGATGTATCTCTGTGGGAAGAACAAGAAAAACCAAACTGCCATTGCTGATTGGTTTTTGTCAAAACAGGCAAGGTCATTTCTAACTTACTTTTATTTGTACCAGAAACCACATGGCCAGCAAAGCATAAAATATTTGTTCTTACGCTTTACAGACATGTTTGCTGGCATGTGTCCTACAATGTATTTCATAGAATCAGATGTTTTTCCTCCTTTCTAGTATTTCCATAGCAAAAAAATTATTTTACACAAATTGGACACTGAGCAAGCATGTCTTGAATGCTACACTAAACATGAATATTAATCTAGCAATGCATACACAAACTAGAGGAGTTATGTATTTTTGGTTATACAAGGACTAGTGTTTGTTTTATGCTTCTTACGGTGATTTTATTTCTGCAAAATATTTTTATCAGTTAGGCAAATAAATGTGCCTTCAGTATGATGTCTAGTTTGCATCTATCTCTAAACCAAGAACATGACTTCTTAGACTGTCACTGTCATTTAAATGTTGCTATTAAAATTAGGTAGACCCATCATGTATGCTTCCACATCCAGGGAGCATGTTATAGTTTGCATATGAAGTCTCCTCACAAAAGGCCCATTTAGTACATTTTATTCCTCAGCTGGTAGATCTAGTCATTGGTGCATCAATGGATGGATGCACTTTATGTGCATTATAGAGAGGTGGGATCTTGTTAGAGAAAGTAGTTCTCATAAAGTGAGGGAAAGATTCTTGGGGAAATATGCCTGTTTCTTATCCATTCCTATCTTTCTTTTGTTTCCTGGATGCCATGAGAGGGGTAGCATCTGCCACATGCTCCTGTCCCCACAATGCTCTGCCTCGGGCTCGTAAAAATGAATTCAGTTGACTTTAGACTAAGGCCAAGGAAACTGGGAGCAAGATAAATCTTCCTTTCTCTTGTATTTCCTCTCTGAGAGTCCAGCATAGTAACACATGCCTGCAAATCTAGGAGGGTGAAACAAAAAGATCTAAAGTTCAAAATCTGCTTGGGCTATACTGAAAGCTCACGACCAACCTGGGCAGCTTAGAAATACCTTGTCTCCAAATAAAAATAGTAAGTTGGAAGAGGTGTGCTCAGCAGTGCAGCTCTTATCTAGAATATGTGAGCACATGGGTTCAGTCTCCTATCATCTGTTTGTTACAGTGATGAAAAGCTAACCAACATAGAGATACTTCCTTCTGTTTTAGTCTTGAAAAGTGAGTGTAGTGTGTGGGACTGCTTGTATGCTAACCAGTGCGTATACTACACAAGTGGTCATTGTCAACCCAGTTTGACAAACACGAAAGAGCCCTTGGGCAGATCAGTTAGGTTCATCAGATCAGCTCATGTCTTTGGCTCTGAACTCAATGTTGTCAAGCATGGAAGAGTGAGTTCCTCAGTTTCACAGACTATGTTAGTGAGTAAATGCCCAGAGCCCTAGCATAGAAACCATTAGGGCCCATAGATAGGCATTAATACAAAAGATGCATATAAAATTGTCCTTCTTATAAACCAAACGTCGATTATACTTTCACCCAAGTTTGTTCCATATGAAGGAAAATGTTTTTATGACATATATGTGAGATATGTGTGTGTATTAAAGATAGTTCATCCATTTTTTAGACAAGACTCATAAGTAATGTAAAAATGGATATAATCACTTACCCCCACAACCTTTGAAAATATTATGGAGAATGCTGGTTGCAAGGCTCCATTTATTATGGCACAAAGTATACCAACAACAAAATAAGGCCATTCAGTTGAATTCAACTTTAGAATTCTCCAAAAGGAAACTGGAGGGACACCTTCATCCTAGAATACATATACATTACAACAAAATAGTTTTTTGGTTGTTTTTTTAAGATTATCACTGATTTTGCTGTGTAGAGTTTTTCTGTTGTTGAGGCAGGTCATATATTTTAGGCTGGCTTCAAATAAACTATCTTGAATATCTAATCTATGTGCCTTCTCAATCTTAAGGCTGATCTTAAAATAGGGGTACATATTTTAAAAATAAATATTTATTCCATATTTATTCCTTATCAGATGGATATTTGCCTTCAAATACAATGATAACACATTATAGTATTGCTCTGCTTTCTAGGAAATGAATGATACTTCCACAGTATTTAATTCTTGGCATTCAATAGATGACAAGAATATTGATCAATAAAAATAACCATTAATAGAAATAAACACCTACTATGGTCTCCTCATAGTCTAAGTTCTATTTCTAAACATTATTAAATAGTATTAACTTTTATTCTTAAACCTAAACTGACTATAAAACATTGTCAATTCACTTTCTGGAGCACTATAGTGAAGAGAACAAAAGAATAATAGAAAATATATTGTAGTTACCACTTCTTCAGTCTAAGAACACTCCACTAGGAGACTCAATGGGAGGACAGATTTGGGATAGAATGTTACACCTTTGTCCATACCGGGTTGTCTTTGGTACTAAGCTTCCCATCTTGGTCATGTGGTCCATGGATACTTTTGCGAGTTGATCTTCTTCTTATTAGACTGGATCCTGAATCTTTTGAGGACATGTCTAAATTATCAATTTCATTTTTAGATTCACAAACTTCATTTCCAAATTCAATTTCATTTCCTGCTGTCTAAAACAAATAAGAAATATGAATAGTTTGAGTTCAAATAATAAAAATTAATCATGGAAAATAAATATCTAGAAAAATATTGAATTACTTAAATTAGAGAAAGAGGTGAAATTAAACTACTATTCCTTCTTGTACAATATACTAGGATAAAAAACTTAATATTAAGGATTCATTGTGAAATATGCTGAAATAAAATAACAAATATTTTCTCTGGTCACCTCTTTTCCTGGGAGTATATGGCACAAACAGCTTTGCTTTTTAACCTGTGTATGAATAGCAACTCAACCGATATTTAAATGATTTAGATTTTTAATGAGATGGTTTTTTAATTTATTATTTTTTGTACTAAGCCTTCAGAATTTGGTATACATTTTCACCATTCAATGTTCATTATCACATGTGGCTAATAGCTGTTATGGTGGATAGGTCAATTTAAATTTTTTCATTCTTCCTTAATTGTACTTCTTTGGTTCTTCTATTTTTCAAAAAAGAAAAAAAAAAAAGTCGATCTAAAGCACTAGTCCTGGATACTATTATATAGAAATAGTGAAGCAGCAGATGTCCCTCCAGCAAGGAAGCTGAGACATAGTTATAATTCTAAGAGGCCCTCAGAGTTATGTTTGGGCCTCAAGGTGGGATGAAGAGAAATAGAAACAATACAGTTTATGGAAATCTAAGTATAACCCTAAAGAGAAATTTCCCTTTAAACATAGAGAGAAAGAAACTTAATTACAAATGAAAATGAGAGAGATGGGAAGAGGAAGGGAGAGGGATGAGGAAAGGGGTGGGGAGGGAAGGAGGAAAAGGAGAAGAGAGCCCTCAAAGCCTGCAGCCTCCTGAGGAGTCTTGGACCAATCAAAAACACCAAGGAAAGAAGTGACATTGTGTTACCTTTTAGAAGTGGCAAGATGTTTATGCTGAACTAAATATCACATGATTTAGTTCAGCATAGTACATGTGATAAAGAAAATGGAGGAACCATGTACCATAAATTAAGAATCAAGTTACAGTACAGTGCTTCTTTTTTTGTATTTGTTTACATTTTTTAATGTAAGGCCATTTGTCAAAAGAGACAAACCACAAAATGAAAATGAAGACACCATAAAAATTGAACTTCTTACACCCAAAACAATTATCACATCCATGAAAATAATTTTAAAAACTGTTGTATGTGTTGCAGATTTTCATTATGTTAGCTAAGTTGTATCAATTCATAATTCCAAATAAATCTGTTTTAAAATATGAGACTTAAATAATAAATTTTCACTGTAAATATGTTTTATCACCCACATATGTTTATTCTTACACTTTGGGGTTCGGAAACATGATTGGAGTACTGTTTAGAGACATATTACCATTAAAATCTTTGCTACCAAAGTTATTTTAGTTTGTATATGTAAAAGAGTCATTGATTTGTTCAGGGATAGGATGATGTGGGATGTCTTTCTGTATGCTGTGAATTACTATTGGATAATATAGGAACTGTTTTGGCCTATGGCAAAGCAGCTGATAGGCCAGCAGGAAATCCAAGCATAGATAAAGCAAAAGAAGAGCTGAGTCAGACAGAGATGCTGTAGGCTGCTGCCCAAGAGAAGATGTAATGGAACACAGGTAAATTCATTAGCCATGTGGCAAGACATAAGAAATAGAAATTAGTTGAAATAAGTTGAATAATTATTCAACTTAATAAGTTAATAGAAATAAGTTGAGCTAAGCTGTAAGAGATAGCTGATAATAAGCCTAAGCCATAAGCTAAACAGCTTGTAATTAATATAAGCCTTTTTGTGTTTCTGTGGACTGCAGATCTGTGACTCTGGACCTTGAGGCCGGATGGGTTGGAAACAGGCTATAAGTGTCTACAAAGTGTCATGAGTCTGAGCCTTTGGAAAGGAAAATCTTAAGGATCTAGAAGTGTAGTGCTTCTTAACTATGTCCTAGAGACAAGCAAGGGATCTGACCTAAAAAGCAATTCCATGTTCTAACCAATCCCTAAGTACTCATTTTCTAAGGTTCTAGATTATACAATCAAGTAACACTTATCTATAGATTAGGTATAGTTACATAAGCTTATTATCAAGATAAATTAGGGTATTTCTAGAGTGGCACTGTACCTGTGTCATGACAAGTTTGAAGTAAATGCCCTTCTCTTTCATGAGCTCATCATGATTTCCTTGCTCCACAATGACACCACCATCAAAACCAGCAATGACATCAGCATTACGAACTGTAGACAATCGGTGAGCTATCACAATAGTGGTCCGGCCTTCTCTAGCCTGGAGAGGGAGAAACCTGGGTTTTGATACATGAATAATTACAACAAAAAATTACCTTTAATTCCAGCACTCAGGATGCAGAGGCAGACAGATTCCTGACTTTGAGGCCAGCCTGGTCTACAGAGCAAGTTCCAGGACAGCCAGGGCTACACAGATAAACTGTGGCTCAAAAAACCAAACTCTGACCCTAGTCATTGACATTTCATGGAACAGTAGGTCTCCAACCACATCACTCAGTGCACTTTCTCCTGGAGAAAAGGGTTTTAAATTCCACTGTCTTCAATGGAAGACATAGATTCTGATCTGATCAGAAGTGTCATTAAGAATCTTCTATTTGTACTTTTTTTAGTTGACAATAATATAAACTCTTAAAACCAGATTGATAGGGTAATTTTTCTTCTCAATTTCATAGACTTCAAGTGGCATTAAATGACTTTCACTCATATTTTCTTTTGGTTGACAACACTATAAAAACTCTCAAAACCAGATTAGTAGAGTTATTTCTCTAAATTTTCATGATCAAAATGAAGACTAATTTTCACTTGAATCTCCATTTTTATTTTTAATTAAAAGCTACTGACATGGCTTTTGATGAAAATTCATTTATTATAATTCAAAATTAAAAAAAGAATGAAATGAAGTGGGGCTGGAGAGATGGCGCAGTGGTTAGGAGAGCTTCCTGCTCTTGCAGAGGACGGTGGTTCCCTTCCCAGCACCCTGTTTGGCGGCTCATAACTGCTCTAAGTGTCGAGCTTCAAGACACTTAACATCCTCTCTTATGCTTGCACATGCACGAAAACACATGCACAGATTCACACAGACATATAAATAAGAAATAAATCTTTCTAATCAAAAGATATAGAAGAAACAGAAATTGAACAACAAACAAAATTTTGGAAACCCAATGCTTTTTGTTAGTAACAGGCAATAGAAGTTATCAAATGTCTTTTCTAAGATTGAGATTAAGAATAAACAAGGAATACTATTATTCTTATAATTCAGACCTTTGTAAGTATAGCTCACAGACCTTATCCAGGGCAGCCTGAACCACAGCTTCACTTTCTGTGTCCAAGGCTGAGGTGGCCTCATCCAGCAGGAGGATCTTGGGGCTGCGCACCAGGGCACGAGCAATGGCGATTCTCTGTTTCTGTCCTCCACTCAGCTGGGCTCCTCTCTCACCAACCAGGGTGTCAAATTTCTACAATTAAAACCAACAAACAAACAAAACAAGAAAATGTAGTAAAGCAACAAACTACCTCAGTTCACATTCCAAATTGAGACATAATCATCACTGGAAGGTCCCCAGCAATACACAGTCCAGTTTTTTGAAACACATCTCTACCGCTAGTCCATAGGGTGAGCGAGGTAAAACCCACAGTAAACTGGATTTCTCCTAAGGAAGTTCTTCCAACTAGCAAGAGTTTCCTACGTTCACATGGACTCATCAGGCCAGAGCTCATTTGTTGAGCTCCAGGGTGACAGAGGGCAGGCACAACTCACATGGGGCAGTTTCATGATAAAGTCATAGGCATTGGCTTCCTTTACAGCTTTCTCAATCTCATCCATGGTGACGTTTTCCCGGCCATAGCGAATGTTTTCAGCGATCGTGGTGGCAAACAACACAGGTTCCTGACTCACCACTCCAATGATTTCCCGCAGAAACCTTACATTGATGGTCCTGATGTCCTGTCCATCAATACTGATCTGAAATGGAATGTGTGGTTTTTATCCTTCAGAATCGCATAGTCAGAATGTTGAGCAGTGCTAACTGCTTCTGGCCACTGCATGCCCACTCACCACGCCCTCTGTGGGGTCGTAGAGCCTCTGCAGCAGCTGCACAGTGGTGCTTTTCCCACAGCCACTGTTGCCCACCAAGGCGACCGTCTGTCCGCTCTGCACCTTCAGGTTGAGGCCCTTCAAGATCTGCCAAGACAGGCAAGAAGCTAATGTTAAGACTATTCCCAGACTAAGATGCATGCAGATTCTATGTGTGGGCATTTCAACTCAATAGCATGCTGATTTTTACAAATAAACCTTTTTCTACAACCTTTTAAACACCACTGGGAACTTTTCATCTAATAGAAAACTGTCATCATACCTGAACTTCTTTTCGAGACGGGTAACTGAAGTGAATATTTTTGAATTCCAAATTTCCTTTAATGTTGTCTGGTTTGTGTCCATGTGTGGAGAAGCTGTCGATACTGGGCTTCTGCAGAGATGAAAATTGCAGGACATCATTACTACAGTACTTTATACAGAACTTTTTGATTAGTTAGATAAAGTGATAATGACACTATCTCATCAGGAAAGTCCTTTATTATGAGTTATATTATTATGTTTATAAGTAAACGGGCAGCTCAGACTCACATTATCAATTATCTTGAAGACTTCATAGGCTGCTCCTCTTGCATTGGCAAAGGCTTCGATATTTGGAGATGCCTGTCCAACACTGAATGCCCCAATCAATACCGAAAAGAAGACCTGAAAAGTGTGAAGAGAAACTACTGCATTACTTTGTTTGCCATGATTCTCTCATATTTCCTAATTTTTCCAATACAGCTAATTACATTTTTAAATGTCAAGGCATCCTAACAATACCAGGTGTTAAAAAAAAAATCTTAAAATCTTATAATTATAAATTTCAAATATATCACTACAAAAATGTAAAGTGAATTGAGATTTAGCTTCATGTAATCACTCCACTATGTATATATACATACATATGTATATATATGTCAAAACATCACACCATATTTCTTAAAGATAATATGTTTTTAACTGAAAAACATAAAAATTTACAAAATGAAAACATTTTTAAAACTTTGATGATTTTATTTAGACTACAATGCATAATTAATCTTACCTTATTGGTGAAGCAGTGACATATCAGCTCTATCTGAGTATTATAATAGAACTGTTTTCTATTTCATCAATGACTAATAATTTTTGTTTCTATTGTAAGGGCTGTGAAATGAAAACAAGCACCACAGAGCAAGTGCGAAGAGTAAGGTCCAAACCCTGGGTTAGTGATAACTAGCTGTACATCTGCACAGCATTCTCTCAGAGTATTCAGTCTTCAAATTCATGTGCAAAATCATATAAGACCATTTCTTCTCTCTGCAGGTTGTTTCAGATGACTTAGGCTATGAAAATATTTTGTAAGTTTTGAAGCACACAACCAAAGGATGATTCTTTATGGGGTCAGATCTTCCTCCCTGCCATTATTCCCCAAGTTTTAGAGTTATTTTAATCAAAATATTTGTCAGTAAGGACTTGGCATTATTTAATTCTATTGGAAATTGATGAGAACTAATATCATCCTTTACTTCTAAATTATTCAAGAATTATATTGCTCAGAAAGGGGCTTTGCTAAGTAAGTCTGTATTCATTACTCCATATAGCAGTAACAGGTCACATGATTCCTGTCACCAGAAGGCATAACAGATATTTGAAGAGCATTGATGACTGTTCAACCTTACAGCTGGTGTGTAGTTCAGTTGGAAGCTGAATCTATTATGTATGATGTTAAATACTGCAGTCTCTGTTCTGAATGCTTCTAGATTGTGAAACAGCTTTAGACTCCAAGAATATGAGATTAAAAGTACTTATTCCTATGGTTAGGACTAGAGCTCAGTCATACAAACATATGTTAGGCAATCTTCAGTAAAAAGAAAATAAGCTTCTCCATATCAAAATTAAGCAGTTTGTATCTCATTACAATTTATGCATATTCAGGTTCCATATCAAACAAAACCAAAATCTGTCTCTATCTAAATAGCTTCACATATACTAGATAAAGCACAGATCAAACAATAGCAACAACAAAATTCAGGAGGTCACTGAGACAAGGTAGTGTGTAACAAGTCTGGATTCCTAGCAAGGAGCCCCTGAAAGACCATATGTGAAGCTTTAAGTGAAGCTTAACTTGAAATGGAGACTCCAAGATGTTGAGAATGCTAGGACTGTTAGAGAAGGCCCAGGAGATGGGATTTGTTTACCACGGAGAAGCAGGCTGGAAGGATGGGACTTCCCAGGTATTCCAGTCAGGATTTCATCAGGAGTCCCAGATGCCTCACATAGCAAGGTGGGGCTGGTATTTTCTCTATTTGGTTTTAGTCATGTGACCTTTCTTTGTTGTCTCGGATCTTCTCCTTTGGAATTCTGTGCCATTGTGTAAGGAATGTGTGACTAAAAATTTGATGTTATAAGGGCTCAGTTGAAAGACTTCTTGAGTCTATGAAAAGATTATATTTATACTTTTAGACAGACATTGTTGGGACTAAAAAAAAAAACCATTCACACTTTTGGACTAAATGCCTTCTGTATTATGGGACCACCATGAGCCTATAAAGGCAAAAGAGAAAATGTTATGGGTTAAACATTTTATGTTTGAGTATCAAGTTGACAAGGGGTAGAATTCTGAAGGTTAATCTTGTCAACTTGATGGGATTTAGAATTTAAAAATATTTGAGTGTAAATTCAATTGTATATTTTTCCACTTGTGTTGTGAATAGTAAAGTAGAAAATAAAAGTGAAAAAAATTAGTCAAAAGTTTGATGAGAAGAAAACTATCTTATCAAATTGAAAATTCATGCTGCAGAAGTTAGTAATGTTAATATTTAGGCTATATCAGGAGTTGTGATTCCAAACCCTACATTACTATGTAAGGGATCTGGAATGCCAAATGAAAATACTAATAATGTTAATACTTAGGCCATAATAAAGAATTGTACAACAGACCTACAAACCAAATTGATGCATTTAATTTTCTTTTAACACTTTAACCTAATAATGCATGTCTCTAGGATTCAATACTTATCCAAAGTATATTTTCTCAGCATCTCTCAATTCCATTAGAACTTTTAGTATTCTGTTTCTTTTTTGATGCATATATAACTTACAGTGAGCACTTGTCCAATAGAATATTCTTTTGAGATGACCAAGGAAGTCCCGTACCAGAATGCCAAAGCATAGGAGGCATAAATGAGAAGGAAAGCTGCACCCATGGAGATGTTGGCTGTGATGGCTTTCTTTATCCCAAGCCGTTTAGCTTCTTCCAAATTGTTATTGTACCTAGGAGGAAGAAGAAATGTAAGTATGTAAGCTTATAAATTTTATGGAAATATGTTAGTGAACTTGATTGATCAGTTAGAATGTGCCCAACCATGCCTGACAAATACATGTGTTTTCACCCTGTACTGACACTATGTTATTCCTATTTTATCCTCTTCTTGTAGAAAGTGATATGAGGTATGTAGACAGTATTTTTCTTGTGGGAGTCATCTAAAAGTTCTTTCTTTTTGTTTTTCCAGACATGGTTTCTCTGTGTAGCCTTGGCTGTTCTGGAACTCCCTCTGTAACCAAGATGGCTTTGAACTCAGCCTCTGTCTCCAGAGTGCTGGGTTAAAGGCAGTGCCAATACTTCCAGGCCTAAAAGTTTTTTTTTTATGTAAACCTTACTTTTGGAATCGTGAAATCAGTGACATAATGTTTAGCTAGCTTTTAGAACATGTATTATTTCAGGCATAAAAGAGATGACACAACAAAACCAATATTTTTCATTCAAAATATATATTCTCATTCAAAATATATACTTTTAAAATTAATTAATAAAAGAGACTTAATGTTAGAAAATCCTGAATACAAGAAAGTCATTTAAGTCTCTACAATTTAGGGAAGCTTCTAGACAGTTTGCTTCCTATCTTGCCTCCTTCTGGGATTATTGAAATGACCAATCACAGGATAACACATGTGAAGGCACATTTAAAGCTATGAAATTCTATGCAATATTTTTACAGTTAGATAGGCTATAGAAAGTATTTTCTCCCATAGCTGTTTTATTGATTTATTAAAAAATAATTGGCTTTTTTTACAAGTACCCTCCCCTTTTATGCTCTGCACATATTGCTTATGCCTGTGTTCTCATATTTGTCACGCCACAAGTGCCTGCTGTTAGGTAAGGGGTGTAGCATGGTAGAATGCAACATGCAGCAAAACAGAAAAGAAGCCTGTCAACAGCCTTGTAACCTACTCATGGCACAAGTCTTAGGGAACACCTTAAGACGGTCAGTGTTTCTCAACCTTCCTAATGCTGTGACCCTTTAATACAGTTCCTCACATTGTGGGGAGCCATAAAATTGTTTTTGTGGCTACTTCATAACTGCAATCTTCTACTTTTATGAATCATACTATACTATCTGATATGTAGCTCCCGGAGAGGTGGTGAGCCACAGGCTGAGGACCACTGTCTTAAGACCACTCAGAACAATAAAAAGAACAAAAGCAGCAAAGCAAACCACAACCCCCATACACTATCTGTTTCTCCTGATAGATACCTTTCTCTCCAGGTCTAACAACTTAATGCTTCTTCTCAAACTACAAGCCAAGTACTTTCAGCCCTCTGAGAGTGGACAATGAAAGAACAGTGTCCACATCTGTACTTTCATTTGAGAGCTTTTCAGCAGACCATCTGCTCAAGAAATAATGATAGTCACACAGAAAAGCCAATGGGAACCAGGAAAAAGAAGAGGGCTTCGCTAATACAAATACAAAAGAAAGGATTAGGAACTGGGATAGATCATTTTTGAATCATACTCTTTGTTGGCTTGGGTTTTTGACAAAGGGTCTCACTCTCACTCCCAGACTGTGTGGAACTCAATGTTATCCTGCCTTTACCTTCCAAGTGCTAAGATAACAGGGTGTGTGCCACCACACCCAACACTTCACATTCTTTATTTGAACTCCCTGGAGAACCACAAGAGTCTTCATTGTCTTGTAGAAAGTATCTTACAAATTTTTAAACTAAAAATAAAATATATATTCCCACATAAGATTTCAATTTTGGAGGTCTTTGATCTGTTAAATACATAATTATATGACTACTATGTGCCATTTTTTTAAAAAAAAATTATTTAATTAGTAGACACACCAAAAATTCAAACTCTTTCCAGAGTATGCATTATTATGTTTTTTAGCTAGTTACTTCACCAAGGCTGTGAAAACATAACACAAGGTGACATAAGAATCATATCTTCTAAAGACTAAATTCAGAGAGAATTTTATAGTGAGAAAATACATGTATCTTCAAGTTACCTGTTTGACTAAAAAATTATTTTTAAAAAACGTGTCAGTTGTATGTGTGCACATGTGCATACGAGAACAGGCATCTCAAGTTAGAATCTGACTAAGATATATTTAATAATTTAAGTGACATATTTTACATGATAACATTAAGAAAGTTAAAGACTTATTACTCGTGCTATATTACCTATCTTCTTTATTGCTGTTCTTGCTTATGGAAGCTAAATGCTGAAACCATTTCACTTATAACAGGGTGTCCTATGCAGCGAGAGAAAACATTTGCAAAGAAAAAAATCCATTTAGATGCCAGATACATACAGATGCCAGATAGATACAGATACCAGATACATACAGATACTACATACATGCAGATTCCAGGTAATGAAAATAAGGGAGTAGAAGAGAAAATAAACAAACAACATTTGTTCACATAGGTCCTTTTAAGAATTAGGTTTCAAATAAACATGCCATTGATATGAACCAGACATAAAAACCATCCATTCATTCAAGGCTATAGTAGAGAAATGATCATTTAAAATGATTGTGTAATTAACAAAACAGTGCCTAGAAAATATTCTCAGTTATTATGAAGAAATTTGTAATTATGCAAATAGCTATTTATATAATTGCTCAAGTGGCAGTTTTAGTTAAGCAAATAGAAAAAGACACAAGTGAGAAAAAAATATGCATGCAAACTTGAAGTGTGGGAATATTCTTTGATAGGGTCTTGCTACACAGGTTCAGGCTGAGCTGAAACTCAGGCTTTCCCCACCTCAACTCTCCCAGTGCTAGGGTGATAGGCACATGTCACCATACTCAGCAAGAAAGTCCTTTTAAAGTAAAGAACAATATTGTCCTATTGAATTAAACGAATTCACAGTTATGGTTGAATTTTTATTTCAAGAGAGATAAATTCCTTTTGAAGAGGAAGTCAAAGACTGATGCTGAAAACATATAAATGAGAACTAGAAAGAAAATTGAAAGATTATATTTGATTTAATAGCCTGCGCCTAGCAGGATGACTCTATTGCTGCCAGACTGGACAACCTGAGTTTGATCCATGCAACCCCATGGTGTAAGGAGAGAACCAATTCCTGAAAATTGTCCTGTGACTACGCTGTGCACTTATGTGTGTATCGACGCACACCCCCAACACATTCTGACCTATATACCCCACAGCAAATACATTGAAAAATATAGTTTTAAAACTTTACAAAACATTGTCAATTCCAATTCCAACTTCCAAATCTAGTAACTTCCCACCACCTTCTTGTCCCTACCTTTAGATCAGGTTAGCACTACCCTTTCCCTGGATCATGGCATTAGCCCTCCCGTTGTTCTCTGGGATCCCAACTTTGAATGTTCTCATCTACTCTCTAGGCCCAGTCCAGACAGAGAAACAGATGTATAAACCCTATGGATGGACACTTCTCAGTTTCACACCTTCAGGACTAGCCCATACCCTTTCAATAAAATCTCATCTCTTCTCTATAGGCCCTGCATGCTGGCCACACCCCAATCTCCCTCCACTGACATGAGCTCTAGCCTCACACACCTGCAATACATCTAAAAATAGATGACCACCTCAGAGACTCTTCTTTCTATCCATAGATAGACCATGCACTCTTCCTATCCATCCAATTCCTACTCCTGCCTTTTAAGACCGTTCTCACCGCAGGTCTTACCCCAGATGAAATCTCCATCAAAAGGGATTAATTCTCTGGCACCATACCTAAAATTTCCCACCTTACAATACTTTTTGATCATTCTGGAACATTTAAAAACTCTAATTTAATGCTCCTTTGACGTGATCCCCTTTGACTCCCATCACATTTGGGTCTCCAACCACACACCCTCTAACTGCTCTCCTAAATGTTTGCTTCTTTGTAGTTCTCTACACCCTTTATCCCCTCTCATATGAATTTGTACTTCATGATATTATGGACCACACATGACAGAAGCCATCCATTATTTAAGAAGACTTCCCATATTACTTATCAGTCATATTTTAAAGTAAAATAGAAAAAAATCTTACCCTAAACCAAGCAGAGCATAGATATTGTTGTCTTTGAACACATAGCTAATGAAAATTACCTTTACAGAAGTAAAATATAGCATTCAAAACAAGAGTTCTCCTAACAGAGTGTACAATGTACAGTGTAAAAGTTCTGCAGTGACTATACATGTGAGATCAGGAAACACCATTGTCAGAATTGAAAAGGCTCTGGCCACATGCCCTAATCTCACTGAATGCTTTCCCTTCTTCCTCTGTTACAGCCACTACTGTGACTTTCAAATACTTCTGCATGTTCCTCTATAGCTTAGTCATATTATATGTAGCCCCAAAACATTTAGTTTACATATTCATAACATTAAAAGAAAACACTACGACATTATTATGATGTGTATCAAATTTCAAAGGTTGTTGTTAATAAATCAATGGATGTGATGAATATTAATTTCAATAAATAAGCATACTTTTAGAGAGCTAGTGAATAGGAAAAGTTACCAGAATATTAGGAAGTACTTTTATAAAAAGATGTTTAACTTTTGTAAAAAATTTTTTGATATTATGGATTATAGTTCAACTATGCAGGAGCCTGAACAAGAAAGATACCAGGTAAAAATGTCCCTAGAGGAGCTGGAGAGACGACTCAGAAATCACGTGTACTTGCTATTCCTGCAGATAACCCAGGTTCAGTTCCTAGCACCTAAGCCAGGCAGCTCACTAACAGCTGCAACTCCACTTCTTGGGCATCCAGTGCCTCATGTGGCCTCCATAGGCACTGGCATATATATACATGAAAACCAGGGACACACATATACACATAGATTTAAAAATTAATTTAAGTCATTTTTTAAAAATTGTTGTAATCAGAAGTTCCTGACCCATCCTAGGTCCAAAATCTAGACCCACAATCTCTTAGTCCCAAAGAATCCCACAGAAGCTTATATTCATTACAAGCTACAGATCTATATAAAACACCCATTCACTATTAAGAGAATTCAGAATTAGTTTGATGGGACAAATAAACATCATTGAAAACATAAAACATATTTCAGCATTAGAATATAATTTTGATGGTAATAACCATTGAAAAATGTTAGAACATTCTTTGAATTAGCAGATATGGTGAGTTTTCCAGAATTGTACTGGGATGTATTGACATATTTAAGAAAATGGTTGGCTGGAGAGAGGTTAAGAGAAGCGGCTGCTATGCCAGAGGACCCAGGTTTGATTCTCAGCACCCATGTGGCAGCTCCCAGCTGTCTGTAACTACAGTTCCAGGAGATCCCACACCCTCACACAGATATACATAAATGAAAAACACCAATTCACATAAAATTTAAAAATAGATAAGTAAAATTTACAAAGAATCTAGAGACTTTAAAAAAGAAAATAGAAAAATATTATAATAACATGGCCATCTTAAACGACATATGGGACAACAGAATTAATCTTTCTATCAACTTGAAAAAAGAAACCCAAACCTCTCAAGTTCTTTCTTTTGTCCTCCAAATGCAATCACAGTTCTGATGGCCGCTAAGACTTCTTCAGCAACTGCTCCAGCCTTAGCATATGCATGAAGTTCTTTATCAGTAAATGAAGACAATATCTGTTTAAAAATGTAATATCATATTATTAAAAATAAGTTATAAATAAACAAATGCTGGCTGATATTAATACATGTGAAGAATTAAAACTCTTTCAGTTGTCTTTGGCCATGACAGTCTATTAGCATGGATATGTCTATATATGATGTATAACAAATTAGATGAACTGTAAAATTTCCCACTGAGTATTTTATGGATCCTCATTAAAAACACAATTGGAGCTTTGGGAGACATTATATTTCAGAAACAAAACATATGCCACAAAATAATTATAAGCCATTATAGAAAATGGGCTTTACAGCCAGGACATATGATAGTTTCAGCAACTCTTAGAGATACCGTGGTTCAGAAATATTAGGGTGGGAGGCTAGAAGAATGTAGAACACCAAACCACACTTTCATCTGCTGGTGATGCTGGAGAAACAGCACATTCATCTACCAGGAATGTTTTTTGTTTAGCAATGCTTTTTGATCTGTCTGATTCCTAAGCATTTAGAAGAGATATTCCTAGTTCCTTCAGTCACATGAGGTCTCATTTATTCTTTTCAACTATAAAGGGAAATGGGTTTTTCTACCTTATGTAGAAGGAAATGGAAAGTTGACAGGTGAAGTAATTATGTAGGCAGTGGAATACCCAAGATTCAAGTATGAGTCCATGTGTCAAAGCCTGAATAAACAGCTACTGGAGTGATCCATCTCTGAAAGATGTGAACTAGTACAACAGCTGAATCAATTGGTTTGAGAAAAGAACCAAGCTTCTCACAGACAAGGAATAATACCATCTAAATAGGTGTTATGCACAAGTACTTCACAAAACTCTGACTTAGCAGTATTATATCCATTTAATATGTAATTATAGTCATTTGATCTCGTTATTTAAGTAATAGGAATTTATTCCTTGTCATTAAAAGAATCAAAGTCCTTTTTATTTCAATAATGTGTATCTTCTTTTCTTGTGTGTGTGAACAAAAGGAGCAACCACAGACATAGGAATGGGGTAACGAAGGGAAATGAGCATTTATCAATAGTGTCAATTTGTAGATATTATCCTGAAGGCATCTATCTGTCTTCACAATGCCTGAAACAAATACAAGATTATCCAGACCTCAAAGCCATTCTCTTAGGGCTGGCCCACACTAATGAATCTTCCAGAGTTCTGGGTCTGAGTTAGGCTGGTCAGCACTGTCTCTGAGTAAGAAGGTTTGCAGAATTCAGGGGGCATACATGACATGCAATGCTCCATTTCTCTTTACTCCCCCTGGTGCTCACAATGGAGGCAGTCAACAACAGAATTCCTAATATTTTTTTAAGTAGGAGTTAAAATGAGTTATTTAAAGTTATTAATCTATCCAAAATATTTCTGAAATCAAGATGATTTTCCACCTGTGCCTTTGCCTTTCATTAATTGTATGGAGACATGAATATGAACAATCAATATTAAGTTTTTTCTCATAGTCTATTAAAAAAGGAAGAGATTTTCTCAGGAAACTCTGTGCAGAAAGAGTGTAAGAACATGGAGGGCACCAGGAGAACAAGGCCCTCTGAATCAGTATGATTAAAGCTGATATGAACTTAGAGACTGAAGCAGCATGCACAGGGCTGGCCTGGGTCTGCTGCACCAGGTCCTTGTGTTTATAACTTCCAGCTTAGCGTTTTATGGGATTCCTGAGTGTGTGAATAAGTGGGTTTCTATTTGTTGTGCCTTCTCTTAGGCACTTTTCCTTCTGTTTGTCTGCTTTGTCTAATTCCAATGTGTTAGATTTTATCCTATATTTTATTATTATCTCTTAGAAGACTATTTTCTAATGACCGTCAGTAAAGATTCAGATGGAGAGGAGGGTGAGGAACTGGGAGAGGCAGAGAGAGGGGAAATTGTAATCAAGATATATTATGTGAAAATGTATTTTCAATAATAGTTAGAAAATGGAAAAAAATTCTAATCTTTTCTCAGGGATATAAAAAGTCAACTTCAATTAATTTCCATAGAAAGTAATGGAAAGTTAAAAGCTGCCTAATACAGGCAATTTTATATTCAAACTAATACATTCAGAAACAACATTTAGAGTACTGCAGATGCTCTGACTACATTTGAATCCAACCTTTCCATTTCTCAATGTTGGCCTCTGTTTTATCATTCTATAAATCTTGTGCTCTTTAAATATTCTGAGATACTTATGGGGTCATGTGCCAAATCAATATGTTGACATTACATATGTCCCTATCCAGTTACCTTCAATAGTAACATTTTGAAAATTATAGAAACACTATCATAATTAGGAACTTAACACTGATATACTCCAACAGTAACTCATATTTATTCTCATTTACCAGTGTATACATGTGTGACTTTACTTTTAGGAAGTGTTGTGAAGTCTATGAAGACTAATGTGACTGTCAGCAAAGTCAAGATACAAAGCCTTCAAGCTGATTCTCGTCTCCACCACCCTGACCATTGCCCTTCCCTCTTCTCTGTCTCTAATTTAAGGCATCCACTAACCCATTATCATCTTTACATTTTTAAAAATGCTGCATAGGACTTTGTCCTTTTAAAAGTCTATTTTGGTGCCCATGAATTTACTTATAATTTTTTATGATACGCTCACTTTTATATGACTACAAAATTCCTTAATGGAAATTATAGAAGATCCTAATGAAATTTATAGAAATTGCAAACTTACAGGTTGGGTTAGGAAGAACTGATAAGTTTTTTACCTTGAGTTTCAAATCATAACTACACTGTGTTTCTTTGTTCAGTCATTGTAGATTTCCCATCAACATTTAGGGCTTCTCTAGAGGCTCTAGGCCCTGGCTGTCCAGTAACTAGTAGGCCATGCTGGCCTGAAATTTTCAGAGATCTGCTTGCCTCTGTCTTCTGAGTGCTGGGATTAAAGGCCTGTGCTGCCGCCACCACTGCCCAGCTCAATATTCAGATCTTATCTTTTCAGGTGGTTACCTAAGTTTTACACTGTATGTGAATGATTGTGAAAGGAATTTATGTGTTTATCATTATCTCCAAAAAAATGCAGTTGATCTGATATTCTGTGACTTTTCTACACAGTTGCAGACTTCTTGGAATTTTTATAGACTATCATGTAATCCATAGTTTTATTTCTTCCTCACCAGTCTATATGCTTTTTTATTTTTCCTTGCCTATGGCAGCAGCTAGAGTTCCAGTGCTTCAGTGAAAAACAAGAATAGATTTTCTTGTTTTAAGCCCAGTCTGATGGCACAGGTAGCTACCTTTTTTACTATTTGGGAATCTATGAGGGTTGTCTCAATGGCCTCTACAGAACTGAAGTGACACTCTTCTATGCTTTCATCTGAAAGTTAACATCAGTAAGTGCTGGATATTGTCAAATGTTTTGTCTGTCTGATGATAGTATCATTTATTTTCTTTAATATATAGCAATACAGATTACATGGATCTTCAAGTACCACATCATTACTACAAAGCTGAACTAAATCTCACTTGGTCATAGTATACAATTATTTTTATATACTGCTAGGTTCAGCTTACTGCCAGTCAAATTTCTAATACAAATTTTTTTTCCTTTTCTGGTTTATTAAACAACAACAACAACAACTTTCTTATGCCTTTAGACTTTATGCTATGATGACCTTTGGTTGTGAAGTGCCCTGTCGTGGATTTCTTTGATTTTTATCTTTCCTGGGATCAGATTCATTTCTTGCAGCTGTCAGCCACTGAGTCTGCAATTTACCCTAAAGTTCTACTTCAGTCTTCTTTTTTTGAGACTCACAATGATGATACAAGTGTTTTGTTATTGTCTCACATAACCTTGTGACTCTCCTCATTTTCTGTCGCTCAGATACATGGATTCTGATTACTCTATATTGTACTCTATAATTTACATTTGCATAGACTAAACCCATTATAAGGCATGTCTTTTTACTGCTATTTCTCTCAGTTCTCCAATGTCATTTTTTTCTTTTTAATAATTTTCTATTTTTTTAGCTGGTGAGTTTTTGCTATTGTCTCAAAGGTATTTAAACTAATGAGAAATTCTACAGTAATATTTTAAAATTATAGTCTTATAATCTCAGTATCTTATTTATCTCAGTGTGTGAATAAGTTAAGTGTTGTGTATGGAGAATGTTTGTGTACATTTTCTGGTTGAAGATATGACAGAGGCCTTTCTATCACATTCTGGACATTTTGTCTATATTAAGGAACCAAAACACATATCCTGTTTAATTATAGTCAAAGCACAAGATTAAGAAATATGCAAAAAATCATATCAAAAGATTATCATAAAGTAGAGATTAAGATAAATAAAAGTCTTAACAGATAGCCAAGGGCTTCCTTTGTTAAATAAATAGTATCAGAAGCAATGCAAGATTAGTTATTAAAAAATTAAATAATGGTCTGTTTTCCCAACTTACGGTAGATATTAATATACTTTAGTTTTTTATTAAGTTCTGTTGTGAAGAATTTGCACCCAATTTGTTCAATGTTCTAATTAAACAGAAAAATCAATGAAAACAAAGGAGCTTTGCCAACTTTCAGCTGATAACCATCAAGAACACCATTTCTATTATGTTCCCAGGCAGCAAATTAACAGTATAAAGGAGTTCAGTTGCTTCATCTGCTAAATGAGCTAGCGCCTATACTCCAGCTCTAAGTGGTGGACATAGATAATGCCTAATAAAAGGAGGGTGACTTTTCCCATAACAAAGCAGCACCCATTAAACAGGGGATTGATCCAAAAGCATCTTACCAGTTACAGCCTGTCTAACTATGTCCTAGGCTTTATTTTGGTTGGACTTCCATTTCTTATCATTTTTATGACATGTAACCTCACAAAATCTAAATACTGGGCCAATCTTTCTACCACATAGCTATGTTTACATCAAATGATTTTATAAAATGAATTACATGTTGACCCAGACATGGAAAATGAATCAGAAAATTGTTAGATGCATGTGGACTTAGTGAGGAGACTGTCTGCATCATTAGGACTGAAAGAGGTAACTAGAGGCCAAAGATTTCCATGTGTTCATGGCTGAACAATATTTCCACTATTTTTACTTTACTAGAGTTAAATACATATTTATAGACATATATGTAAAGATTCAGAACCATTTGCACCTGTGAGAAAGTAGTAAAATCAATTTATAGAATAAACAAATCTATACACATAAAAACATTAGAACTGAAAACTGAATTAGACCTTTGGTGTTCACTGAATCTGAACCTCTATTTTCTGTAAGAAAATGGCACTGTCATAGATAGTGATTGTGGTACTTTGAAAAAGAATGACCCTTAAGAGCTAACATATTTGAATACTTGGTGCCCAATTGGTGAAACTATTTGGGAAGTATTTGGAGGTGTGTCTTTGTTGGAGGTGGTGTGTTGCTGGACATAGATTTTGAAGTTTAAATAGTTCATGCCATTACCAGTTATCTCTTGGGCCTACTCTGCCTTGTAACTATTGAGCGCTCCAGTGCCATGCCTGCCTGCCTGCTGCCATGTGCTCTGCCATGATGGTAAAGAACTAACCCTCTGACACTGTAAGAGAACCCCCAACTCCTTATTACATAAGTTCCATTGGTGATTGTGTCTCTTCACAGCAAGAGAAAAGAAACTAAGGTTAATGTTTACAGGTATTATGAGTTTACAACTTTTCCCATAAAGGCAAAGGATAAGTTTAATATTTGCTTTCTTCTTTTTCATTGTTTTTTTAAATAATCTCATGTCCAAGGACAGCATGAAGTACTATTGGGCTAGCTATTTTTTTTTTAACAAAAAGTGTGAAATCATGTGTAAAACTCACAGTCAAGGTTATTATGGTTAAAAGACTCTCCATGGGAAAGAGTTTAAAATCTGAACTCAAAGGCTACACCTACCTTTGCCCAAATACCAGCTGACAGTCCAAGAACAGGGCTGATGGCCAGAATCACAAGAGTTAGCTTCCAGCCACGAGTAAATCCTATTATAAAACCACCAAAAAATGTTGCCATCGCCTGAAAAAACATTCCAATTTTGTCACCAATTCCTTCATTAATTTTGGAGACATCACTAAAAAAATAAAAGAAAAAGATTGTGTTACAACTAATGTCAGAACTGCAAATACAGAATTTTTTCTGCTGAGACTAGCTTTGGCTTGTTGAGGGTGAATTAAATTAATTTGTGTCTGGGATCTTTGTATATGCCCGTCCTTGAGAGAAGCAGTGATGAGGAAGGCTGTCAGTTTCCAGTGGCAGGTTTGTCATTAACAGTATTTTGTGGTCCACATGGCCTCAGAAAACACTCACAGGATGTTTAAGACAACTCACTTGAAATTTCAAACTGCTCAGAGATGTGACATATGGCACTGTTCTCTATGAACACAAATCTTTGCATTCATCATGTGGTCTGTGAAGCAGAGGCTCTTTCCTTCTTTCCAGTGTTTTCCAAGGACACCATGGAGTCCTGGCAGGATGGTACCCAGTGGGGCTGGATGAACAGCTCATTTTGTTGCTCCTCTGTACATTGCTGCTGTGCTCACTCTCTGGGTGTTTCTTGACTCTGCCAGTCTAACCCCTCACTGAGTGCCAGTCAAGCAGGAGCTTCCCCACCCCCCATCCCTGCCAGGGCACTGTGAACAAGAAGCTGTGTAAGACACGGGTATCGCTCACAAAGGACTTCCTAACAGGGCTGGTGGTATCTACTTCACCACATTAAAAACAAACCATATCTGACTTCAGCATAAAACCAGGTACTCACTCTGTGAGCCGAGTGTTGAGTTCCCCAACGTCATGCACATCAAACCAGCCTATCTCCTGATTCATGATAGCATGAAAAAACTGCTGTCTGATTTTGTGTATTTGTCTTCCAGCTGCCAGGCACCAAAATGAAACCTGAATGTAGGCAACTATGAGCACAGCAGCACCAATCCCCGTGTAATAGTAGGCATACCTGAAAGACAAGAACACTGTACATGCTATTTTCTGATCAGTCCTCTCCAGCTGTCTGGGTATCCTGTCATCCTTAACAAGAAGAGGCTGCAAGGAGCACAGCTGTAGCTGCCAGCATCCACCTATGTCTGCACTAATGTGGAGGAACGGTGGTTGCTGCACAGAGGCAAATCCCAGCTCTTCACTGAACTAGCTTGTAAACTCAGGCTGGCTGCTTAATAACCCAAGCTTCAATTATGTACTATGGATATAACAGAAGTAATACAGTATGTCTGAAATTTACTCCAGCCAGGACCTGGAATATAATAACTACTTAGAGAATTGCAGTGATTTTGAAAGATCATTAGTGTACTGGCACATCAGTTAAGGTACCAGTTGTAGACGTGTCTGCTTTTATTACATCAGTATCAATTGGTGAAGCCTATAGGGTGGTCCCTGTTCCTTGTGGGAGGGAACTTGTTAGAAAGGTGGATATTGGTCCCCTGGTCCTTTGAAATATTAGTTTAGCAGAACTTGGAAGACAACAGAATACTGTTAGTGTTTCCATGTATCTACTCAACTGGCTATTGAGAGCCAACCTAAAATGTTCAATGAATCAAATAGTTTCCCTCCCAGTTTAAACATTTAACCAAATCTTTTAAAAAAATTGAACAAGTGTTTTCTTGCTGTGTCACTATAGTTAAAAATCCTGTGTCTTCACTAATAGCTCTATGTGTAGGTTAAACAGAAACCCTGTTTCTTGTTGTAGTTGCTTTTTCTGGTGCTTGCAATGAAACCTAGGGTTTCTTCCATGCTCTACCACCAAACCATACCTCTTTCAAGGCAAATATTCTAAAATGAACTAAAAGATACTATTTGGTATATTTTAAAGTGCTCTTGACTTGCTATCTTTGAATAAGAATGCTTATGCTATTGGGTTTAATAGATATATAACACACAGGTAGCCTTTTATGTTATGTCCACAATTGCAAGAGCAACCATCAGACTATTACTATGCAAATCATCCTTCAAACTGGCTCTTATAAACTATACTTATTAAAGAAGCTGTAATTGGAACATTAAAGTTTAGTTAATAAACAATGTATAATTAATTACTGTCAAAGTTATAATGTAAGAAAGAGCTCAAAGCAAGTTCCATTTAACAAGTAGAACTTAGGCATGATGGAGGCTGGAGAGATGGCTCAGCATTTAAGAGCACTGACTGTTCTTCTGGAGGACCTGAGTTTGATTCTCAGTATCCCTGTAGCAGCTAACAACTGTCTGTAACTCCAAGATCTGACCCCTTACACAGTTATACATGCAGGCAAAACACCAGTTCACATAAAATAAAAATAAATAGAGGTTAAAAAAAAGAACTTAGACATGATGGAACACTGATGTACTTTAACGTAATGCATTTTATTCAATTAACATATTAGAGTTTCCCCTGTATTAAAAATATGCCTCATCATAGTAATATTTATAAGTATTTTACTTTATCTTTCAAAATGTTATTATATCTCTACTTTACAACTATTAGAGAAATCATAGTAAAGCACAGAATCATTATTATCTGGTTCACTAACACATACCTTTGTACATCTATTACAAGCTAGTCCACAGGCTAAATGTCAATATACATAAATCATTAACAAAATAAAAAGCCTGTCTATGTCAACTAAGGACAAAATGACTATATTTCTTCTGGGATTGTGTATTTTCATGTTTAGAATTAGATATATATTTTAAGAAATTTCTTTTGGCTTATCTTACTATTACATCATGACTAGAAACAGCCAGGAGGCAAGCTAATCACTGAGAACTATTGAAAATAATTATTGTGAATTGAAATTTATCTAAAGGGCTTTCTACCCCTCTTATTTCCCTGAATATAGTATTTTGACCTTTGTAACTGCATATATGAGTCCAACTGAGGTTCATCTTTAACTTAGTATATTTTATGATATAAATATTTTGCTTTAAAAAAAATCCATAAAGGATCTTTCTTAAAAACTAATAATGGCAGTCTCAAAACTTCTAATTTTATTATGATAAAGTAAACTATAACTATATTACTGTAAATATGTCAATGCAGAAAGAATAATAAAATAGCAATAATGATAAGTGTAATTACCTGGTCATTTCTTCCTCCAGTTTGCTAAATGGGTCTGAAATGTTGTATTCAGCTGGAACAACACAGAACAAATATAAACACTTTATGTTTCTTTGGTTTCCATTAAAACTCAGCATGCAGAAAAAATAAAACTTATGAAAATAGAGATCTAACTGACTCAGTTTTATTTGTGTAAAAGCATTTTGACATCTGCTCAACTCCCTCCCTGCTGACTGCATACAACCATGCACAACCTAAGTTCAGTGTTGCATAATTGCTAGAAGAAAGATACAGTGAAGATATTACTGCACATTTGACTCTCAGGTATACACTGAACACCTAACGATGTAGTTCTCTACTTGCTTGTCTGTATTTGAGACAAGGGTGGTGGCTTTATGAGACTGCTTGTCCATCTTTGGGACAGGCTGGGTTATAGCAACACAACTAGCTGAGCATGGGGATACAAAGAGCAAATGTAACCAGTCTAAACCCAAGGGAATAAGAGGGCACAGACAGCAGCAATCATACATCCATTCTACATTGACAGAGCAATTTTAATCATGTGTCAATTGCTATGGAATTCTGGGACAAAGTGACCCACTATGCTAAGGTGAAACCATTTGAGAAGTCTTTTTTTATGCTTATCTGTGAAGAAGGGGTGTTTTTATGAGGGAAATTATAATAAAGAATATTCAGGTAGAGAAAAAAAAATTAAAGTCCTGGGGGTGGGGGAAGGTAGGTAGACTATTTAGACAGAATTTGTTAGTGTGCCCAGAAGTGGGGCTCTGTGGGATTAGAAGGTAGGGAAGATGAAATGTCATGACTGGAGGCTTGAAGTTTGTGTAGTGAATGTGATATTTCAGAACCCAAGCGTGAAAAAAAACTTCTCTATTTTTTATTATGAATAAAGTCATATTTTTAATCCATGTATATCCTTGTTCAAGCTCCCTTCCCCCTCCCGCCCCTTCCAGTCACTCTCTCTTCTCCACATCTCTTCATCTTCTCTCCAGCAAGGGCAGGAGGTCCCAAGGTGGCTTAGTTCAGCATCCACTCCTGGTAGATCTGCTTTCCTCATACCAACATCAAGACTGGGTCAGGTGTTCCTTTGGAGGGAATGGGCTCCAAGGTGCTGGTCCAAGATGTTTCAGATCCCAAACTGTTGTGGTGTGCAGTTTGGACATATTTTGCTTTTTGCTTTTTTGTCTAGAATGAGTCCACTAATGAGTGAGTACAGCCCCTACTTATGTTTCTAGGTTCGAGATATCTTGCTCAGGAGGATAATCTCCAAATCCATCCATTTGCCTGCAAATTTTAGGATATCATTTTTTCTTACTACTAAGTAGTACTCCATTGTGTAGATAGATGTACTACAGTTTGTTAATCCACTCTTCAGTTGAGGGGCATCTAGGTTGTTTACAGGTTCTTGCTATTACAAATAATGTAGCTATGAACATAGTTGAGCTAACGCTTTTGGAGTGCGAATGTGCATCTTTAGGATATATGTCCAATAGTGGTATTGCTGGATCCTTGGGGGAGAACTACCTTTTCTAACCCCATGGGTTATTGCTCTAGCAGGGCATTCTCCCACCTTTAAGTCCCAAATTTCATTAGATGGGACTTAAACCTATAGCCAAGTTTTTCCCCAAACTTCTTTTTTATCCCTTATGCTTTTCTCCACCCATGATGCAGATCAACAAGATACTTTAAGAGTAATAACTTCCAATAAGCACAGTAGTAATGGTAACTATTGACCACACCGTGAGAAGCACAGACATGAACAGACAGGCAGGGGTTGAACCACCCAGGAAGAAGTCCAAGAGCAAGCAGACTTATAGAGCAGGTGTGGGTGAACAGAGCATGCCACACAAGTCTCTGAATACAACGGAACCTATTCCACATTATGGGAAGCCACTGGACAGAAGTGAACTGATTTCTGTTTTTGAAAAACTCACTGTGACAATATGCAGAGAAGTAGACAAAAGCAGGCAAGAATGGAAGCTTAACAAAGAGTTAGGAAGATAGAAAGTGCTTGAGAACTGTGTATGAGGAAGACTTTAGATGCAGGTTGTAGCTGGGGCACAGAAGGTTGGATGCTCAAAGGGAGCTCAGCATTGTGAAAGATGGTAGAACAGGCTAGTAGCAGAGACCCCCAGCTCCAGACTCCTTTCTATTACTTTCAGTTTGGGCTGTCTTTGAGATTTTTTTTCCTGATAAGCTACTATGACAGTTGTCACTCACCTAGAGGGATTTCTGTTTTAAAAAGCATTGTAAGCTATAGACATGAATAATCCACAAGGCCCCTTCTAGCGCTAAGACATTATGATTACAGATTTCACAATATTCCAAGCAGGAAAAACTGGACTTTCCACCTAAATGATCTGCCTCCCAAACATCTGTCCAGATAGGAGGCTGCCCTCAGGACAGTGGGCTATGACACAGATGATCTTGGAGTCATAATCGCCTACCTCTGCTCCATTCTCCGCTAAAGAGCTGTGCCTGCTCACTGGCCTACTCACCATGCCGACTCTGCTACTTTCATAACCATGCTGATTTCACCACTGCCAAGACCTAACCCCCTTCCAAAGCCACTGCCTCCCAACATCGTTACAGCAAGAGTTAGAACATTCCAGTTGATTCTGAAGCACATAGCACTCAGACCACAGTTTGTCCTTATGTATAAGTGGCTTAAGTAATATGTAGTACTCCTGTCAGAAGAGGTCACTCGTGTCCTTAAGGAGGTCAGCAAAAATTCACATCAAAATGACAGAAACAAAGCAATATGAGACATGATAGAGTTGGACAAAAGGGCACTAGATAAAATACGACACAACATAAAGTGTCCCTGAAAAAGCTCATGTTCTCTCTTGGTGGAAATGAAGGAATCATGACAGCCCTAACCTGAGCTGTGCATTAATTCACAGATGGATTCAGTCTGTAGACATTCTGGGGAGAGGATGGAAATGGTTACAGGAGGGGACTAAAGGAAAGAAACAGGAAGCAACATCATTGGAACATGCCTTTGAAGACTGCCTTGGCCTTGGGCTGGCTTTGCTCTCATCCCCTCCCCAGGTGTATGTGTGTCCCTCCATCCTGCCATTTCCTGGCCACTATAAGGTCAGCAACTTATCTTCCACATGCCCTCTTGACACCACAACTTCCACTTTTCCTCAGCTTTAAAGTAACTGATCCAACTAAACTTGGAATAAAATCTATGAAACCGTGGGTAGAAATAAATCTGACATTTGCTTCCTTTGTTTACATGTTCACAGCAAAGGAAAAAGATGAATGTCACATGCTTGCTTGATTGCTGATCATCAGGAGTTAGTTCTTCTAGCTTCAAGAAGTTACCTGTGTTCATAGCAGCGTTATTTGTAATAGCAAGATCCTGGAAACAACCTAGATGCCCCTCAACTGAAGAATGGATTCACAAACTGTGGTACATCTACACAATGGAATACTACTCAGCAGTAAGAAAAAATGATATCCTAAAATTCGCAGGCAAATGGATGGATTTGGAGAATATCCTCCTGAGCGAGGTATCACAATCTCAGAAAGAGTAGCAGGGGATGTACTCACTCATCAGTGGACTCTAGACAAACAAACAAGAAAAAAGCCAAGCATGCCCAAGCTGCAAACCACAACCACTGAACAGCTTGGGATCAGAAACACCTTGGACTGACTCCTTGGATCCCACTCCCCCTAGAGGAACATCTGACTCAGTCTTAAGGTTGGGGGGAGAAAACTGCATCTGCCAGGAGTGGAGGCTCAACTAAGCAATATTGGGACAGTGGGACCTTGGGACCACCTGCCACCTGCTGCGGGGGAAGGGTGGGGGGGAGATGGGGAGTTGTGGAGAAGAGAGAATGACCTGATGTGGTAGGAGGGGGAAGGGACCTTGAATGGGGATATACAAGGATAGAAAGTGTGACTTCTTTGTTCATAATAATAAAATAAAAAAAAAAGAAGTTACCTGATACTCTCTTCCCAAACTAGGCCAGATTTCAACCCTTGAATAATTTCTTTATTGATGGTTCATCCACTGCCCCTCCACAGTGTGTGCACAGCATGTCTATTCACAGCTCTCCCGCTGGCAGAGCAATGTTTGCGTTTAGACGTCACAAAACACTGGGTAAGGTTAGAAGCACATAAATGCATGCATTGTGTCTGCTGACTACTAGAGAATGCAGAAAAATGAGATTACTCCACTAGAAAATAACTAACTATAGTTATAGACAGTTAGATAGCTAACTCCACAACTTGCTATAAAATAGGGTGTGCAGGATCTAAAGAACTGAGAAAACATTGAAGACTTGGTGAATGTTACAAAGGAGGTATGACAGTTCAGTGTTGGCACAGAATATTTTTATGAGTTCTTTGAATAACAATGAAGGCAGGAAAAAAATATACAAATTTTACATTACTCAAAAATACTGTAAGAATTTCCAACTCAAATCACTATTTGTATTAACAGAATGGAAGTAGCCCTATTTAAGATAAACTACAGGTTCTTTGGGACTACAAAGAAGTAATCTCCAGAACCCAAGACAAATACCAAAGATTCCATAAATGTCCCTATTAATATTTATATGACCATCTCCAAGGAAAGGAATCCACAGCATGCACTAGAGACTTAAAGTCCAGATGATGACATGCAAAGCCCTGGGTTTAATCCCTAGCATCAAATTAAAAAAATAATTCCAAATGTTGAAGTATCTTTGTAAGACAAGAAGTACCAATATATTTTCAAGGTATTTCTTTTTGTGGTAGTACTAGGAACTGAACGTAGGATTTCATGCATGCTAGGCAGACCACCAAGCTACAGCCTCATTCCCCACCTATATGGAAACTGAGCTGTACACCTTTGAGTGATTTAGTTTAGTAAGAATTCACTCTCTGCTTGGCTGAGGTGGCCTTGGCCTGTAGGTTGAATGTTAGAACTATTGACCTGTCTTTCCCAGTGAAGTGTGTAACATACAAATTCTTTCAAAAGCCCATTCACTCTCCTGGTCTCATCTTATTTTGTCTTTTATGAGGCAATTTTTTTACTTTCAGAATCATGAGAAAATTGAGGTGCAAGACCATTTTCACCACAGTTAGACTTTTTTGTGGTTTCAGTTTCCTGCAGTCAAGCATGAGATTGTAATATCTCGTGTCACGAGGAAGAAGAAGGGTGAGAATAACAGAGAGACCACATTCACATAGCTACGAATGTAGCATATTATATTTGTTCTGTTATTGCTGTTACTAATCTGTTATTATGTCTAACTTATAAATTAAACTTTATCATGGATATGTATGCATAAGAAAACATAATAATACATGCAGGTTTCTGTACTATTCATTGGTGTGGACCCCATGGCGACCATTGCTGCTTGACAAAGTTCCAGCATTTCCACACTTCAGATCACACACTGCCCCACCTTTTACTTTCATTTCTAATGATTCTCACTATTAATGCCTTTCCCTTTAGGAAATTTTGTTAGGCTTTAGTAAAGGATGAAAATGTGTACAGCTTGGTAGCCTCTCTAAACAAAACAATTCTTTGAAAAAAAAAAATTACCCTCCACCATGGAACCAGTAATCCCATTATTTCCTCCTAATTACACCAAGAACAGGAAAGTTAAAGATTTACTAGACACACCTTATCCCAAGGATGAAATGTCTACAATTCTGATCCAGGGACTGAGACCATTAAGGGCAAGAGTTCATTAATAAATATAGAGGAATCAGAATGGTATAGTATAATGTGTAAAGAGTAAGCTATCAGGACCTTCACTTTTGGGATCAATAAGAGAGGAACTGGTTGGTATAGTGAGACTAAGAAATTGAGTCAGAGTGTCTGCTCTATAAGAGAAGTACTTTCCCCAAGGTCAGACATTTGGATTCAGGTCTCTATTCCCTTGAGGGCCTGAGGAAAGTTCCTGCTTAATATAGTCAGTCCCCAGCAAGAGGAACTTGTTGCCCTCTCATTAACATATGACTGGTGCTTATTGTGAAGGTCAAAAACCACACCCCAGGTTACCTCACTTACCCCTTGTCTCTGTTTTAAGCCTGTCTGCAACTATGAGCTATAAAAGATGTGGTCTTTTTCTTTTTCAGTTAAACACTGCTGGTATCCATTCTGATTTATGCTCAGATCTTATCTATTTCCTCCTTCTAACCCCCTCACCCAGTCAACTCCGTACATCTGCAAGCCACGGTTCTGTATCCACTGGAACAAATCACTGGCAAATGAAAGGCTCTGCTATCCAAATTCTCACTGTCCATCTCCTATTTTGCTCACCTTTGGACTCTGACAGGCAGTATTCTCTGCCTCTTCCTGTTTTTAAGGATAAACTTTTACACTTATCTTATGCAAACATTTCCTGAGCACAGCACCTCATCCTTTCTCACAAATCCTTTCTAACAATTCTCTTTATACTTTTCTTGGTCTCATTTCCCCATTCTTGGATTTGTTCCCAGAAAGCCTAACCTGTAACAATATACAAAACACAACTGTATTCCATATTTCTCATCTTATTTGAGAATGATTATGTTCTAGTTTCTCAGGTTAAATGCTTCAGAATTATCCTAGATTCTTCTCTTTCACCCACAGTCAATCTGCCACAGCCTCTCATAATAATCCCAGTTTACCATTCAAGGATCTGCTGAGATTCCTGTACCTTGAAGCCTCATGAGATATTTCATACTTCAGGGATCCCTACTCTATTTCTACATGTCTTTGTTAGCACTTCCACTGCTTACTGTAATGCTGGTCTCATTCTGAAGCTCACTTCAAGGATGAGCTGGAGTCCACACCCTTCAACACCCAGATCACTAAACACATTAGTGTATCCTTATTAAGTAAGATCCCACAAAAAAATTACTTTAGGTTAATGATTTTTGCAAGTTTCCAACACAGTCAGAGCAACAGACAATACTTACTTTCATTATTAGGATTTAGCCAAGAGTTTCCTGCACTTGCAAAGGTATCTGTCATGTCTCCAAACACCAGCATCATCAGTGGGAGTGCAACTCCATGGATAATAGCAGCAAGAGTTCCCCCCAGCATGCATAGCCTGTCCAGCCAATCTGCATATCGAAACTACAAAGAGAAGGAAATGAGAGCATGGACATTGGCAGTTTCCATGGATGTTTTCCTTTAACTCCAAAACCTCTTTCAAATCCAAACTTTTTTTTCAGACAAACTAGCTACTAGTCCAAGCTTTTGTCTCTTTGACCTCTACCCTATTACTGCAATAGCTTAATAAAAAAAAAGAAATGGTCATTTGATTCATTTCTTGAGTTCTGTCTTAATTCTCATATTGAAATAGCCTGTCTTCTCTTTTTATATGAGAGAATTACAAAAATTGTTAATGAGATTATAGTAGAGATATAACTGTTGTTCTTATTTCCAAGATCAGAGACCACTTTTTTTGAAGTTTTTGTTTTGTTTTGTTTCTGACAAGGTTTCTCTGTGTAGCTTTTGGAGCCTGTCCTGAAACTCAGACAGACCAGGCTAAGCTTGAACTCACAGGATTCACCTGCTTTTATCTCCCAAGTCCTAGGATTAAAGGCGTGCAGGGCCTGGAAGTTGAGGCAGGACCAAGCCCCTCCCATCCGCATCCAGGCTGAGCAAGACATCCCACCACAGGGAATGGGCTCCAAAAGGCCAGCTCTTGCACCCAGGATAAATACTGTACCCACTGGCAGAGGCCCCACAAACAGACCAAGCCACACAACACAAGCCACATTCAGAGGGCCTAGTTCAGTTCCATGCAGGATCCCCAGCTGCATTTTCCCACAATAAACGCAGAGACCACTTTTTATTTCATGGCAAAAATCCTGAGTGCCAAAGCCCTCCTTGAAAACATCACTGAGGAAACATTTTACTACTTTTTAATTTATTTTTGATTGAAGATCTATTGCACAATAGAATTATTACAGCTGTAAAATAATTTCAACATATTTAGAAAAGAGAAATAATTACTAGGATAAATATTTCCCAAGAACATTTCTTCTAAGAGGTAGAATATGGACATAATGAATGGCTTCTGCAGATTAGCACCATTTCTCTAATTATAGGCAAGATACATGAAAACTTATCGGAATCCAAAAAGTGATAAAGGATGAATATGATAAGAAAGGGAAGTAAGCCCAGGGTCTGTGTAGGGGGCAGTTCACACCTCTGAATGACTAAGACACTGATAAAGGTTTGAAAAGAAAGAGTAATAGAAAACAAAAATAGAAAGTAGCAAGCTAACTGCCTGAGTTGGCAGACAGCCCTTAAGAAAGATGGCTGTCATGTAATGCACCATATAGCTACAGGTAACATGTTTGTAATCATGGGAGGAAAACTAGGTAAAAAGTCTAGGCAGGAAATGAAAGAAGCATGAAGAGCAGGGATCAGTACCAAACTGGCTGTGAGAATCTACATCCAGACTCAAAAGCAGGTGATTGTCACGAGTATACATGTAGCTATAGTCAAGAGTTTCCTAATTCAGGGAGGAAACTGAAGGGAAAAAAATCTTAGCTCCAGAAGGAAATGTAAACCAAAATAAAGACAAGAGATCTGGGAACACAAAAACACAGAAACAGAAACCAAGATTTCAAAGCTTATGTCTACTTAGGAGTTCGACAGAACTAGTCCTAAAGATAATAAACAATGGTACTAGTGTGGATAAATATTGGAATGCCAAGTGGAAAACAAGGAGTCAAAGATCTCTGACCAATCCTTGAAGGTGCTCCATATAACAGGAGCCTAAACAAAGAGAAGTTGTATAGTGAAAGCTAAAGTTTGATATTTAAAAAGTATATTAAATAGTATAATATTTAGGTATTTGTCTTTAAATTATATCTTGCTACTAAAAACGTAACCAAATGAGATTAAGCATAGGTTAATGGCATAATTTTCAAAACATCATCTTCTTTACAAATCAAACCCCTAAGGAAAGAATAGTGTGTGTGTAGAGGCAGAAATTTTCCTTTTTCCTCCTTTGGTTTTTCAAGACAAGGTTTCTCTGTGTTACTCTGGCTGTCCTGGAACTATCTTTGTAGAATAGGCTGGCCTGAAACTCACAGAGATCCACCTGCCTCTGCATCCTGAGTGCTGAAATCAAAGGTGTACACCACCACTCCTGACTGAAATTATTTTTCCTTAAAGAATCTATCAAATATACCAGATATCAGACTCTTTTGAATAGAAAGGGAAAGTAATTATAGGCAAAGATTTCACTCGTCACCACCATGGTCACTATTCTATCTCCAGAACATCTCTCAATGGCCAAAATCAAAACAAGGGATGTAATGCATTCATTGCTTCCTGACTGTTTAACTCAATGGCAGAAACAAGCCACAGGGTGTACACCAAAGACACCTAACTACAGAAAGCTTAAAGAGCAGGAGAAAGACAAAGCAGAAAGCACAGGCATGTATGTTCTTGCATTCTTTGGCAGCAAGTGTTAAGAACAGACATAAAGTTGAGCCAATGATCATTCTTTCCTCTGTGGAAATCCATTATTTCCTCCTAGTTTTGAAGGAAAAGTTATTAGATAATTTGGAAAACTGAATATAAAATAATAATATTAAGAAAGCATTACTCAGTTTGCTAAACAGGATAAATATATATTTTACAGAAAAGTTTTACAAAATCCCTTTGAAATGAATAAAATGAGTCTATATATGAAATACCATGAAACTTGTGGATGTAACATGACACGGCAGTATGTTTGTAATTATTAGCAAAACATGATGGGTATATGAGGCTGAGTTCCCTATTCCATCCTTTTATATGTGAAATTTTATATAGTAAAACTTGGTGAAGAGAAAATGGTTTCCAAAGCATGGAGACATAGTTCTCTTCATCTCAGACAGAAATGAAGGAGCTAAAAATGAATTCTAACAACAGAGATAGAAAGATAAGTGAGCTTTTCCTTGTTTCTTTGTGACTTCTGGAAGGATGAGACTTGAGAAAAGTAGTAATTAAACATTGAGTAGAATGAAAGCCTCCATCAAATGCCTCAGCTTCATAGTTTATTAGACAATAGCCTGGGGTGGACAAGTAGAAGATCCTTTAGAAACCCTGAGTGTCACGGGGAACAGTGCAAAGAGGGGGCAGAAGACTGTAAGAGTGATAAGATCAGAAAATCTGCTGTGAGGTTGTGTCCTCTAGTAAAGACAGGGAAACGTAACTCATGACAACTCACTGGGACTTGCCTGAACCAGACCTGACCAAGGACAGCACCAATAACCATGGGCAGAAAAAGTTTCCTGGGACAGCACCTCCGGACAAAGAGCTACAGGTAACTCAGAACTGCTGAGAGAGGGAGAATTAATATTTGTCAGGGATAAACCCCTAATCAGTTATCCAATACCAAGTAGTCAGTCCTAAAATCATAACATACAAGCCATACTAGCTGCACTCAGCAGGTTGTGTTTATATAAACAAGTAACTGGGCAGAGGCCAAGAACTTGAAGGACTGACATGCAGAGGTGGAAAGAAAACAGGTGGACATTATGTCATTATATTTTAATTTAGAGAATTTGGGCCTCAGTTTTGGTACTTATAAATTTTTAAAAATTCACACAGTTGCTACAAAGATTACAATATAATGCAGAACTTTTATCAAGAAGGTAGTATGAAACAAAAAATGACCCATTACTATAATTGGTTTGCAAATATAACAACAATTTACAGCCAAAGAATAAGCCAAGTTGTAACATATCAGGTGCAACATAAGACTGGGTAAAGGTACTAACTGGCTGTAGTTAAAGGTCTTTAAAATAAAAGATAACAGAAAGCTATTTGGTCAGAGGCTGGCAGAAAAGACAGAGAAAGTGAGCCATGAACACAAAACAAAGATGACTGGTGTTGAAAGCTAACGGGGAGTCATTCCAGGAAGAGTGGGTGGTACAGGCAGAAAAGCAGTTGAGACAACAGTTGCAGCATGATTAGAAATGTGGCCTTACTGTGGTCCCTGGGAGGAGAGGAAGATCAGCTGGTTCATTCACTCATTCAACATTTTAAATGTGTTTAACAAGATAGACTAAGAATCACATTTGACTTTAAGTACTGGCAATAACAGTGAATAACACAGGTTACCTGTCCTTAGAAAGTTTAAAACATGTGCAGTTGGTAATTGGAAATCGATATGGTCACCATTCACTCATTGTCTAGGTACATTTTAAGTCTCTGGGTACTGTTGTAGACCTCTGCGGAGCAGAAGTGAACAAAACTTAAAAATGCTCCACTCCCATGAGCACACAGGAAGAAGAAACTTCAGAACGAGGAAGTGGCTAAGCATTTAGAGGCTCTAACTTCAGACTCAGTCAGTGACTGACAGGGTCAGTGGCTTTAGATTGGGAAGCCATGAAATATGTCCTTGAGATCTCAGGAACAGAAAAGAATCATGTGGGAATTTCTAAACAAATCATTTAGGCCGCAAAGCACATGCAAAGATGTGTAAGCAGACATGAGTTTGGTATACTTTAAAGAGCAAATGCTACCATAACAGCAGAGAGGCAGAAGATCTTTCTGTGGTCAATTCATGAATAAGACAGGTCATACCAGAAGTGGTTTATATATTAGAAAACACCTTAGTTTTTTACTCCAAAATTTCCCTTAAGAAAAAAGGAAAAAGCATTACAACTCTTTAGCAGAGAAAGGAAGTAGTAGAGCATTTGAAGGGGGAACTGAATGATCTCATGTGACTCTGACAGGTAGGTCTTAAGAAATACAAAATTGGAGTATGGCTGCTAGAAAAAAAGAGTGACTGAGAGCATAAAGCTTTGCTAGGAATGAGAGGCAGAGGAATGTCACTCCTAATGTGTGTACAATCTAACCATGGGACCCTGTCTTTAATATGCTTTCTTGCATTGTCTGACATAGTAAAAATGGACCTCAGATGTTATGGGTTTGAGGGCATTCAGTTAGACCCACTGCAGTCACAGAGGTGCTTCCAAAGCAGATGGCTGCATCTAGGCTAGAGTGACATAAGGAGGCGACACAGGAATGTAAATGTCATCCTAGAAGCTCAAAACGGTAAGGAAACACATTTCTACCACCATCCAGAAGGAATGTAACCCTCTTTACACCTTGATTTTAGTTCACTCAAGACCTGGAAGGGCATAAATGTGTTTGTCTTAAACCTATCTAATGGAATTTTCTGTAGCAATGCTAAAGAATGAATGCACACTGTCAAAAGAGAGATTTGCTCCTTTGTTAGGAGCAAACTTCCTTCAGAAGGATCATAAACTAATTGAAACTTATATATTTGAGCTCATGACATCATAGACAGAAGCTATGATGAGGAGGAGAAGACCAAGTCCTTACCCATGAGTATAGTTGACAAACAAAGCAGAGTGTGGGTGGGGATGTTATAGCTGAGTCAAAGGATACAGTCCGGGCTCACAAGTTTACTAAAATAGAAAGGTGACTGAAGGTAAGGTCAAGGAAGCTGAAAAAGGAGGAGTGTCATCAGCTTGTAATGAATACCATTGTAGATGGGTAGAAGACAGAATGCGGAAGGGGGGTTTGCATGAGAATCAAAACATGATTTGAAAATGTCTGTGTAGAAGCAGATGAATGCCAACATCATCAATGATTCAGGGGATAAAGAATTGAGAAACTCCTATAAGGTAAGTCAAGAAACAAGAGGTGGGAGAAAACCACACCGTATCATCACAGGGCCAGTTTGGTGGACAGTGACATGGGAAGCTTAAGGTCAGACAGAGTTCTCAAATGCCCACTCAGTCGAGGAAGTGGTAGGAATGGAAACCAAATTCCAAAACATTCAAGCTAATCGGGAACCAAGATTGAAGAGATTTGGTGAAGTAGCAAAATTCCATTCAGACAGACTGAGGATATGGAAGAAAAAGGATGATGACTGCTATGCCCAGCCTAGACAAGGTGAAAGAGGGTTGACTGAAGTCCAAGTAAGTGATGTGTTGTAAGAACTGGGCCGGTGCGATGGCTCACACCTATATATATCTACTGGGGAAGCTAGTTTCAAGACAGCCTGGACTACACTGTAAGACTTTGCCTAAACTGGGCATCAGTGTCATAACATGAAAAACAGGAGAGTACAGATCTAAGTTCAGGTAGGCTCATAAGACGATTAATGTTACAAAGGTCAAGGAGTGGTTATTCATATAACAATAAAAGTCACAGAGTGAGTAAGAGGATCTGAAGTGGAAAGACACTAAGACAGGTGGCAAAGTCTTCAGTGCCCAGATGGCTGTAAGATAACAGAATTAACAAGGAGTTCTTCTCTTCAGTTTTAGGGAGGTTATATTTTAACCAATCATAAGCTGTCATAAACAATTACAGTTTTGAAAAGTAACAGTCTACTTGAATAGCTCAGCAAAAGCGGGGCTTTCCATTGTAACAGTTATGTGATGGTGACTTGCAGTTTGGTACTTAACTTCTTAGTGTGCATTTTCTCCAGCAATCATAAGGATGAGAGGAGCTCAGATATTACAGGCTGAACTCAAGTAACACATGGAAGGTGATGACAGTAATCTTTGAAGAGTTTACTTTGTAGGAACTGTAGACAACTTGTGTTTTCTCTGCTTTTCACCTCCACTTGTCCAGTTTCCCACGTGATTTTAAGCGTATTCTACATTTGTGCTTCTGCAAAGACTAAAATGAGGCCTGGCATAAAGTGAGACCTGGTATAAAATTCTGAGTGAGTTATTAACTTGTAACTATTCTCTCAAGACTCCTAAGTTATCCTAGTAAATACAAATTAATTCTGGGATCAGAAAGAATCCAGACATATTTGGAAAGAACTGCTTCACTTGCTGGTACTTGGTTGGCATGCAAAGTATGGATCTGGGAATGTTCCATCATTGCAACTGGTTACTGTGGTCAATTCACAGTGTGGATTATGCTGAATGACTTGTTTTTCTTATAAAGCTACAATTTTGGTACCTACTGGATAGAAGTTTTATTAATAATCTGCCCCCAATGGAAACCTTGACATTGTCACAAAGCACTCCACTGACAGAAAACATTGTGCACCTGATGTTACAACTTAGAACTCCTGCTGGTGGAAAGGGTGTTTTGGGTAGGTGACTCTGGGAACTTGTATCCGATTTCTTCTGAACTTCCCACTATGTGACATTTGCCATTACTGATTTGCTTTGCATTCTTTTGCTATAATAAATCTTAGCTGCAGTTTTCCAGAGAGGCAGCATCATAGCCAATAAGGTTTATCTAAGATGAAATTATTGCTAATTAAGTAAGTATATTACCCAATCTTAGCTGTAAGCATGGCAACATCCTCAGTTCTGAGTCACCTGGTATAAGTCATTAGATTCAAAGTTCTTTGAAATCCCCAATACACATGCTTTACTCTTACCTAAAACTACTAATAAGCACTGTATTAGTATTAGAATTTTACCCTAAAATCTTCTGATTATATCCCTACATTTATTGGTTTTCTATAGAGGTTAGGGTCTAGTTTTCTATATCAGTTCTTTGGGATAAGAGAGAGACAAATGTATTGGCTAATTTGGGGTTGTTGACTTGACATATCCAAGAGAGGAACCAAACTGTAAAATTGCAACCATCTAATTGGCCTATGGCCATGACTGTAGGGTAATTTCTTAATTGCTAATTGATTTGGAAGACTCAGCCCATCATGAGAAGCACCATCCCTAGGCAGGTGGGTCTGGGCTGTATAAGAAAAAGTATTAAGCTAGGAACAAGCCACTTCCCAACACAGCTTCTGCTTCAGGCACCTGCCATGTCTTCCTTCAGTGATGTACTATAACCCGGAATATGAAATAAATCCTTTCTTCTACATGTTGCTTTTCATCAGGGTAAGAAGAATAACACTCAAGAAGGGCAGCATTTCTTCAAAAGGCTTAGAATATTTTCCCTTCATCCTCACCTTAATAGATATTTGGGGGCAAAATATGGCTAAGGATTAAGTGAGTTTGTATGGGAAGTAATTATAACAAAGTCTGGTACATATTGCTATACATGTGAGATTATTACTACTTCACATTCAATCTCTATTTTTGTGTATGTGTCTGTGTATGTCTGTCCCTGTCTCTCTGTCTCTGTCTCCCTGTCTCTCCCCCCCTCTCTTTGTGTGTGTGTGTGTGTGTGTATGTGTGTGTGTGTGTGTGTATGTGTGTGTGTGTGTGTGTGTGTGTATGTGTGTGGCTTGAATTCAATATTGATAGCACAAACTGTATATAGTATTTAGGGTACATTTTCTAAAATATAAAAAAATCTTAAGTCTTTAAAAACTATAACTTATAAACCACAATAAATAAACTACAGGGATTAAAAAAAATGCAACTTTCTGGTAGTATATGCTTAACATGCACTAGCATCCTGAGCACAGAATAAATAGCACCAGTACAGAATAAACAGGGCAACAACAGAAACCTAAACAATAAGACAGAATTATGTTGGTATCAAAGTAACCACATAAATTAAATGTCAAGAATCCAACTTTAACATAAATTTCCTCCTATGCAAGAGTATTAAAATGAAATCTTTAAAAAGAAGAATGAAATCCAAAACAAAAAGTTGTCATTTGGTAATTCAAGAATTATTTCTGTGATTACCTATGTGTTATGCTTGCAGTATCAGCACTCTGGAGGTAGAGACAGGAGGATCATGAAATCAAAGTCATCTTCAACTACACAGGGAATGAGAGACCAAGATATCTGAGCTCTTCTCTCAAAATAAAACCACCAGCAACAATAATGGCAGGGGTAAAAAAGGGGAGAGAAAATGTGTAACACAAGAAACCACAGCAAGAACAAACGTAAGCAGAGGATGATGTCTTTGCTATAAGATAACCAGAGTCTTCTGTGCAAGTCATGAAACCCTTTTCCTACCTAAACCTATTTTTATATTGAATCTACAAAGATACACTTCACATGGCCCTCTGCCAGGCCTCCACACTTCATTCCATGTTTAGTGTGGAATGGGCATATTCTAAGGAGAGTGCTACAAGACTCAGTTGGTTGAGCAATCTCCTAGGTTCTGGTATCTGGAAGAGTTCATGTAAATTTGCATGGAAATAGAGAAATAGGAATTTTTCAAGGAAATAAAGACCATTTTTTAAAAAGTTACACCTATAAAATTCTTGTCATATTCCAAGTGAGTTTTTAAAAAGCTTCCAGACAACTAGCATGCAACCAGAAAACTAAATAGTTATATAATTCTTCCAAGTTTTAGACTTTTAGCTATTCAGCATAGAAGAATAATGTCATATGCTGAATCATAGTAATAAACAAACCATTGTTATCTTTTATTATTATAAGTATTTGGGACTTTGACCCTGCCCAGATGTAAGAGGCATTAAAAATGTCATGCAAAGTACCGGTCTCCCATATCCAGATGACAAAGATCATGATGAGGAAAATGCCTATGGAGGCCATAGATCAGACACATAACTCATCAAAAGAATACTGAAATCTAGGCAGGAAGGTGTACCTGCTAAGTCACAAAGGATGTCTAGAATCCATATGTCAAATTATAAACAGCCTTCCTTTGAAAATAGGAGAATGCTAATCTAGCTTTACTATAGTCTCCAAGAAAATACTGTAACAGATAATTTCTCTCTCTTCTAGAGGCAAGAGGAAAAATTAAATTTGAAAGTATTGTAGTAATAAATGCAAAACTCACCATAGTAAACACACTGACCGCTGGTTTCTTTTCTTTCTTCTCCTTTTTACTGAAAACACAGCAAATAATTATATAAAACTTTAAAAATTATAGAAAATTATATAATTGCTAAATCAATTTACAGAGTTTTTGTTAAATGACAAGACAAAATTTATGCTAGTTAGTAAAAACATAAAGGCATGATATTTGTGAGGCTTAAATGTAAGTATATTTTCATATACCTTAGAAATCTATCAGTGTAGTTATTAATGAGAATTATGATTTTTATATAAATATGTTCTTTGTACCTTAGATATTTCTTAATTTCTCACAATGTGTACACATACACAAATACACACACTTTTTACAATGCAAAAAACACACACTAAAAGAAATATCTTGTTTTTTATTCTAATTACAAAATTATTTATGCTTTTAGTATTGACCGCTGTGATTGTCATCTGAGCAATTGTAGTGACAGGCATCCCATCTATAGACTGAATAATATTCTTTCCTAATAGAGCAGGGTGATGATCAGATGCTGAACACAGGGAAACAGAGTAATTAAATCACCCCAGGAGTAAATCTAATTGTGAAAGGTTATCTGCAGCACTAAGTGAACCATTATAGAAAGAAATACAATCTGGGAAAGATGCTCTGTAAACAGCCAAAAGGCTGTCCTTAGCTATAAAGGGTCAATTCTTATTTTGAATCAAATGACTCTTTAACCCATTTTACTACACATAACTGCCACCTAGGATGCAAAAGCAAAGTAACCATACCAAGTCTCACTGCTCCTATGTGGAAACACTGTTAGAGCAGAAAGCCTTACTTTTACATGCATTTTTAAGTTCAAAAAGTAAATTTGTCTTCTTTTGACTAAATAGTATTTAAAAAATCAACACTCCATACCTTTTGCAACCACTCTTCACTCTATTTTTCAGACGCTCACTGAATTTGGATCTTGCTAATTTGGCTAGATTGGTTGGTCATCAGCCCTTAGGACTCCAGGCACAAATGGCTTGGCTGCCTTTTTTTAAATGTGGATTTTTGTAGCGAGAACTCAGTCTTTATGTTTGCAGGGCAAGCATTTTGCAGAGGTAGTGTATGTGGTGCTGATGGTGGGGGCTTTGTAAAGGGAAAGTCAGAGGTTGCTTGCTTTTGGCTTGATGTAGACAGTGGATGCACTATACATAAACATCTTCAGGTCCAGTATCACCCCATTCTCAGGACAGACCCATTCAGAAGAGAACACTAGCCATAAACAGCAGAGTTTTAGCTCAAAGCTTTTTATGCTTCCATTCTCCAAAACCAATGCTATTTGGAGATGTTATACAAATATCCCAGACACTAAGTAAGCATTCCCCATACAATTTGTAAACAATTCTGAGGAAGGCAAACTTTATATTTCTTTCAGGGATGAGAAAACTGCCCAAGAGTAAAGTCCCACAGCTGGAACAAAATCCAAGAGCTAAACCTTTGAGTTACGGGATAAACTCCAAGCTGTAAGATACTTCCTCAGACTTTTAAGATATCATATGGCTTCAAAATGTACTTTTACACCAATTCTCAGCCCTCCTAGATCATTCTCTACCCCCATCAGTACAAAAAAAAAATCTTTACAAAAGTATCAAACATTATTTTAAAGCACTAGTATAAGAATGTTTGGGGCCTTGGTTTTGAGAACAATACAATAGAACAAACAAACAAAAGACTCAAGAAATCACTTTGTGTGAAGAATACGTGCAAATGCATATAATCCAGGTGATACTATTATTAGTCCTCAATTTTCTGTCAACAAAACTAAAATGCCCCTTTGTGATCCTTATGTTATAAAAAATAAGTATTGAAACAGATTAAAATCAGTGGTGATGAGCAGTTCTGTAAGAACTCCTAAAGAAACAGACAAATTCCTTTTGAAGAAGGACTGTAGGAAAAGACAGTTCTAGTACCCGAACGCAGGCTTGTGCAGAGCCAGACACCACCATTTCATTCCAGATGGCCTCAGACTTACTCACAGTCTTAGACTTTGTGTATGAACACAGCTCTCTAAACTATTCACGTGTAGCCCTGGCTGTCCTGGAACTAGCTTTGTAGACCAGGCTAGCCTCACATTCAGTGCTGGGATTAAAGGTGTGCACTGCTATGCCCAGCAAACTTTTTTTTTAAATAAAATATTAGGCTACCTTCCTTCTACTATGTCTTTCTTGTTTATATAAAGTTTTTATTATTAAAATATAAAATAAACAGGAAAATGTAAGGTTAATAAATAATTTACCTAGATTCATAAATATCTAATATTTGAAATTTATCTTTACAAAGAATATGTTATCAATTTTCAAATTTCTACAACACTTTTACACTGCAAATATTATAATATTCATATATTCCACTAACATTATCATACGTAAGAAACTTAGCTTCAATTTTGAGACTTTTAAAATCCAACCCACAAAGCTCCCAAGTGTGCTTTCTGTCTTCCTTTCTTCTTACTGCACTCTGTCTTAGCCCAAGCTCACACAACACATTTGTAGGTCATGTTTCTTTAGTATCCCTTAATCTAGAACCCTGTTTTGTTTTGACACTGGCTTTTTTTAAGGGACAGAGTGCCCTATGGTTGTATCTGCTTCGGACTAAGCCCAGATGGAGATGTATAGTGAGCAATAGTATTTGGAAACCAGGTATGTCATAAGAGTTTATTTCTACTCTCCCTTTTGGTGGACTGAAAATGAATTATAAAGTCATAAAACAGAGCTTTTAGATGTGCTCATCGGGTAAGCAAGTTATCGCTCTCAGAAGTTCTGATGATATTCTAACTTGTGAGTTTTAATAAAAGCTCAAGATCTGTTTGATTAGTCCATAGTCATAGGAATGTTAGGTCAGACACAGAGGTAGGCTGGAAATAAGGGTATTGTGGAGACTCAGGACTGCCTATGATAATTAGACTCTAGACCTGCAACATTCTCACCTCTCCCAGTCCTTGAAATTCTAATCAGTTAATCATCTTTTGAAGAATTTTGAACGCAACATATGGCTTCTTTCTGTAGTAATATACCATTTTATATAGAAATGGACATTGAGAGCTTAACAAAATATAATTTTTTCCTCTCTTCCTTCTGCCAAACAGGTGATATCTATGGAGTGGCTTTATCAGAAGCAAATAATGGACCACAGCAGAGAGAGCCACAACCCCATATGGATCAGGTGCGTGAGCGATCAACAGTGCTCATAAAGCTGAGCTCATAAAAGTAAATGGATGTGAGCAATGGCCGGTCTGGAGGCTGAACAGGAGAGGTCTCCTCTGTCCACACATCTGAAGGACTGTTGCAAGCAAACGAGTCCCTTCTAGTGGCTGGTTTGTGTTTCCAAAGGCTGAAATAACAACCACTAATCACTGAGTGCAGTGCTGGAGGCTACAAACTACAAGACAAGTATGAAAGTGAAACAATCTGGCTACCTCTTTTTGCCCAACTTGGAGGAATTCTTGTCTGCTCTTCCATTAATATCCTCTTCAAGCTCCATCACGACCTGGGAAGAAACCACAGTTCATCAGCCAAAATACATGACTGCGGGGCCCAGAGCCCAGACTGCTGACCTCACTGGCCCGGGAGCCCAGCGGTGAGGAGGAGCCCCGCCCTGATGTTCACACCGCTGGACCTCGCGGTAGCTCACCCCGGGGGTCCGAGAGGCTCACGGGTCACCCACGTGGACTGGGTGCGGGGCTCTGGATCCTGCCGCCCCGCCCTGCTGGGTCCCCTCGGCCCCAGCACGCTCCTCCACCGGCCGGCGGCTCAGAGTTGGGCAGCGGGATCCACAGCGCAGGGCTGGCGCCTCAAACACCGGCTTGTGGTCCCGGAGCTCCGGAGCGACCGGGGCTGTGGTCACTTGGTCCCCACGGACTTCCGAGGCCCCTGCCCCCCGAACCAGGCTCAGACATCCGGAGAAGCGGACCCTTCCTGGGAACTGCCCACCTCACGAGTCTCTACCTCCGTTTCCTTCGCAAAGTCCGCCAAGACCTGGGATTTTGAAGAAGCAAGTCTGAGTTTAGCGGAGCCTGGGAAGATGGGGACCGAGGCTCCTGGAGACTGCTGTTTGACAGCACCTGGGCTTTCTGAGAACCGGGGAGGACACTTCATGTCCTCAACCTACGCCCAGGCACAGTCCCGCCCATCATCACCCAGCTTGACCTGGAGGTTAACCAGCTCCCGGCCCAGCTTGACTCAAGGATTATTACAGGAGAAATTGCGAAACAAGGTTGGATTTCTAGGCGAAATACGCAGTCTGACTTTCCCTGGCAATGGTCGACAGACTCACATCCCCTGAATGATGAGACACACTTACAAGAGTCGCTTCTCTACAGGCCCACACAGGCGTCCTTATATGGAGTAAGTTGTGTGTACTTAGACTTGCACTTTGGCCTTCTGCATGTGGCCAACTTCAAGGACACATTCTGTGCATAACATCTCACAGTCAGTTAAACAACGGGTGCAGACCCTGCCCAACTCCCTTCCTTGAAGAGAACTTCTGTGCAAGAGCTTTTCTTTAGCGTGTTTCACAGTTTCTCAGGTATATTGGCTTGTCTCTTTTATTTAAAAATAAAAAATAAAACAGAAAACTTCCAGTATAAATGAATCATATCTGTGAAGAAACTGTATTTTAAAATATGTAGTATTTTGAACTTTTAGCTATCAAACCAATGTCCATGTTCCTCGAAAGCATTTGAAATTTTTATTCCTCAATTTGGATTATTAAACATAACTTTCAACACATTACTTCACTCGCTATTTCTTTCTGTGTTTGTATTCTTCCTGAGATTTTCTTCAAACAGACCAGAAGTAAGTGCAGTCCTTCCCAATTCAAATTCACAGAGTAGTTTTAAATCCTCTAAGTGTTTTATTCTTTTGTAAAGCATAAGGAAAGTGTTGTTCTGTAAACTCTAATTTGCACTATTTGACTTATATCCATTGCCTCTGGACTTGCTGCAAGTATTGAGAGACAGAAAATCCTGCCACTGTCTCGGCAGAGTTCTAAAAATGTCACTTCTTCCTTTAATATATTTCAAAGCCATTTTCTCCCTTTACCCAAACATGTCCTTGCTTTGACTCTTTTGGGAGGGTACATGTAACTGATTTTTAAAAAAACCTTATATTATTATAGAGTTTCCAATAGGTCACTAGTTTTTTGTTCGTTTTAGTTTTGGTTTTTTAGGAGGATTTTTGTGTGTGTATGTGTAGGGGGAAGGGTTATTTTTCTCCTTTCTAATTAACTGTGCTCATGTATAGCACCTGTTGTCTACCTGGGGCAAAGGTATGTCCTCATGTTCATCCTAAGCCTTTCTAGTCTTGCTTATGCTCCTGCTGTGTCTTTATTCTTCCAATCCTAGAGATTTCATCTCCCCTATATTTGTTCCTCTACACACTTGAAAGAACAGCAGTAACTAACATTTCTTAAGCACTGGTCACATATGAGAACCGGTACCAAGCACTTCAGAAGGATAAATTCCCAAGTTAATTCTCATAAAAACTGATGATGTTATTATTATTGTTGTTATTCCTAGTTCCCAGGGGAAGAAATGTTATTTGCCAAAAACCACATAGCTGGTAAGCATCAGACCCAAGACATGAAAGTGTCATAATAACTATCCCTCTTTTTTTCTTGCCTTCCTTACTTTTGGGGGGTGGGGTAGGTGGGTGGGTGGAAAGTATCTTGATATATATTTCCAAATTGGCCTGGAACTTTTGATTTCCCAGCTTTAGTCTCTGGAATGTTTGGATTACAGCATGTCCACCACACCTTCATCCTTGACCACCCTACACTCGAGAACATGGCTACAGTACTCTACTACTCTACCTCTTTGAAATCCATGAAACTCTTCACCTTCTCACTCAACTCTGGAAATGCTACAGTGACTCTCTGCCACCAACTATATTCTATATAAGAATTTATTAGCGTTTAAGGGCTGTAACATAGTATTCTCTCTATGCTTCTACCTCACTTCTTTAGACTATCTCCCCCAGCACATCATGCTCATTTCATTTCAACTAATTGACTGTACCTTTCAGGTGACTTGCTATTGTCTTTTTTTCTATTCTGTGCTTTGCTACATGTAAATCTCTCTGTGTTGAAGGTTTGGACCCAATGCAGTAGGATTTAGAGACTGGGCTTTGGGAAGAGTTTGGATTCTAGAGCTCTGACCTAATGAATGGACTGATCTACTGAAGGATCCCTACTTTGCTGGACTATTGGAATTTGACTGCAGTTTAGAAGGTGGGGCTGAGTTCCAGAGAGTTCCTTGGTGGTCTGTCCTAGTCGCTTTTCATGAACTTCCCCCTTTGTCTCCTAACTGCCATGATGTGAACAGCTGTACGGTTTGACATAATTCCACTCATGATGCTGTACCTTAGTCTAGCCTGTGGACTGACATCTTTGAAATCATAAATCAAAATAAACCTTTTCACATTTGAGTGTTTCTCTGAGATATTCCATCACAATGATGTAAAACTGTGTTCTCCTAATGTTTCTAACTATTTAAGTTCTTCTTATGACCCTCTTATAACTTGTGTCTCTTTCCTAGATTTCTATAAGAAATCCTCTTCTTCTCCTAGCTGTTATAGTCTTCTACTTTGAGTCCAAATTTAATATATCCTGAAAGTGGAGTAATGTTCACCTTGATAAACTCATTTGACTTGAGACAGAAAGACTATCATAGGATCCCAGTGCAAAACAAATGACTCACTTGTGCTAACAATAAAGGATCTACAATATTACAGTGCCCACCCATTTATGTGTAACTGATTTTTATGTGTAAAAGACATATGACTATCTAAGGGACAAGGACATCAAATGACTGTACCTAAACTCAAGTTACCACCAGATTGCTTTTAAAAACCCTGCTTTAGGGCTGGAGAGATGGCTCAGAGATTAAGAGCACTGACTGTTCTTCCAGAGGTCCTGTGTTCAATTCCCAGCAACCACATGGTGGCTCATAACCATCTATGATGACATCTGGTACTTCTGTACTGTATACACAATAAATAAATAATTTTTTTAAACAATCCTGCTTTAGAAAAATCCAAACTAATCTTAGCTGAGCAAGATTTCTCAGTGAGCCTAGGCACTTTCTGTCAAGGTTGGCAACTTGAATGAACTTTCCAGAACATGAACGAGAGAAGAGAACAACCCCGCATGTGTCCTCTGGCCTTTGTATGCACACACACACACACACATACACACACACACAAAACCACACACACACAAAACCACACACACACACAACGCCCCCCACAAACCCACAAATAAACATAATTTTTAATTTAAAAAATTTAAACTTTTAAATTTCGTAATTTTCAAAGAGATTATCCTGCTATCATTTAGCTTTTAATGCAACAGTTAAATGTAAAATGGCATAACAGTCAAGTAAAATGGTGGTAATAATAAAGTAACTTAATTTAAAATAAGATGATTTATTGTACTCTAGGCAGAGATGATATTTTTTCCTTCTCCTACTCCTAATTAGCTTTGCTTTTAATTTGATGATTACCAGTATTTTACCCAAGGATTTCTTTGTTGTTGTTATTTGTGACTCACCTAAAGATCACATATCTTCTTATTAGAAATACCATGTTCTGGGGGTACAATATTAGCAACAGCTTACTGAATGTGGACTAATAAAAGTTAGCTGTCTGCTTTATCTTTAGGGTGCTTTGGGGTTTCTTTTGTCACCAAACATCTCTTCTAAGATCCGCTAGTATTATCTTTCAAAGTCCATTAGAATATCTTTCCACTGAGGCAGGCACTGTGTTTTAAACCTACTACAGAACTTTTAAGAGACCCACAGAGCAAAGGAGTAATTGGGTGGGGGTGAGAATGAATGGCTAAGAAAGACATAATTCCAGCTTCATCACCTATGGCTGAGTAGCTCTGCACAAGTTACTCAGCCTCTCAAAGCATGGATTGCAACACTGATAAACCAGAGACAGAACAAGGATCTAATGTCTCCAAGAAAGACACAGTGCAAGTTCTAGAAAATGTATAAAGCATGTTATTGGCTGCTTCTTAATAAGGTGGCCAATGAATAGACACCAAGGCAAGAGTCGAACTTAAAAACTCAAGCATAAAGCTGCAATGAGGGACAGCTGTAGTGAAGGATACTGAAAGTAAATATGATATGGAAATAATTATAAATAATTGTTTTATATACATAAACACAGAAGCCTTTTAATTTTAAATAACAGTAAGCTGAAAACATATTCATTCAAAATATTACAGAAGAGCTATGCTTTAATATGTAAAGAAACTCATAAACAGATAAAATAATGCAAAGGCTCAAATGTAGCTGGGAAAAAATAGGCAATGCATATACAAGAGGAAATAGTACACTAGAAATTAAGAAGTAGAATATTGAAATATCCATGATAGCTACAAAGACACAAAGCACAAATATATTTTGGAAAAGTATGGCTATACAATGTTCATAAGAGTAAAGTAAAATAAGGTGGTATTGGAATAAATAAAGAAACAATGTGGTCATATATATCTTATGCATATTTAATCCATTAATTCAATTTTGGGAAATACATCTGAAGTGATCAAAAGTAAAAGATTAAGGATAAGGCACAAATCTGATTTTAAAAAGTGAGAAATGACATAAATATTTAATCATACATATGACTGAGAAAATAACTATAGTCTCTTCTTTAAAGCTTACTCTTTTATTACTTATGTGCATGATGTCTGATGTCTGTGGAAGAAAGCATGTGTGCGTGGAAGTCAGAGGGCACTTGTGCTGCTAGTTTTCTCTTTGAAACTTTACAGAGGCTCTGGGGATCAAACATGGGTTACTAGGCTGGTGAAGCGAGCACCCTGACATGTTGAACCACTTCACTTTTGTGTGATAAAGTCTCTTAAAAAGAGTTAGAGTATAAAAATCGCTTATGGACAATACCCATGCTAATGTTTCCAGGAAAAGGGCAAAAGGAAATTGTGACAACCATATTATTAGCTATGTAAATGCAGTCACTGCAAAACTAGAAATAAATTAAATTTATTTCTAAATATTTTAAAATAAATTGAAAATTAAATTAAAGTTTGTTCATTTTTAGTGGTGGATATTAGGTGAAGTTTTTTTGTTTTGTTTCTAGGGGAGAGCATGAATGCAGTCCCCCACTACCACAAATTATGCAGTCGAGTTTCCTGCATTTGGGGAAATCACATGGGTCAGCACATCCAGAGTGCAATGGATAAGCCTCACCTTGGAAAAGCCACCTTCATGATCATGGTATCTCCCCTGTCAGGTAAGTATAAGATGAAGTTTTTAAAATTTAAACTTCTTGTATTTTGGAAATTTCCCGCATTGAAGGTGTATTTTTTTCCACAATGGAAATGGTAAAAATGATTTTTTTTAATTAAGTACATGGAGAAGGCAGAGAGTGAGAATCCTAGTCCTTGTTTCTCAATGCAGTCTGATCATTACTGAGAATCAGTCATATTTGGAGAAAGCCAGAATTAACAAGCAAAACTAAAACAAGAGACACTGAAAATTTCTAGAATCCTTTTCCTTGAAATTTTTTATATCTGTGAAAATCTTCCTTATCATATTTCTAAAAGTGGAAGGGAGAAAAAGAAAATAGAACTATATATGCTCTTAAAGCAGAATGATACCCAAACAGCTAGGTGCTCACTGTTTATAATAACCTGGTAACTGATGATTTCTTCAAAGATATAAGAAGATCAAAGACCTGATTGTAACTTCCCAGAGAAAACATTGGATCTATCAACTTAAAGAAGATAAATGTAGGGAAGAACAATTAAGGACTTCTTTGTCATACCTTGGAAGAGTTTAAGTTTCTAGAAGTTGAGATTGGACCCCTTTTATAGTGAATAAAAGCACAGCACGTGAACATAGAGGCTAAATAAATTCCATTAATTGCATTACTTTACGCCACATTTTAAAATATATCTAAGCAAATAGATGAACTTTTGCAGGGGAATCATTTTCTTAATGGATTCTTCACTTAAAAAACCATTGATTACTCCATAGTGGGCACTTTGTTAGATGCACATGACAAAACAGGTACAAATCCCCTCAGCTCTGTTGTGGGCAAGGAACTTAGGACTGACAAAGCATTAGGGCAATGCTAGCACATGGGCCAAGTGTTTGGTGTTTTGATTTTGCAAACCAAACTGAACTTGTTCACCTAAGGGACCACTATTCATTTCAGAGTAACAAATGTGCCAATTAATGCCAGTGATGTCTGCCAAAACATAAGATGACTTAAGATATACCTTCATACAGAAATATACCTTCAGTTGAGTGATGCCAATAGTGAAACTTGCCTTTTCCTAAGTGGTTAGAAATAGACAATCCAGCATGCTAGTAGACAGTATGAATGTTAGCATCGAATTGACTTTGAGAGTCTCTGGTCTTTGGATTCTCAGACTCCTTGGTTTCATTGACCCTTACCCCTTAGTTTCCAGAGTAGCTGAGGTAACTGGCAGGAGAGTAGCTAAGTTATGAATATCTAAAACTGGAAAAAAATTTGAGCTTCAGATTCCTCATTTGTAAAATAATGTACTGAATGAAAAGCAGTTGTTTAGTCTCTGAATGGTAAATTCACATTGCTTACTTGTGCTGTTACCATTGTTAATGTACTATTAAGTAATTTAATTAAGAATTTCAATTCAAAATGAGATGTGAGTTGGGCATGGTTTGTGTACACTTGTAACACTTAGGAGGCAAACTCAAAATCAAGAGTACAAATTCAGCTGGGCACAGTTATGGTGAACACCTTTAATCCCAGCACTAAGGAGGCAGAGGAAGGTGGATCTCCATGAGTTTGAGAACAGACTGGTCTACAAAGTTCTAGGACAGCCAGGGCTACAAAGTAAAGCCCCATTTCAAAAAGAAAAAAAAAATTCAAAGCCAGCCTGGGATACATAGTATGACCATGTTTCAAAATTATAATAAAGTAACATGAATATATGAATAGTTTTCTTACCCCCTTAACATTTTTTTTTGTCACAATGACTCCTAAAGAGGTTTTCTCAGATATTCAGCTACCATCCAATTGTAGCAACCCTAGTGTACATCTATTTCATTCTTATCTTAGTTTATAGCCAAACCTTTTACCCTCAGACATCAGCACTAAGAAATTCCTGATATAAATATAACATTATCTTTAGAAGTTACCTTTTTACTCTTGGCAGCCTTCATAAAAAGCATCATTTCCTGTTTAGTTTTTTTCAATTGCTTTATGATTCATAGACTTTGAACTTGCCTAATCTCAAATGAACTTTCTTTTGAGAACAAGGTTAAATCAGTTCAACAAAGCCAATGTGAGTTCATTTATATTTTTCCAGGTTTTTACAAAAAGTATTTCAGATACTATACTGAAATACACTTACTTAAAATATACTTCCATAAGTAAAAAAGCATTGTTCTAGTATATGGGTTAATAGTTGGTTATATCCCATTTTACAATTGAAATGTGTTGGTAAACATTTTTTGAGCAAGTTTGTATGAGGACTCCACTCATTAATTCAACAGTGTTAACAACTGAGCACCCCTAGATTTTATATTCTGTCTTAGAGTACACAGTATATAACGACAAGCAAACAATAACCTCTGCTGGAGTATATTTGCTCTTTCATCTAGGCAGTGAGTTTAAAGCTTAATAAGTGATTCAGTATGTTCAAAGATCAAAAATGCGCTAGGGGCAAATGGAAAGGGAAAGGAGATTAGCAGCTGTAGATAGGAGAGACATCAAAGTTAAGTAGTATAATGGGCAGGGGAGATGGGACTGAGGAGAGGCATTTAACCAAGATAGAACACACCTGGGGAAAGTTTTGAGTGGTATAATTAACATTTTATATATACACATATATATATATATATATAAAACATCTTCAAAAATGAAGACTTATAACTTTGTTTAGTGTGTTTTTTATTATGGGATGTTTCTAATATACCAGGACCATGTTAACAACATAGGTTCTCGGACTTAGAGCTTGTAGTTTCCATGGTCAAATTTCAACCTGGCAAGTGTGGAACATGTGTTGGAAGGAGCTGGAGACATGCCTTAGTCAGGAGTGCTTGCTGTGTAAGCATGAGGACCTGAGTCTGGTCTCCACCGTCAAGTAAGAAAGCCAAGTGCAGAGTGGGCACCTGTCAAGCCTACACTGGGGTAGGGGTGAACACAAGAAGACCTCTTGGGGATGGTGGCCAGCTAGTTCAGAGGTATTAGAAAGCTTCAGGTTCTGTGACTCTGTCTCAGGAAATAAGATGGAGAAAAATTTAGGAAAATACCCAGCACTGATCTCTGGATTCCACATGCATGCACATAAATGTACTCCTGACATCTGAATTCCACAAATGTGCACACACTGCCACTTGCACACATGTCCACATGTATGCATATGCACACCTCTCCCACAAAGTTATATGGTAGAAATTGCTGCTTGGGTGCCATAATGGCAGTTACATTGAACTTACACAAAGAGAACTCTTGCCTCTGTTCCAAACTGTGTTTCCCTTTTAGTATGCACTTATAAACATGACACCATCTCTATCTGGTGTCAGGATCCTTGACTCCTCTGTCTTCCTTACTCCATACATACAATTTAGAATTCATTATCTTTTTAAATAATGGCAGTAATTGTCCTGATCATTATTACTTTGGGCTACTTTAAGAGTATCATAGCTGTAGATGGTGGCCTATGCCTATAATTCCAGCATGTAGAAGCTAGAGACAGGAGGATATGGAGTTCCAGCCTGAATTACACAGTGAAATCCATTCTTTCTCTACACAATGGTGCAAGTTATTTATAATATATGTGCAATGCCATCTCATGCTCCTTTAGCAAGGGTTCTCAGGTTAAATTCCAAAGCCCTCTATATCTGCCTTCACCGTGGCTCTCCAGGCTCAGTCCACTTCTCACCTTCTTACTTCAAGTTTCAGCCAAATCACTGGGATTTGCTGTGTGCTCTGTAACTGCTGTCTTCTCCCCATACCATTTTCCTCTTTTCTCCTGTTCCTCAGCACATGCACTCTTGGATGTACATACACACTCACACACACACAGGGTGAAGGGGGTTGTGCCTTTGACCTTGTCAACAGGCTAATGGGAATTCATCCTTTAGGCTTTGTTTAAAACTTGCTTCTCTGGGGAACTGTTCTTGTAGACAAATAGGTTTTGGTCCAACTGATAGATATCAATTCAATTCATAAAGTATCTATACTTTTCTCCTTACAGAAACTTCTCAGTTTTAGTAGGTCACACTTATTGACTGTTATTCTTAGTATCTGTGCGAATGGTGTTATATTTAGGAAGTGGTCACCTGTGCCAATGCATTGAGGGTATTTCCCACTTTCTTTTCTATCAAGTTCAGTGTAGCCGGTTTTATGTTCAGGTCTTTGATCTACTTGGACTTGAGTTTGTGCAAGGTGACAGGCTTGAATCTATTTGCATTTTTCTACACGCTGCCACCCCATTATGCCAACACAATTTGTTGAAGATACTATCTTTTTTTGCCATTGAATATTTTTGACCTCTTTATCAAAAACCAGGTATTCAGGGCTAATGTTGGGATCTTCAATTCTATTCCATTGGTCCACAAGTCTATTTTTATGCCAGTACCAGGCTGTTTTTATTACTGTAGCTCTATAGTATAACTTGAATCAGGGGATGGTGATGCCTCCTGAGGTTCTTTTGTTGAGGAAAATTGTTTGGCAATCCTGGCTTTCCTGTTATTCCAAATGAAATTGAGTATTGTTCTATGTTCTTTTTTTTTTTTTTTTTTTTTTTTTTTTTTTTTTTTTTTTTTTTTTTTTTTTTTTTTTTTTTTTTTTTTTTTTTTTTTTTTTTTTTTTTTTTTTTTTTTTTTTTTTTTTTAGAGTTGAAATGAGCTCCATTTTATTATGGAAAGTTACAAAATGGAACAAATCAGGCAGTTGATAAAGGAGCAATAGGGGGAGGGGAGGCACCTTCGTTAGTGCTCCCCCACTGCAATTCAATTTAATGTGAACCACGTGGAGGAACAGAATTAAATAATTCTCATGGGGTTCAGAGTTAGGATCCTCAGCCTTCCCTTTTAGGGGAAAATGAGGCACATTAAACTGAGCAAAGTGGAAGAAATCCACACATCTCCCCAGGTCACTCTCAATAAAACAAATGGAGGGTGGAGGATTCTGCAGGAAGTTTGTGGGTAGGCGTGGCTTGTAAACTTGGGACTCTGGCAGGTGGGACTGGAAGCTGGTGGGTATGTAAACCAGGCTGTGTTCAAAAGAGAAGAAAGTTGTAAACAAAGGGACGGTGACCTAGGAAACTGTGCTTGTGGATAGAGTGGGATCTAGACCTCCCAGGGAGGTGAATGCTTAAATCCTGAGTGTCCCCGGGAGTGGCAGGAAGTCAAAAAAGGCTGAGGGGACAGTGTACCCTGTCATGGGGTGGAGATGCTCCATCGATCTCAATTCCAGGAGAATCTGTGTTCCACACTAGGACTTGATGCTCACTCTCTGCTCACCAAGCCCCAGTCCACATGACTACACCCACAGGGGACCTTGGGTCAGGGGTAAATTTAGGCTACTGGCTCTGCCCCAGAAACAGGATGGGAAAAGCAAGCGGGAATATGCTCATGGCCCTTCCCTGTCAGGCTTGCTGCCAGGGTGTGTCAGCTCTGAAGCTTCCAGACTCCAGGATCTTCAGGTATCGGAAGGAGGGAGGTATGTGCCCCAATTGGAAGATGGTCACCGCCGGCAGGACTCATCCACAATTAGGGCCTTGGTGCGCAGCCCGCCCTGGAGCCCCGGCTGCAGTAGCAACTCCTCCTCTTCCTCGTCGTCATCGTCATCAGGCTGGGTCACCTAGGGGCTAGGAGCACTGAGGGCCTCAGGTTCTGGGCCCAGATCTTCCAGTACCGATCTCTCAGAAGGGTATTGGTATGTGGTCTCCAGGGCTGTCTCACTGAAGGAGATCTTGAGCTGTTTGTGATGTCTCTCAGGGGATCCCTTGACAAGGCAGCCAGGTCCAGACCCTACAGCATCAGCTGTGGCAGGGGTGGCCGGAGGAGGGGCTGGGCTGGCAGGGGGCACACACCTCCGTGGGTTGACAGTGAAGGTGTGTCCGCTGCGGCGGGGGGCCCCACCCCCGGTCCTGCCTTCATCCCATAAAACAGACGGCTCATGAGGGGATCCCCGGGGTTGGGGGACACAGAGGGGCTGGTGTTGGGGGCCTGAGTTCTGCTGCTTCCTCTTCCTGCTGTCTGGAGCCTTCGGTGAGTATTGTTCTTTGAAGGTCCAAAAAATATTGTGTTGGGATTTTGATGGGCAGTGCATTGAATCTGTAGATTGCCTTTGGTAGAATCGCCATTTTTACTATGTTGATCCTACCAATCCAGGAACATGGGAGAGCTTTCTATTTTCTGATATCCTCTTCAATTTCTTTCTTCAGTGATTTAAAATTTTTGTCGAACAGATCTGTTACTTCTTTGGTTATACTTACTCCAAGGTATTTAATGTTATTTGCAGCTATTGTAAAGGGTGATGTTTCCCTTATTTCTTTTTCAGCCAGTTTATCTTTAGTGTATAGAAGTGATAATGATTTTTTTTAAATTAATCTTGTATTCTGCTACATTACTGAAGGTATTTATCAGCTGTAGAAGTAGAATTCTCTGCTAGAATTTTGTGGGTCACTTATGTATACAATCATATCATCTGCAAATAGAGATAATTTCACTTCTTCTTTTCCAATTTGAATCCCCTTAATCTCCTTTCATTCTCTTATAGCTTTGGCTAAAACTTTGAGAACTATATTGAATAGGTAAGGAAAGAGAGTACATCCTTGTCTAATTCCTGAGTTTAGTGGGATTGCTTTGAGTTTCTCTCCATTTAGTTTGATGTTTGCCATTGGCTTCTTGTATATCACTTTTATTATATTTAGATATTTTCTCTGTACTCCTGTTCTCTCCAGGACTTTTATCATAAAGGGGTGTTGTACTTTGTAAAGAGTCTTTTCATCATCTAAGGAGATTATCATGTGGTTTTTTTCCCTCCAGTTTGTTTATATGGTGAATGACATTCAGATTTCTCTCTTAATATGTTTATTACAAATTGCACTTTGTCATTACAAAATGCATCCTTCCTGCTGAATTATGAGTTTTATAAGTCAGAGCATCTCTGTTTCATTCATTTCTGTTTTTTTAGCACCTGAAGCATATAGTAGATATTCATTAAGTACTTATCAAATTAAGGAATGCCTGGACTGCTGTCACTAGCCTTCTCTTACTCCCCTTCTACTATATCTTACTGGGCAGCTATTTTTCAGGCATCATTCTACACTTTAGAATAATATTGCAGACACTTAGTGGGAAAACATGATCACTGTCATTTGATATTCTCAGAAAAATTTCTCTTTAAGAACATGAATAAAATAATATACCATAGCTTTTATTTTTTAATGCTTAAAGCATATCTATATTCTTTGGTTTACATCTTTTTATATGTTGTAAAAAAGTAAGAAATGATGTTTAATGAAAGAATTGCTTTCAATGTATAACTTTACATTTTAACTTTTTCACAGCACACTGCAGGGAACTCCCTTATCACAAATGTAAAAACTTTATAGCTACAAAATTTAACACATATTCATTAATTAATTGAGGAGAATATTAGAGCTATAAGGAAAAGTACATCTTTAGTTTTTGTTGTTGTTTAGAGATGGGGTTTCTCTGTGTAGTCCTGCCTGTCCTGAAGTGTCTTTGTAGACCATGCTAGCTTTGAATTCAAAGATCCACCTGCCTTTGATTTCTTTCGTAATTTCTTCCTTGACTCAGAGGTCATTCAGTTGAGTGATGTTTAGTTTCCATGAGTTGGTAGGCTTTCTGTGATTTTTGATGTTGTTGAACTCTAACTTTAGACCCTGTTGGTCTGATATGATATGAGGGATTATTTCCATTTTTTGTATTCATTGATATTTGCTTTATAACCAATTAGGTGGTCAATTTTAGAGAAAGTTCCATGTGGTGCTAAGAAACATGTATATTCCTTTGCATTTGGGTGGAAGCTTCTATAAATATATATTAAATTCATTTGCATCATAATCTCTGTTAGACACCTTACTTCTCTGTTGATTCTCTGTCTGGCTGACCTATGCAAGGGTGAAAGTGGGGTATTGAAGTCTCCCACTATTAGTGTGTGAGGGTTGATGTGGGATTTGAGCTTTAGTAGTGTTTCTTTTACATAGATAGTTGCTCATATATTAAGGGCATAAATATTCAGAATTGAGATCTCTTCTTGACCAATTTTTCCTAAAATGCATAAGTAATGCCCATCCTGGTCTCTTTTAATTGATTTTAGTTTGAAGTCTACTTTGTTAGATATTGGGATGGCACCCCCAGCTTGTTTATTAGGGCCATTTGATTGGAGAATCTTTTCCCAACCCTTTACTCTGAACCTGTGTCTGTCTTTAAGGTTGAGATATGTTTCTTGTATGCAGCAGAAGGATGGCTTCTGTTTTTGTATCCAGGGTGTTAGTGTGTCTTTTTATAGGTGAGTTGAGTCCATTGATATTAAAGGATATTAGTGACCACTGATTGATATTTCCTGTTATATTTGGTGGTAGCTTGTATGTATTTCCTTTCTCTGGGCTTTTCTTCTGTGGGATTATCAATTGTTTGTGGTTTCATGGGTGTATCTGGGACTCTTAGGTTGGAGTTTTCCCTCTAATGCTTTCTGAAGGGCTGGATTGGTAGATAGGTATTGTTTAAGTCTGAATTTGTCATCAAACATCTTGTTTACTCCATCTATGGTCATTGATAGTTTTGCTGAGTATAGTTGTCTAGGTTGGCAGCCATGCTCTTTTAGTGTCTGTATAACTTCTGACCATGACCTTCTTGCTGTCATTGTTTCCATTGAATAGTCAGGTGTGATTCTGATGGCTCTGCCTTTATAAGTAAGTTGGCCCTTTTCTTTTGCAGCTCTTAAATTTTTTTTCCTGTATGTTTTGTGGCTTGATTATTATGTGGCAAGCAAACATTTTCGGGGCAGGGGTCAAAGCTCTTTGGTGTTCTGTAAGCTTCTTGTATCTTTATAGGCATATCCTTTTTTAGGTTAGGAAAGTCTTCTCCTATAATTTTATTGAACACATTATTTGTACCTTGGAGCTGGTATTCTTCTCCTTCCATTCCTATTATTCTCAGGTTAGGACTTTTCATGGTATCCCAAATTTCCTGAATGTTTTGTGTTATGGCTTTTTGGGTTTTCATGTATTCTTTGACTGATGAATCTATTTCTGCTATTGAGTGTTTAACTCCAGAAATTCTCTCTTCCATCTCTTGGATTCTGTTGGTTATGCTTGTATCTGCAGTTCTAGCTCTTTGCTTCAGATTTTCTATTTCTATCTTTGCCTCATTTTGTGCCTTTTTTTTATTGTGTCTAATTCACTGTTTAGTTCCTGAAATGTTTCATTTTTTGATTTTCCTTTTCTTGGTTTTCTTTCAAGGTTTTGTTCATCTCTTCTAGTTTTTTGTTTGTATTTTCTTCTATTTCTTTAAGGGAATTTTTCATATCCTCTTTGAAGGCTTCAATAATCTTCATAAAGGTGTTTTGCTGATATTTTCTTTTGTCTCTTCTTCATTGCTCTGTTCAGGTCTTGTAGTTCGAGAACCTTCAACTTCTTCTCATGTTGCCTTGTTGTTTTTTTTGTATTGTTATATGTATTCTTGTTCTAGCATCTGCGCATGGCTTCGGTGATTCACACTTGGTCAGCTCCTAGTCAGTTGAGGCTAGAGGGCTATTGTGTCTTCTGTCTGTTCTGAGCAAGGTGTCTGTTCAGTCTCTGACTTTGTTTCTCATAGCTAAAGCCTAGGGGCTGTCTGCTGGCAGAGCCTGAGATCATAACTATGGCATGACCCCAATCCTAGTGAGGAATCCTGTGGATGGGAAGTCCAGGATCCGGACTCTGCTCACCTCTGACTCTGCTCTGTATGAGACTTCACAGTTTCAAAGTTCTAAGTCCTCAGTCCTTGTATGTTGACACAGATTGCCCTGGAGATAAGGCCAAAAATGAATCCACAAAGTACTCAAACATGTGGGACACAATGAAAGCAGTCTTAAGGGGAAAATTCATAGCATGAGATGCCTATATGAAAAGCCAAGAGAAAGCACACAGTAGAGAACTAAGAGCACAGCTGAAAGCCTTAGAACAATTAGAAGCGAACTCACCTAGAAAGAGTAGATGGCAGGAAATAATCAAACATAGAGCTAAAATCAATACAATTGAAACAAAAATAAAAATACAAAGAATCAATGAATAAAAGAATTGGTTCTTTGAGAAAGTCCACAAGGTAGATAAACCCTTATCCAAACTAATCAAAAAGCAGACAGAGAGTATCCAAATGAACAAAATCAGAAATGAAAAGGGGGACATAACTACAGACCCTCAGGAAATCCAGAGAATTATCAGGTCATACTTTGAAAATCTATATTCCACAAAAATGCAAAATCTAGAAGAAATGGACAGCATTTTGGACAGGTACCATTTACCAAAATTAAATCCAGATCAGGTTAAATACCTAAACAGACCCATAACCCTAAAGGAAATCGAAGCTGTCATTAAAAGCCTCCCAAGTTTAAAAAAGCCCAGGTCCAGATGGCTTCATTGCGGAGTTCTACCAGACATTCAAAGACGAGCTATTACCAATACTCCTCAAACTGTTTCACACAGTAGAAACTGAAGGAATATTGTGAAACTCTTTTTATAAGGCCACAATTACCCAACTGGTATTAACCCAAGCCACTCAAAGACATAACAAAGAAGGAGAATTACAGACCAATTTCCCTCATGAATATTGATGTTAAAATTCTCTACAAAATTCTAGCAAACTGCAGACAACAACATATAAAAAATATTATTCACCATGATCAAGTAGGCTTCATCCCAGAAATGTAGGGATGGTTTAACATGCAAAAAATCATAAATGTCATCCATCATATAAACAAACTGAAGGAAAAAACCCACATGACCATATGTTTAGATGCTGAAAAATCTTTTGACCAAATCCAACACTCCTTTATGATAAAAGTCCTGGAGAGATCAGGAATACAGGGAAAATATCTAAATCTAATAAAGACGATTTACAAGAAGCTAAAGGCCGACATCAAAATAAATTGAAAAATATTCAAAGCAATCCTACTAAAATCAGGAACTAGACAAAGATGTCCTCTCTCCCCTTATCTATTCAATATAGTTCTTGAAGTTTTAGCTAAAACAGTAAGAGAATGAAAAGAGATTAAAGGGATGCTAATTTGAAAAGAAGAAGTGAAACTATCTCTATTTGCAGATGATATGATTATATGCATAAGTGACCCACAAAATTCTACCAGGGAACTGCTACAGCTGATAAACACCTCCAGCAATGGAGCAGGATACAAGATTAACTCAAAGAAATCAGTAGCCCTCCTATACACTAAAGATAGAAGAGCTGAAAAAGAAATAAGGGAAACATCAACCTTTATAATAGCTACAAATATCATTAAATCCTTGGAATAACAATAACCAATGAAGTAACAGATCTATTTGACAAAAATTTTAAATCGCTGAAGAAAGAAATTGAAGAGGATATCAGAAAATAGAAAGCTCTCCCATGTTCCGGGATAGGTAGGATCAACATAGTAAAAATGCAATTCTACAGATTCAATGCACTGCCCCTCAAAATCCCAACACAATATTTTTTGGACCTTAAAGAACAATACTCAATTTCATTTGGAATAACAGGAAAGCCAGGATTGCCAAAACAATTTTGCTTAACAAAAGAACCTCAGGAGGCATCACCATCCCCTGCTTCAAGTTATACTATAGAGCTACAGTATTAAAAAGAGCGTGGTACTGACATAAAAACAGACTTGTGGATCAATGGAATAAAACTGATGATCCGGGTATTAACCCAAAAACCTATGAACACCTGATCTTTGACAAAAAGTCCCAAAATTCTCAGTGGAAAAAAAGATAGTATCTTTAACAAATGGTGTTTGCATAGGTGAATGGTAGTGTGTAGAAAAATGCAAATAGATCCAAGCCTATCACCCTGCACAAAATTCAAATCCAAGTGGATCAAAGACCTCAGCATAAACCCAGCTACACTGAACCTGACTGAAAAGAAAGTGGGAAATATCCTCCAATGCATTGGCACAGCTGACCACTTCCTAAATATAACACCAGTAGCACAGACACAAAGAACAACAATCAATAAGTGAGACCTCCTGAAACTGAGAAGCTTCTGTAAAGCCAAGGACATAGTCAATAAGACAAAACAAGAGGCTACACAGAATGGGAAAAGATTTTCACCAACCCTACAAGTGACAGAGGACTGAGCCCAAAACCTTGAATAACCCAATCAAAAAATGGGGCTCAGAACTAAAAAGGGAGTTCTCAGCAGAAGAATTACAAATGACTGAAAGGCACTTTAGCCATCAGAGAAATGAAAATCAAAACAACTTTGAGATACCACCTGAAACCTGTCAAATTGGCTAAGATAAAAGACACAGATGACAGCCTATGCTGGAGAGGTTGCAGAGCAAGGGGAACACTCCTCCATTGTTGGTTGGAGTGTAAGCTTGGTCAGCCACTCTGGAATGCAATATAGCAGTTTCTCAGAAAATTGTGACTCAGTCTCCTGAAGGGTTCAGCAATACCACTTCTGGGTGTATAACTTAAAGATGCACATTCGCATTCCAAAGACATTAGCTCAACTATGTTCATAGCAGCATTTTTCATAATAGCAAGAACTTGGAAACAACCTAGATGCTCCTCAACTGAAGAATGGATTAACAAACTGTGGTACATCTACACAATGGAGTACTACTCAGCAATGAGAAAAAATGATATCCTAGAATTTGCAGGCAAATGGATGGATTTGGAGAATATCCTACTGAGCAATGTCTCAAAAACTCAGAAAGATAATCAGGGCATGTACTCACTCATTAGTGGACTTTAAACAAAAAAAGCTAAGGGTGTCCAAGCTACAAACCACAACCACTGAATAGCTTGGGATCTGAATCATCTTGGACTGGCACCTTGGGACCTCCTTCTGCCCTTGTTGGGGAAGAGATAAAGTGATGGAGAGAAGATCAAGTGACTGGAAGGGGCGGAAGTGGGAAAGGTGCCTGAACAAGGCAACACATGGAGAACAAAAAATATGATAATGATAATAATAATAATAAAAAAGAAAACAAATAAAACAGGTTGTATGTAGAAACTCTCTCTCTGTGTCTCTCTGTCTCTCTCTCTAAGAAACAGAGGCCCTGACTTTGAGAGAGTACAAGAAGTATACACTGGAATGGTTTGGGGCAAGAAAAAGGAAGGGAGAAATTATGTAATAATATTTCGATTTTAAAAAGTAAAATATTTCAGAGGAAAAACCATTTAAATTGTGTGCCAGAGTAAGTGACTGTCTGTAAATTAAATAATGAGCCCTGTTGGTTTTCTACAGTTGACAGGTTAAAGGCCCTGAGACAACAGCATCTTAGTCATAGTCAAGGATGAGTGGAAAGTCAGAGTGGATGAAGTGGAGGGACCAGAGAGAAAGAAGAATGTGAGATGATGTTGGATACAGGAAATTTATTAAATCTTGTATAGCCCAGTTATTTCAAGGACTACGACTTTAACTGTGAAGGAAAGAGAAAATGCAGATTTGGGAAGTACAAGGAGTCTTTCCATTCTGTTGTACTGGCTTCACATGCTATCTAATATAATTGCAAATTTGTATAATAGTTGTTAAGATAACCTATTAATAAAACACCATCAAATGTGGGAGGTGAACAAGAAGTCATGTCAGATTCTCCAGTTTGGAAATTTGATAAGGCACAGTTAATTTCACACTGGAAAATGATTTTGGAATATAAACTATAAAAAGTAAAGATCTATAAAACTGTCCAGATGGTGGTGATGGAATTCAAAGGAGTAAGCAGAACTAACTTTATCTTTTTAATCAAAGAGAGCCTAACAATTATCCCTGCGTTTCACTGTGTTAATAAGTATGTTCATAGTAAATTAACTAGCAAATGAATACTATGACCTAGTAAATTAGCATGTTGGCTGTTGCGGTATAAATGTGCCAAGTTTTAAAGAGAGCAGATTGTGTGTGTGTTTGTGTTTGTGTGTGTGTGTGTGTGTGTGTGTGTGTGTGTTTGTGTGTTGGGTACACCCAACCATGGGCATCTGTGGAAGCCAGAGGTTGATGTCAGGATGCCTTTCCTGGATTTTTCATCTTATTTTTTGAGACAAGATTGTCTTGGCTAAACTAGCTAGAGCTCCTGGGATCTGCCTGTCTCTCCCCTCGAGGGTGCATGCTCTGGGCAGGTGGTAATCAACTGTATATTAAAACAAACTGAGCAAGCAGCAGAGAGCAAGTCAGTAAGCAGTATTCCTCTGTCCACCTGCTTCAGTTCCTGCCTCCATGTTCCTGTCTTGAGTTCTTGCCTTGGCTTCCCTAATGGCTTCCCTGGGATACATAAGCCCAATCAACATTTTCCTCTCCAAGTTGTGTTGGGTCATGATGTTTTATCACAACAATAGAAACCTCAAGTGAGGTAATCAATAAAAGAAGTTTATTAAGCTCTTTTGGATGGTGTATTTAAATCACTCAAGACCTTTACATGTTTGCTATCAGTCACTTAAGTGAAAATTCAAACATAAATAGAATAATTTGCGCCCAAGTTTTTTTTTTTTTTTTTTTAAGTCTTTATGGTCAGGCAAGATTCACTCATTGGAGCCATTGTCAATCATTGGATCATTGGAGAATCTGATGCATCAGGATCCCTTGAACACAGGAAGTGGCATATATATATATATATATATATATATATATATATATACCCTATCTAGCAAAACTAAACAGACTTCAACTATACAAGAAGTTACTGTCTTTTTTGACTACTGTCTTTTCTTACTATGGGGTTTTAATTGAAAATAATGGCCCAGGATTCTAAAACTTGGATGAGACACATGTCATGTGGAGATTCTCACACAAAGGGAGAATTTTCCAGTAGCTCCAGTTGTTCTGAGCTAGAAAATACCTGACAACAGCATATGATTTTATGACAAAAAAAAAAAAAAACCACAGCACTAGAAGAACAGCAGAGTTTTTAGCACAACTTGGTTTGCTCTGTGAGACAGCAAGATACAGCACCCTGTTATCTGGAAACTACTCAGGCTTTAATGTAAGAAATAGTTTCTATCCACAGATACAAAAACCCACCAACCAACCATTAAAAACCAAAACTCAAACCTCAGGTTATTAGTGAAGCTCTAATGAAGTCTGGAATTTGAGTACTGCCAAATTATTGTGGGCAACACTCTGTGCTGGATGTTTCAGCCCCCCTCCACATCAGTCAGGGTGACCATTTCAAAACTCAAGTCTGATTCTGTTAATCACTTCTTCCCAACCATCTCAAAGACTTCATGCTGCTTTTAGGACCGTGATGAAAACGCTTAATGTGATCAGTGAGCCTCAGTGTAAAGCAAATTCTAGGTCCCTTTAGCTTTATGACCGACCCTCCCCTTACTCTGAGCTACTTCCATATTAAACTCAGGCAGTGTATTTCCTCTAGCCACAGGCCATTCAGAAATGCTGTTCCTTTTGCCTCGATACTTCCTCTCAAAGCTCTTTCTTAGTTCATTCTTCTTTTCTCTTTTACCTCAGCTCAATCATTAGTTCCTGCCCTGCCACCCACAGCTCATGGTTTGTTAAACTTCAAAAGCTCTATTGACTCTTTCCCTGAGCACCTAAATAAAAACATCTCAATTGACACCTGTACATCAACCTCAGGTGATTTTGAGCAGCAAACCAAGCTGACCACCTGTGGCTGACTTCTGACCTCATAGAATTCTCAGCTAATAAGTGAATATTTGTAAATACTAAACTGCTAAAATTTTGTATAAGACAGAAAATTGACAACCATAATGTATAGTCTTCCCAAATCTGACTAGAAATAATTCAGAAAATAATAACATTATTATCAAGGTCAAGATTGTGAGCCAGGATGAATTAAAGAATACCTTGGAGAAAGTCTGAGTGATAACTCCATAGTCAATTTTCTTTGCTTAATTCACTAATTGACTGAGGTAAATATACTTGACTAAATGTCTTAAGATAAATAATGTAGTTAGACAAGCTTAAAGCACCAGCCAGAGATTTTTGTGGATATAAGTTCATGTGTCTACAAAATAAACACATTGGTCCCAGGATTTCAAGAAAGAATCATTACTATCTTATTTATTTATGCATTTAAACTTATATCCACAACCATTACTGTCTTATTTATTTATGCATTTAAGCTTGTATACACCAAATTTACTGTGGACATTGTAGGTTATGCTAAAATAAAATTTTATTCTCTTGATTTAATAGATCTCACAAATTTTTTTAAAAAAATTGTTATAAGGTAACAATATTACACTACAATTAAGTTAGCATTTTCTTGTATCATGATTGAAAATCCCATTTAGAAATTGGTATTATTAGTTTTTATAATATTTTTCCTATATGGTTACATAGGTGAAATGTTTGCTTCTAAGATTAAAAAATAAATTATAGTATGTTTGGTAATCTCTGGCCTACAGAATTTATGTGCTTGAAGACTTTTATGTATTGCATTTATAATTTTATTTCTTTTGATGAGGAGAAGATTGGGGTAATGGTATACAAGTAAGAATGGTGTATCCATTAGCATCATAGAATTCATATAGGCTGGATTTAGCATTTGATTTCATAGTGAATCTTATTTTGGTGTGTATAAGTGTGAAAATGTTTGTGTGAATGTGTACTTGGAAGTCAGAAGTCAAACTTTGGGGATGCAGATGTCTGTAGTTCCTCAGAAACCCTCTACTCTTTTGTTTTTAATAGAGGTCTATTGGTCCAGACTTTGCTAATCAGCCTAGGCTGGGTGGCCAGCAAGCCCCAGGGACTTGTTTGTCTACACTTCCTTCCCAGTGTAGAGCTTACAAACATTCCATTAAATTGGGTTTTAAAAATATGAGTTCTGGGGATTGAACTCAGTTTCTTTTAATATGTTTCAGTATTTATGCAAATATCCAAATAGTAAGTTGAAATATTTATCAAGAGAAGATGAAAAATAGTGTGAAAAACTCACTGAAGTTTCATAGGATGTAATTGATTTTTAATCTCGTTCATTTCTTGTTTCCAGAATAATAATCTGGAAAATATTCAGAACATTACTCAAAGTAAGCGAGGGGGAAAAAATCTTATCAAATGAAGCCCCCAAATGGCAGTTTAATGATAACTGTCCATGTAAAGATAAATGGATCCTTATGATAAAAGATTGTTCAGCAAGTGTTGTGTGAAGTGAACCCACTACACACAAGGGAAATAGAGCTTTGTATCCTAGTAATTTAAGGTGAATTTTTATTGTTTTCAGTCAGAAATACAACTTTATGGTACAAATAACATGAAAGTGCACTTGATGCCAGAAAACGTTACTTACATTACTTGTTGCAAAATAACTACTCACTTTCATCATTATATATGCTTCTCTCCCAAACCTATCAAACCAGGTTGCTTTTAACTTCACATCTCTTCCTATTCCCTACATCTTTTTGAGATAGGTTCTTACAATGCAGCCTAGTATTTAATTTGCATCTGAAATGCCCCCCAGAGGCACAGGACTCAAATGCTTTGTCTTTCCTTTGGAAGGCTGTGGAAACCGGGTGGTAGGATTATCAGAGGAGAAGGTCCTAGTGTTGTCTCACCAAGAATGGATTTCTTGTCCCTCTACAGCCTCTCTCATTTGAAGTCAACTCCAGTGCTCTGCAATAGCCCTCCAAGCCATCTGAAACACGGATCCACACAAAGCCTTCTGCCCTTTAACTGTTTGTGTCAGATATTTTGGTCACAACACAAAAGTAATTAATAAAGCAAGTTATTCCTTCTACCTAAGTGATCTGAATTTTTGTTTTTGTTTTTCAGGGTTTCTCTGTGTAACAGCCCTGGCTGTTCTGGAATAAGCTTTATAGACCAGCCTGACCTCCTGAGTGCTGGGATTTAAGGTATGTGCCATTGACACCCTTTTAGAAATTTTCTTCATAATCAATGGTTTTCTACTCTATTCCTTAGACACTTGTAATCTCAGGTTTAAAAGACAATGTCCAATTTGAGTTCTATTTGTCATTGTGAGTATAAATATTTTGTTAAGACTGGCTGTTCAGCCAGTGCATCTGTTTTCTGGTGGCTGGTTCTGAAGTTATACTATTAGGCTAGCAAGAAAAATCAAGATGTAGCTCCTCAGAGGGTAACCTTCCGACAAGCATCTATGTCAGTTGAGCAGATAGGGAATATATGAGAGCATGTGCATGGACAAAATCACATGCCCCTGTATGTGGAAACATCTCCTGCTTTTATTCATGTGAAAGATAAAGTTTATAGCCTAAGTTATTTTATTATATAAGTGCATTTTTACTATAGTAACTTAGATTTGCGGGGTTTTTTTTTACAGATTTATTTTAACATAAATAGATTTAATAAAGAGATGAGACTTGTGCTGATGATTTTAGATTTTCAAAGTCTAAAAAAAATCTGAAGTCTGGACATAATGGTTTAAAGACAGGTGAATGGTAGTCTGAGGTGAGTGTCAGAGGTCAGAGCCTCAAGCCAGGAGCCTACCACAGGTAAGACCAGAGAGAAGGTGCAAACTGCAAAGCAGTTCTTCCAAGCTATGTTTCAGGCCTCCAAGGCAGCATTCTCTCTGATCTTGGCCAAACTTCCCCAAGGCTCACTAGTTGCTATCCAGTTCAGATCTCACTGCACGGGACACGAGGCTGCGCACTCACCACCCTTCTTCCTCTATGGTTGTGATAGAGAATGGTGTGGGAAGATGAGGAGAATCAAGAATCCAGACCTAATCAGACTCATGTGATGTGAAATGCCAAGGGCACATTCCAGGGTGCCATTGTGTCACTGTTTGTCAGGCTCAAAGAGGGCGCTGGAATAAAAAGAACCCCTCTCTTCTAGGCAATCACTTCCCAGCCTCCTGCACTGTGGCATTCTTCTGCTGGGGCTACTGAAGCCCCAGAACCAAGAATCCCTCATGAAAATCTGAGACTTAGCCTCGGGGTGGGGGGCATCGGACCAGAGTCGTTGGGGATCTGGCGCACAGAAAACCGGCTTTCCAAGATCTGCACTGCTGCCCGCACACTGACTGCGGCTCTAGCCGGTCCGCGATCTGACAGCGGCCCACGCGCCAGGGCGGGGCTTGAACAAGCGCTTTTAAAGGCGCCCAGGCAGGTCCCGCCCCCGCCTCCTGTCATTGGCTGTGTTCTGCACAACCTTGTTTCCATAGGTGCGGGGGGGCGGGGCTGGAAGATGGACACACGCTTAGGCCTGCGGAGCTGGCAAGGCTCGCTCGCGCGCTGGTGCTGCGTCCCCGGGGAAGTCGCGCAGCGCCTGACTCCCAACCCGCACGCGCTTCTCCGGTGCACGGCGGCGGTGGCGGCAGCGGCGGCGCGCGCGCGAGGGTGGAGGTGGCTCGTGCGTGCGTGCGTGCGTGTGTGTGTGTGTTTGTGTGAGTGAGTGTGTGTGTGTGTGTGTCTGTGTGTGTGCGCGTGCACGCGCCCGTGGTACCTGGGTACCGGGCACGGGTGCCCCATTGCCTTCCACACCCTGCCTGCTTCTCGGCTCCTTCCTCGCTCCCTCCTGCACCGGGGTAGCATCCTGCGGGAAGGCCGCGCGCGGGACACAGGTGTGCTAGGCTTGCGGAAGACAAAGGGGGCGCGGAGGGGAGCCCGCCATGGCCTCCCGGAGCCTGGGGGGCCTGAGCGGGAGCCGCGGCGGCGCCAAGAAGAGCCTCAGCGCCCGCAATGCTGCGGTGGAGAGGAGGAACCTGATCACCGTGTGCAGGTGCGGGGCTGCGGACGGAGGTGGGGGTGGGGGGACGTGTCCGCGGGTGAGCGGGGACCATGGGCGAGCTCTGGGGTCTGGACCCCATCAGCGGGAGCTCGTCTGGTGAGGGCCCGGGTGGAGCCCGGGAGGATCTGCTTTGATGATGCCAGCTAGAGTCTGAGTGGAAGAGGGCGGAGGAAGAGCAGCATCCAGCCGCTGGAGTAGTGACTGAGGTCGCTCTGTCGCCCCCAAATCCCAGTGCGCTCTCTTGTTTTCACTTGATGGCTGGTGATTTTCACTCCTTTCATCCCGTGCATATCCTTATGGAGGTTCTTGTCAACTACAAAGCTGCTGGTGCTGCTGGTGACTCTTGTGGAAGAGAGTCCTTCCTCTAGGAAGAAAGCCCCTCAGTCATTTGTTTGAAGATCTGCCTTTCCTTAAATGCTTCCTAATTGTAAATGTATTCCTTCCTCTAGGAAATACAGAAACAAATAACCACCACCTATAAATCTAGAATTCCGAGAGAACTGATTTTTGAATGAGCTGAGATATTTTCTTTAAGTCTTACAAAATTCTAGGCATCCATTTCTTAAAAACCACTCAGCCAATAAGCTCTGTTAAATTTTTTTCCCCATCTTACTGTTTAGTCATCAACCAGAGATAATTATGAGGTAAATGATGAAACTTTTGATGCCTGTACTTAATTTTTTTTTCTTTGTGTAAAAGCATGTTTAGCTTCTTAAGTACATTGCAGATATATGTAGGAGTTATATTCAACATTTAAGCAACTTTTAAAAAGTTGGATTTAATGACTGCTCATCGACCAGGAAGACCTTCACTCGCAGTTTGCATTATAAGTGATAAAATTATATAGACTATATTTATTATTTGCGCTGTATAGAATACAATCTTTTGGGATAGATAGGCTTTATTAAATGGTTTTAAAGTGAGGCAAATTTCTAACTTAGGTACATAGAAAAATAAGCTAAGTGGATAGTTTTATCTTTTTGTTTGTTTTTGTTTTTGAAGACACGCATTCTCTGTATAGGCCTAGCTGTCCTGACACTCACTCTGTAGATCAGGCTGGCCTTGCACTCACAGAGATCTGCCTGCCTCTGCCTCCCTAAATCCTGAGATTAAAGTTGTGCATCACCACTGGCCTGCTGGATAGTTTTATCTTTAGCAATTATTAAAATGATTTTTTAAAGAAATGGAGATAGTTTGAAAGCAGGTTTCAAACCAAACTGTGCTTCTTGAGTCATTGTCAAAGCCATAGCAGAGTGAAAGCTCTTGATGATTTCACATTGGAAATTGGGAGAAGTTGATCCAGTGGAAATGTAACTGAATTCATTAACTAGTGTCTTCAATACCATCTCCCCACTTTCTTTCTTTCTTTTTTTCTGTCTTCTGTGCAATATGTTGGACTAGACCATGGGGATTTCAAGTGATGGGCCACCTTAAGCAATGTGTGATCGATCATGCTTGGGCTTTAAATATGAGCTGGATGATAATGGTAGAAAAATATTTACAGCAGCAACACGAGGCACATGCATTTTTCTTTAAACATCTGAATTGTGCCATCATTTTGTGATTTTTTTTATTGATGTTCTGGAAAAACTGAAACTTATAAAAACAGAAAAAACCAAACCCAATTCCCCCACTAGCACATACGGTATCTTATACTTGCGCGGTGATGCTCTTTTTCTCTCTGAAAAAGTCAGGTCTGGTTTAGTTTGGGTTCAATGCCATTTTATAAAACTACACAATTCTGTAGATTTAAAACCTTATAAAAGTATAATATTGTTACTGATTTGGATTTTGGAATTAGGCTGTTTTGCTATGTAGGATAATCAGGAAAAGAGCTGAATTGAATTTTGGTTCATTATGATTGTGGGTGTGTGTGTATGTCTAATTACTTCAGTTTGTTAGAGAAAACATTGATATCTTGCATACTAAACCTATTGTATAGTGCTTATCTCAGCAAATAAGTAACGGTTTAAGCATATTTTTCCATAGATTGTACTGCAGAGAAAGTAGGGCATTCGAGAACTCTAAATTTTCCACAATCAACTTCAAATATTTATAGACTGGTTTTAGTTACTCTGTTTTGTGTAAAGAATTTTATTATTTAAAACTTTGACCATGCCCCCCTCCCATTTCTCCTCTCCCTATTTTTTGATACATGCCCTTGTGTAGCCTTAACTGACCTGAAATTTCCTATGTAGATTAGACTGGCCTCAAGCTCACTGAGATCTACATGTCTCTGCCTCTTGAGCACTGGAATTTCTGCTGTGTGCACCAGGCTAGACCTACCCTCGCGCTTTTTTAACTTGGCATTTTTTATCCTTACAAGTTCAGATGTTAGTCTTTTATTTCTGTTGTTTTTAAACTTTATATATTTTTTTCAAAGATTTTAGAAAAATCTTATTTTATGTATGGATAGTTTGCTTATGTCTGTGCACCATGTGTGTGCATTGCCCTCTGAAGCCAGAAGATTTGCCAGATGCTCTGGAATCAGTATTACAAATAGTTGTGAGCTGTCACCTGGGTCCTGGGAATCAAACTGGAAGAGCAGTTTTTTTGTTTTTGTTTTTTTGTTTTTTCTGATGCAGGCACTTTATTCCATACCTGCTTTCCTCCCACATGCCATCCTTTGTCTTTGTTTTCTCTTTTTGGTTGGTCTTCACATATTTTTATAAACATCCACAAAAATTAAAAAGCCAATTTTTAAAATAGAAAAAAAAAGCATATACGTAACCACCCCCAAAAACAAATGACTTTCCTTCTCCAGTACCCATCAACTGTCTCAGTGAGGGGCGGGGCCTCTGGAGCCTCTGTCCCTCCATACTGGGATTCTTAACTCACTTGAATGTGTGCAAATAACCACAGATGTTGTGAGTTCATGCGTGCAACAGCCATGTTATGTCTAAAGGTCAGCATTTCCCAGTCTTTCTCTCACCCTGTGGCTCCTGTTCTTCCCACATACACATCTGTAATGTTTCCTGAGCCTTGCAGGGGAGGTAGATATAGATGTCCTATCTATGGTTCAACGTTCGCAGTTGCTTATTCTTTGAACAGTTATGAGTCTCTGCCTTAACCACTGCCCTCTGTGATAAGATGCTTCTTTGACCAAGATGGAGAACAGCACAAATCAATAAATGTAAATGTTTAGAAGGCAGTTTGATAGAATAAGCATTTGACAAAACAGCATAAATAGGTTTCTCTTGGGCCCACGCCTTCTCCAGCTTATGTTTGTCATGCCAAGCATGAATTAGCTCCTGTGGAGCACACTTCAAATACAATTAAGAGAGCAGTTGGTTACTCCCATACCCAGTCTTGCCACTGTTATACCAGTAGGCATGTCTTGTCTGATAAGTTGATAATAGATCATGCAGGGTACAGTACTAGATAAAACTGTTGATATTCTTCTCTCCCAGCAGTCCCCATAACACCTTTCACCATTCTGCAATCTAGTCAGTAAGGAGAAAGTCTCCATGTCCCAGTAGATGACCTCATACGAATTGCACATATAGAAAGCATTCATCATACTAAGCTGAGTTTGGGTCACCTTCTTTCTCTTCATTCTCGTGGGGATCATAGTCCTGTGTGGCCTGTTGCTTTCCACTATCTCAAAACTACTTGTTCATATTTTGTTCAGTTTTCTGACTGTTTGTGGTAGGAGGGATAAATAAACTCCTACTTTCTCAATAATACCAAAGTATATCTGTTTTTTTTTTTTTTCCATATTCTGTTCCTGAAGTTGATTTTGTTTAAATTGCCATGTTGGAATTGTCTGCCTGGGGTTCTCATTGTTTGAATGTCCCTTTCTCAGCAGTATTTCAGCTTCTTTCCTCTGTGTCTCACTGGCATCTCTGCTCTTGGAAGAGCAGTTCTTTAAACCATCAAATAATTCTACAGCTCAAGCCTATGTCTTTTTAAGCTTAGTTCTATTGGAAAATACAATTAAAATCTAACTCACCTTTCAGTTTATAATGTTATTTAAAATATTCATGTTCAACAATTTGATTATACATTTTAAAACATTCGCCAAACTTTTAAGTCAGTAGGTCTACTGAATAGTTTTATGTCAACTGGACACAAGCTGGAGTCATCAAAAAGGAGGAAGCCTCAGTTGAGAAAATGCCTCCGTAAGATCCAGCCTTAGGCAGTCTTGTAGGGCACTTTCCTAGCTGATGGTTGCTGGGAGCTCAACCCATTGTGGGTAGTGCTGTTTCTGGGCTAGTGGTCCTGGGTTCTACAAGAAAGCAGGTTGAGCAAGCTATGATCAAGTCAGTAAGCAGCACCTTCCATGACCTCAGTATCATCTCCTGTCTCCAGGATCTTGTCCTGTGTGAGGTTCTGTCCAGACTTGCTTTGATGATGAATAGAAATTAGTGTAAGTAAAATAAACCCTTTTCTCCACAACATGCATTTTGGTCATGGTGTTTCATTGAACCAATAGACAAGAAATGTAAATGGAACTTCTTATACAGAAAAAAAAATCATACTTTTCCTGGCTTGTGGGAAAAAAAAAAAAGACAAGGGTGATTTAAGAAGATGGTATAAGTTAAGCAGGATAGAGACAAATGATGATTTAATAATTAAAGTACTTTAATAACATGAAACATCATTTTCCATACCAGTGCTATTTCAAGTTATAACAATACTGCATCTCTTCAGTGTGGTCAGGTAATAAAGAGTTCATATTTTATATGTAACTAATATCCACCTCAAGCTTACAATTCTTCCCTTAGCTACAGTGATTCTGTCAGCACTTACTATGGAATATAGTCTTCTGTATAATGAAGCTTATATTTTAACACCCAATTTAACAGTGTTTAAACATTTTAGATCAATTGCTTAACAAACGAAGGGGTTGCACATTTCTCTACCTTTTTTAGAGAAGAATAACAAAGTGTGATAACTGTACCCTGGATCTGTCTGTGAATGCATGCACTGTACAGTGGCTGTCCTTGGAGACTCTTGAGGTACCTTAGTATGGTTTGCTAAATGGCCCCATAAGACTTGTGTTTAGAGTTCTTGGTTTCTGCTGCCTCCTGTTTCTTCCTATTGACCTCACTGTTGTTTCCTTAAGATGTGCTTCCAGAATCCCTTTTCTTATACTCCACATCTTGGCTTGCTGATTGTAGTTGTGAACTAGGAAAGAAGATGCCTAACTTTGTGTCCAGAGGTACCAGTTAGCTGAGAGAACCTTAGCAGTTGTGACATTGTAGATACTGGATAATCATTGGGAAATGCTCTCTGTTTGAGCTTTGTAAAAGTGCCAATGTACATATGTGAAATCTTACTGAATATATTGGCAACAAAATCCTTTAAGTATAGTAACCTATTCTCGGTTACGACTTGCTTGAGTATGCCTTGTAAGAGTGGGCACACCTTGGTACGATAAATATCATAAGTTATTTTAATCCTGCTATGTGTAGTAAAACATTGATCTACATTTTTGGATCAGTCCATGTCTTTGTAGAGCTTCTGAGTATGCAGAATGAATTGCTCCCTACTCTTCTATTTCCAATGTCTCTTATCCAGTTATACAGTGATTATTTCAGTATTCATTGAGTGTTAAGATAAACAATCACAGAGGGTCTTCTTGATGCTTTTACCAGGGGCAATGTGTATCTTATTTTGTGAAGACTTCTGTGAGGAGGACCTGTCTTATTTCAGTGTCAACAGTTGCCTAATTTCTAGGCAGTTGGTTTATTTTACATGTATTAGGCACACTTAAAACCTTGTCTTATATAGTTGATAGTGTTAATTCTGTGGCCAGTTTCTAAAAGATATGTAGAATATTAATTTAGCTCCACTATACCTCTACATTTCAAATATAATTTAGTGTGTGTGTGTGTGTGTGTGTGTGTGTGTGTGTGTGTGTGTGTGTGTGTACATGCTTTTGTGTATACAGGTGCATATGGAAGACCTTGGCTATCATTTTTCAGGCATTGTTTACCCTGATTTTGTGAAATATGGGCTATCAATGGTCTTGAGCCTCAGCGATCCTTCTGCCACTACCTCCTCAGCCTTGGGATTATAAATACATTGCATCATGCTGGGGATTTCTGGTTTTACTGATAGAGCTGTCTTCTCAGCCACTGAGGATTTTATTGATTTATAATATGCATGTTAAAAAGTACACATAGTATAAACATACTGCCCAGTTCACTTTTGCTCCTGCTATTTGTCGGTCCCCTGCCACATTCCACAGTTCGAAGATAATTCCTTAATTGTAAAGCTGTCTGTACATTTCCTTCATGGTTAATACTGACGACTTTTCTCAGTCTGCTTTTTCCCGAGTAATCAAATACTATCCTGTTTTCTTCAAAAGTTCTGTTGTTTTGTTTTAGGCATTTATATCAACAATTTGTTTGTATAGTATTTGTATTTGTGGTGTTAAGTGTGGGGACCAGAATTAAATATTCTACTTAAAAAAGTCAGTTGACCTAGTGCCATTTATTGAAAAGATCAACTTTGTCAAACCTTTAAGTGTTTCTTTTTTCTTAAGTTAGGTCACAGGACCTCCTGCCTATTTCTGGGCTCTTTCTCTAATTTCATCAATCTGTTTGTTTCTCCTTGAAATAATATCATACTGTTTTAATAACTACTGATTTACAATACATCTTGCTGTTTGATAATAACTTTTTAGCTTTATATTTGAAGGTCATCCTACCCTCCGCCCTTTGCCAGATCTACTTATCAGTTTCCATGCAAAACAATCTGTGTTTTTCAAGTTTTGATATATGTATAATGTAGTTTGGTCATTTTATGTGCCCCCATTACCCTCTCATCTCTGTCATATTCCCTGTGGAACACTTTCTACCCAAGATATCCCTGTGTATCTATATGTGATTTGTTTGCTTGCTTTGTTTTGTTGTGACCACTGAGTTTAGTTAGGATGGCCTGTATAAGTGTGGGTAGGCTATCACTTACTGGAATATGGGTGTCTTTAACAGTAGATATACCACTGAAGAAAATGATACTCATTCTTCCAGCAACCATTAGCTATCAGTAGGAATCTTGGATTGTTCTTATGCTTGAACTTATTCTATAATCAGTTTTTTCTGGTAAACTTTCATACTTGTAATATTAAAATGTATATATAATAAACATAGTAATGTCATATATTTAAATATCCTGTTTTTTTCTCAGAAATAGATATCAGTTTAGAATATATAGGCATTGTAAATCTCTTCTCATATTTATTCTTGCACACTGAATATATTTTTATATTATTATAACCAAAGCCACTGTATTTCCTCCCATTTTGCTGGTATGAAGACATAAAATTGGTCTTTAGACATACTAGTCTTGAGTCGATTATCTCAACTAGATTTATTTATTTGTTCTAGAAGATTTTCTATAGGTTTTAAAAGTTGATCAAAAGTTATATATGTGTTTTTTTATTTTTCAATATTTATCCCCATGTCTTGTTACTAACTACTTTACTAACACAGTGTTACAGAAAACAGTAGAGAGTTTGTGACTTCAGTGGACATTTACAGCAGACTTTTTTCTTCTCTAGTATTTCTGGATTCCTGGGATTATGTTTATTTTATTTTACCTTTTTATCTTAAGTTAGGTACCAAATGGTATGGTGTTTTCCAATGCTCCTTTTTTCCTAATGAGATTAAACATGCTGCCCATCTATTTTTCCTGTTCCTGTAGTGAATTCTGTTGTTTGACTTTCACATGTCAGACTACTTTGGAATAACATACCAGTAGGTAGGTTATCATTTTGAGATTTCTTTGCATTCAGTTGAGCTAATACTTGGGACCTTTACATATTTACTCATGAGAGAGATTGGTCTATACTAGATCCTGAGTAGAAAAAGAGAGGAGGAATATTAGGACTAAAGGCAATTAATGAGGCAACTAAAAAAATCACAGAGAAAGTGAACAGTGATGTTCATTGCTCCAACCTAACCTGGGGAGGGGGGCCAAGGAGAGCAACTCTGGGGAGCACAATGAGGAAGCACTGCACCAAAGCAAGACTGGAAACCAGTGGGGCAATGCAGCCTCTGCATCCAGGTCTGATGGCAAAATGCTCTTCAGATCCCCAACTCCTTTAAGCTTTGTTGACTGAAACACACTTTTTTTTTCTCTCTCTCTTGGGCTGGCTCCATTCCCTGTTAGCAGGTATCCTATGACTCTGGCATCTCCAGTATCTTGGGGTTTCTAAGGCAATCCAGACTTCATTTTCACTGTTTCACACAAAGGTATCTCTGGGCCTCCATGCAGGAGTATCCCGACACATTTCTGGCCTTAGCAGCTTTCCTTAGTAGTGGAGGGAAATTTCATAATCCCTGTCTTGTAGCCTTGACTCTAAAGCCAGAGCCGTGTTGCTGAAGCTCTGAAGGTCTGCTGCTTGCTGAGGCTAGAACGTGACTCCTTTATTCAAATACATTTTCATCAGGTTTTATTGTTGGTGTTTTTGATGATTCCTTTGCTGCTTAAGATTGGCTGTCCTGAAACTTGCTCTGTAGACCAGGCTGGCCTTGACTCAGAAACCTGCCTGCCTCTGCTTTTTCCTGATTGAGCTTAATGGTGTTAGCCACCACACACAGCCTGAACTTTTCTGTAAAAGTTTGAAGTTTATCTGTAGAAGTCTTGCTCTGAGTCTACCACTCCCTTTATTCCATCTGGCTTTTCTTTAAACTTTTTATTTCTTTGAATACTGGCTTTAGTTCCTTTTCTTCCTGGCATTCCTTTCTTCTTCAACTGTCCATTTTGTATTTTTCCTTGTTCAGCTTGCTCCTTTTCATTATAGGTCTGCGTAAGAATAATCATTAATAGCCACACGACAGAGTCAATACTAGGCTGTCTTGAAATCTCCTTTCCCAAGGCCATTAATTCAATACTCTTCAATTTAGCTTCAGGCGGATTTTTTGGATAAGGGCAAAAAGCCACATTCTTCACCAAAATATCACAAGAATGGTCTCTAGGCCACTTACTCTCCTCTCCTGAAACCTCTTGAGCTAGGTCATCATAATGTACATTGCTCTCAACATCACTGTCTTCCCTGCTTCTATTATATAAGAAGCCCCATTAAGCCCTTCTTAAAGCATGGGGCTACTTTCCTGAAGTCCACATTCCACCAACAGCAACACAGTCAGGCTTGTCACAGTAACACTCAAGTGCTAACATCTGCCTTAGTGTCCTGTTGCTGGGAAGAGGCACTATGACCATGAAAACTCTTGGGTCTTGTTGTTGTTGTTTGTTTGTTTTGTTTTGTTTTTCAGAGCTGAGGACAAAAATCCAGGGCCTTGCTAGGCAAGTTCTCAGTCACCAAGCTAAGTTCCCAACCCTGAGTATGCCTACTTTTACAAAGGAAAAGATTTAGTTGGGGCTGGCTTACAGGTTCAGTTGTTTAGTCCATTATCAGCATTGTGGGAAGCAGGGCGGTATACAGGCAGACATGGTGCTGGAGGAGCTGAGAATTCTACATCAGCGGGTACCAGGAAGAGAGAGAGTACTGGGACTGCTGCCTTAGGCTTTTGAAACCCCATCACCTAGCCCCGTGATGCCCTTCCTCTAACAAGGTCACACCTTCTAATGGTGCCACTCCCTGGTGATCAAGCATTCAAAACTGTGAACTGTGAACTGTGAACTTCCTATTCAAACCAGTTCAGAGCCACAGAGAGATAATATAGTAGATTCCAATTATAACTCCCACCCTTCCTCTGGCGAATTCCATGATTAGACACAGAAGGGTCTCAAAAAATGTTAAGCTTTTAAATATTTTCCTATACTTTTAAAAAATTTATTTTTATTTAGTGTATATGAGAGAAACATGCACACACAGATAGGGGGTGGTAGGGTGGGAGTGGAGTGGGGGGGTGGTACCTGTGAAGGCCGGAGAAGAACTTTTCCAGATGTTTCTCTCCTTCCATCTTGGTTTTGAGGCAGGGTCTCTAGCTTCTGAATGATTTTCCTTTCTTTTTTTAATATTTATTTTTATTTTATTTGAATTGGTGTTTTGCCTGTGTGTATAACTGTGTAAGGGTGTCAGATATTGGATTTACACACAGTTGTTAGCTGCCATGTGGATGCTGGGAATTGAAGTCAGGTCCTCTGGAAGAACAGTCCGCGCTTTTACCCTCTAATTTTCCTTTCTCAGCCTCCCATTGTACCATAGGAATGCTGGATTGGAATTACAGAGGCGAACCACCATCTGGCTGTTTTGTGTGGGCACATGGGTGTATGAGTTCTGGGAATCCAACTTAGGTGTCAGGGTTGGGTGGACAGGCTCTTTTACCAGCTGTCTTGCTAGTGCCCTTCACCATCTTTTCAAAGTATTTTAATGGGAGCTGGAAGATGTCTCAGCGTTTAAGCCTGTCACTCCAGTTCTAGGGATCCACCATTTACTTCTGGCCTCCATGGGCACCTGCTATGCTTGTGGTACACATAAATGCATGCAGGAAGACACTCATACAGAGAAAAAAAAACCATTTTAAAATATTTCATGCATAATACTCTTTAATTTGTGCACTTTTAAAATTTTTTGATTTCCTGTTTCTTTCCTTCTTACATTCTTTTTTCTTTTTTAATGCTGTTTTTTCTTTTTCCTGTTTTCTAACTTTCTCAACCTTATTTTTTTATTATTAATACTTGTACATTTATTAACTTTATAGTGTATATTATTTTTCTTTTCTGTGGTTATAAGTGTCATAGTGACTGTAATAATTGGATTAAAAATTGTGAGTGATATATACATGTAATGTGTATTTGCCTGGGTCAGGTCCATGTGGAAGGCAGAGCCAGATGGCAGGTGTTCTGCTCCACTGTCTTCAATTTATTCCCTTGGGACAGGGTGTTCCATTGACCCTGGAATTACACTGGCCACCAGCAACCCCAGAATCCTGTCTCTGTCCTTCACAGGCCCAGCTTTTAATGTGAGTGTCTTTGGCTCGTCAGATGGCTCACATGGTGATGGTACTTGCTGCTTAGAGAGCAACAGAGAGCGCTTATCAAACTATCAAAGACCAAACTACATCCTAATGTAGCTTCGTGGTCAAATCTGCCTTGTTATCATTTGGAAATATGTCAGTTTGCTTTATGGTTTCAGATGTCATACTTTCTTCTACTCAAGTCAGCAGTAGGAGCAGAGGCGGTTGGCAAGGAGAAGGGTGCTAAGATGCCATTTTCTAAGTATGACATGGCCATGGTGAAAACACATTAGCTATACCCACTGACACTGGCCATACACAGCTAACAGATTCTAGGAGAGGAAGTGGTATATCTAATTGTGTGCCCATCAGCTCTAATGGATAGTTCTAAACCATAAATATGGGAAAAGATTTGTGGGGAATAAGAGGGTCTGTGAAGGGCAGGAAGAAAATAAGAGAGAAGGGGTGGGTTGTAACCAGAATGCATTATAAACATGTATAAAAATAGCAAAATAGTTTTATTAATAAAGAAAAAAATAAGTTGCTGTTCTCCGACAAGATCAAGATCAACATCTCTAGAAACTTAGCAGAGGTGCATGTGCTAATGCCACAGAGAAAGTGGTTGTGATGGAAAAGGATGTCCCAAAGGAAGTGACCCTGTCAAACACTTCATATTGAGGACCTATCTATCAGCAATGTTTCACAGCACTGAAATAAGGCTTACTTCACTTACCATGGGAGCTGAACCAATTGGAACAGCTTGAAGACTGGAAAGGTAACCGACACTAGATGTTTGTGGTGAGCGGAGGTACTCACTTGAGTGGAGTGGGTGTCATTATTGAGGGATCTAGCTTGTTCTAGAGGTGCTTAAGAAGGATGCCAACAGCAGCATGGTCCCCTCCCTGTCTCTCTTTTGTAATTGACAAGCACAAAAAACGTTGTGTCTTTCTACTCCATGGGATGTGTTTCCCCTTCGTTATTGCTGAAGAGAGACAACACTAACAGCAGACTGTGAACGGTCTCCAAGTAACATGTAGGCGAGGTAATGCCACTCTCCATTAAGTTGTGTAAATTCAGAGAACAGAGAGTTGATTCAAATGCAGGAAAGAACAGGATAGTTACCCAAGGAGACACAGGAGAGGACTGAGGTGGCCACCACTCATTCTACTCCTGATACTTGTCTTGTAAGAAAGTAAAGCACTTTAGGTCCCAATGTTTCCAATATCCTAAGTTACAATATTCTATACTAAACTAGTTTACTTTTTAATTTTCTATATTATAATTGGCTAGAGAGTTTTTAATAGTTTGAGGGAACAAAAGTTTATAAAGATCACAGAAAATATAATTTTTTCCCACTAAGATGATTTTTGTATGGTTTCTGTGATTTCTTAAGTAGAGTTATGAGAAAACAACATGACCAAAGCAACACAGGGTTTATTTCAGCGGACAGTTCCACATCACAGTCCATTATTGAAGTCAGGACAGGTTCTCAAGCAGGGCAGGAGCTGATGCAGAGGCCCTGGGGGGTGCTGCTTACTGGCTTGTTCCCCATGGCTGTTCAGCCTGCTTCCTTAGAGCACCCAGGACAAGCAGCTCCGCAACAGCTGCAGCCACAATGACTGGGCCCTGTCATCAATCACTAATTAAGAAAATCCATCACAGGCTGGTCTGCTTGGAGGGTTTCTCCCTCTTTCAGGGACTCTAGCATGTGTCAGATTGATAGAAAACCTGCCTGCACATGCTTACAACCACTTTTTATTATTATTAACAAAGAAGTCACACTTTCTTTCCTGTATATCCCCATTCAAGGTCCCTTCCCCCTCCCACCACATCAGGTCATTTTTCTTCTCCACAAATCCCCATCCCCTCCCTGGGCAGGCTGCATGCAGTCCCATGTTCCCACTGTCCCAATATTGCTTAGTTCAGCCTCCACTCCTGGCAGATCCAGTTTTGCTTACAACCACTTTTACAGCCTTTATCACTATGCTGAGGACTATTTTCTGTTTAAAAATTTGTTTAATTTTTTTTAAATAATGAAAATGTGAGTGACATTTTCTAATATTTTATTTTTATGAGAATATAATTACATAATTTTCCTATTTCCTTTCCTCTTTCCAAGTCCTCCCATATGCTTCTCCTTGATTTTTTAAAATTTCATGGCCATTTTAAGTTGGAAACAATGTAAATGAAAAATTTATTCTTATTAGTTACCTTTTTATTGTTATATTAAAACATTATAACTGAGGTAACTTATGAAATAAAAGAATTTTGGGGGGCTTCTGGTTCCACAGGGGTGAGTTTCTAATGGCAGAGTAGAAGCCCAGGCTGAGCTGGGAGCTAAGGAACTTTAGGGTGCAGGATGCCTAGAGAGGAAGGTGAAGTAGTGTGAGTTTATAAACTCTGTAGTATATTTCTTCCTGTAGTATGTTTCTTCCAAGCCCACACTTCCTAAACCTTTTCAAACAGCTCCACCAACTGGCGACCAGTTGTTCACATGCCTGAGACTAGGGGATAGCTCATTCAAACTACCAAATACCCCTAAACAATAAAATACTATAGTTCAGTCTACTCTTTAGAACTGCTCAGAACATTTCTGCTCATTAACAGACAAAATCATCAAACATTGTCTGTTTTATAGTGAAGTATTAAATTTTTAGGGCCATGAGATGGTTTAGTGGATATAGGTACTGAATGCTAAGGGTGATGGCCTGGGTTCATGGTAGAATGAGAAACAGACTCATTCATTCAGGCTGTCCTCTGACCTCCACATGCATACTATGGCACCTGCATGAACATGTACACATACATGCACATACACACTGTAGCACCTGCATGAACACACACACACACACACATGCACTCATAAATAAGTAAATAAATGATTTAATGAAAAAAAATTTTTTAGCTTTTTGAGACAGGGTTTCTCTCTGTAGCCTTGGTTATCCTGGAACCAGCTTTATAGCTAGCCTCAAACTTATGGAGGTCTACCTGCCTCTGCTTCCTGAGTTCTGGGATTAAAGGTGTACGCCACCACTGCCCAGTCATAAAAAAATTATTGAATAGTATACTAAGAATAAAAAGAATAATGATATAGATATACTTTAGCATTGTCATAAAGTCTAATTCTTGTAAGTCAGAATTGTTTTCCAAGACAGAATTTTTCTGAATAACAGCTCTGGCTGACCTGGATCTTTGTTTTCTGGTCTAGGCTGGGCTTGAACTCAGAGAGATCTGCCTGCATCTCCCTCCCAAATGCTTGGAATAAAGGCTAATGTCACCACCTCCTGAGTCAGAAATTTTTATAGTATTAAGAAATACTAAATTATAATTGTATCACATTTGATTCTGGTTTCAATAGCTGTTATATAAGGACTGAAAACTATCCCAAAGTCTTCATTTAAGCAAAAGGTTGCATCCTTTCAGTATATTTTGACAAACTGCCCTCATACTGAGTAATTTATAAGCAAAAAAATTATTGTTTACAGCTTGGAACGAGGCGCCAGAAGAGTTGATGTACTATAGGGCCTGTTCTCCTGTTTGGTGTCTTTTATGTTATTTCCTAACAGAAGTGGTAGTCAAACTACCTTGGGCCTCTTCTACAAAGATACTAATACTAGAGCCTTCCATTCTTCTCAAAGACCTAGCCTGCTGCTGCTTGCCCTGGGCCTCACCAGCAATGCAGGATATCAGCAAACACCAGCATGTGGACTTCAGGAGTAGCTGGCATATAGAAACCTGTTTTCTGTAAAATTTTCAACTTGCAGAGCACAGTAGTAAACACAATTTTCAGGATTCTTTTTCAAATACCTTCTCACTTTTTCATTTCAAAGTAGTGGATTTACTTTCTCTAAAACAGTCATCTTTTTTTTTTAATAGATTTTCTGTGAAGACCCTGATTGATCGGTCTTGCTTTGAAACAATTGATGATTCTTCTCCTGAATTTAATAACTTTGCAGCTGTCCTGGAACAAATTCTAAGTCACCGGCTAAAAGGTAACAACATTAATTAATATATTACTTATTTTTCCTAACAGATTTCTATAGGAAAATAAGCTTTTCGAAATCTTATAGTCTGTGGTGGTTTAGCTGGCAATCATAGTACACACAGAACAACAGCAACATAAATCTGATCTCTTGGTCTATGTCACTAAAAAAGAATCTTGTTTTTAACATCTACACTTACTTCTAGAATACATTACTAATGTTGAGTGTGGATGTGATGTCACATGCCTTTAATCTCAGCCATTGAGAGGCAGATGCAGATAAATTTCTGTGAGTTCAAAGTCAGCCCAGTCTAAAGGGAGTTTCAGGGAAAGCTGGGCTGCATAGTGTGACCTATCTCAAAACACAAAAGTGTGGGGTCAGAGAGCTCGCTCTGCGGTTAAGAGCACTTGTAGCTCTCACAGAGGACCTGGGTTTGATTCCCAGCACTCATATGGTGACTTAAAAACACCCATAACTCTGATTCTAGCTGTTCCAACAGGCATGGGCATGGTACAGATACATGCACAGAGACAAAACCATTCATATATATATATATATATATATATATATGGTAAAATAATTAAGTCTAAAATAAACTTAAACTTGAGTATATCCGTCACCATGTACAAGAAGAAAGCTGCTTCCCCAAAGTGTTTACATTCAGAGCTTAAGTGCTAAGCACATGTAAGCTTACCTACTAGTTTGAAGCATTAAATTGATATGTTTATTATCTGCATATTTTTCTTAAGTTAGATACAGCTGAAAACTCTAGCAATAAGTACCTTACAATAAGAAGTCTGATTTGACTGTTTTTAAGCCGGTAAGCATATGTATGTTATAAATATGAGTGTTTTAGAATCTGAAGGACGCAGTGTAGTTAGTAGTCCTTGCTCAGGTAAATACCCTCTACCATATGCACTCAGGCAACTCTGCTGCACGCAGTGGGTCACACACAAAACAATGAGAAGGAGGAGAGTAAAGAAGGAATCCAGTGGGCGGGGATCAAAGGGAGAGAAGGTGAGACATGATCAAAATGTGCACGCGTGGGATCGTGACGGGTAAGTCACCTTTCAATTCAAAGGGTTTGCTGGAAACGCTATCTCAGAATTCACTTTTTTAAAAATTAAAAACTAATATCCGAAGCCAGGTGTCGGGATGAGTACCTTTAGTTGCAGTGCTCCAAAGGCAGAGACAGCAGGATCTCTGTGAGTTTGAGGTCAGCCTCGTCTACAGAGGGAACTTTAGGACATCTAGGGCTACATAGTAAGACCCTGTCTCAAAAACAGGTAATATCTGAAGTGTAATTAATGAAAACTAAGAATTATATAGTATAAGTCTTAATAATAACAAATAACTTATTACATCAAATCCATTAATTCCATTATCTAGCCTTTTAAAAGAAAATTATTGATGAACTCCTTTTATACAGGCAATGGACATCATCTTCTGAGTTGTGCCTCAGTAAAATATAGATGATGAATGTTCAGAGCTGATTCCATATAATCAAATCTGCAACTGTTATTTCTGAAAAGCCATGTCATTAAACTATAAAATCTAGTTGATTTATCCATATAAATTTTAGTGGCATACCTAAGGAAGCTAATATAAAGTTGAGGAACTAGCTCAGTGTTAGGGGCTATAGGAGCTTTACTCTCCAGCATCATAAAGCAACAAGAACAAAAATCCCATGGACATAATAAAGTATTGCAGGTTTAAGTTGAGTGAGATTAATAATTAAAAACATGCTTTTAAAAGAGTTAATATAAATCAACTATTGTGGTTGCTGTGGTTGTTAATAGATATGGGTTATGAATTGATTTTTGTGAAGAAATATTTGAAAGTTTCAAGTGCCTACAAATTTCATGTTTTCTGTTTTTAATAATATAATATAATAAATTTATATTTTGAGAGGTTATGTATTTTATTATACACTATTTTTTAAAGTTTAGTTTTATTTTAATTCAAACTACTGTTTTGATATAAGTACAAGTTAAAAGGATCTAATTTTATCAGATTATAAGACTTTTTTTTATCAATTTTCTACTTATTTTTGAAATAAAGAACGTTTTGCTTGTACATTAAATTTTCTCCAGAGAAAGGTATCTCCCTCAGAAAGAGTGTTGCTTAGGTAAAATGAAGAGCAGACAAGATTATCTACTTTTAATTCATTTTAAAATCTCATAATTGGAGAAAAAAAGGCTTTTAAAATCTATCATGAATATTATTTTCACTATTCCCTTGATCCAATGATGATCTTATTTTCCTAGAATATAGTTGAAAAGGAAGAATTCGTCATATTCAGAATATTAAAAATAGTAATATCTGAACTCTGTTTCTTCAGTTTTGTGCCATCTAAACCTCGGTCATTTTAAAGTATAAATTGGGCACAATAGCTCCTATCTGCAGTCCTAGCACCTTAGAGGAAAGACTGTGAGATTGAGGCCAGCCTGAGTTATATACTAAGACACTTCTTCATCTGACTTTGTGTCTACTAATAAAAGGCTCTGCAGAAGCTTGCATCTCAGTGTTCTGCCAAAGTAAGCTTTTCACCTCTTCCCAGCAATAATAGCATCCTCACCATGCGTTCCATAGCACTGCGTCAGGCAGGACAAGGGATCATAGGGCTACAGGTAGCAGTCTGTTGTAATCTCAGGAAAAAAGTAAACTCAGTAGTATTTCTTTTCTTTCTTTCTTATTTATTTATTATTTTGAGACAGGAACTTCCCTGCTGTTCTGGCACTTGCTTATTGACCAAGTTGGACTCCTAACTCACAAGATGTATACCACCACACCCAGCCCACTCAGTGGTATTTCTAATTGGTGGATGTATATATAGCCTTTTGTTTGAACACATCTGATCTCTGGGAACTAGTAAGGTAGTTCATCAAAGTTCTGGACAGTTTAGGTAGTTAGGAAATTCTTATTTTTATGTGTCAGCAAGATGGTTCAGGAGGCAAACATGTTTGCAGGCATGACTTCTCAGATTTGATTGCAGTGACCCATGTGGAAGAAGGAGAGAGAACCTACTTCCACAAGCTGTCTCTCTCTCTCTCTCTCTCTCTCTCTCTCTCTCTCTCTCTCTCTCTCTCTCACACACACACACACACACACACACAATAAATATAAATATAATGTAAAAATTTTTAAAAATTCTTATGTATGCCAAGCCAACAGATCTGTGTGCTTTGACTTTTTTGGCTAAATTTTCAAATGTGAGCTTAATAACTATTATAGGATTACTGTTATTGAATGCTTCTCTTAGGCTCTAGTCTTGTCATGTAGGTAACTGTCTTCTGTAGTCTCTTTGTGCTTCTGAACTACTGCACTGTTGTTACTCTTCTTCTGCATCTCTGTCTGTTACTGTTCCTCAAAATCTAGTGCTTGAGGCTGTGTAAAGTGACTTCAGTCATCTAAGTCCTGTAATAGTCATAATTTAAGATCCTACAAATGCTTTAAATTTACCACACCACATATTTGGCTTGTATTCAAACTAAAGCCAAAGTATAATCCCAAGGCTTTCCTAAATACTTCTTTTATGTTTTATGTCACTGAATTAATTTGAATGAGTTCAAGTTTTTTTTAGGGATAAATGCAGTGTCTGAGCTATTTTTAATCTATTATATTTTTTTCTATAGAACACCATAACTAGAAGCAATTTAGAAAAGAAAGAGGTTTTTTTTTGGGGGGGGGTCTGTGATTCCAGAGGGGTAAGAGTCCCTCAGAGCTGGAAAGCACAGCAACAGGCGGACATGGCAGCAGGCACAGAAAGCTCACAGCTTGAACCATAAGCAGGGAACAGAGAGAAGAAACTGGGAGGAGTATGAAGCCTTAAGTTCTCGAAGCCTGTCCTAGTGACACTCTTCTTCTAGGAAGGTCACACCTTCCAAACAAGGTCAGCAACTGGGTACCAAGCATTCACATACTCAGTTGCTGGGGCATAATTATAGTGTAAGCCACCACGTGCAGTTTTACTTACCTTATCACTTACTTCAGAAATAGACAAGATGGCTATAAAGTTGCAAATGTTGTCACACCTTACTTTATAATGGAATTGTTTTCTAAGAAATGCACTGTTGTCACCGTTTAAATCAAATTGTATACTTGTACAAACTGGGGACTGTATCACTAGCCAATATAATCTATGGATCTTGCCTGTTATATGTGGTCCATGGTTGACCAAAACCTTGTTATATGATACCTTATCGTAAATGGAAGCTATATTATGTTTATGGATTAACAAAACAACTAAACTAAAAAAACTTAGCAAAGAACTGATTTTTAAAATTGTCAGTGGTTCAGGATGTTCCTCAGTGATAGTGTGCTTACCTAGTGGGCTCAGAACACTTGGATTCCTAGCACTGAAAAAATGAATTATTAAAAATGAATAATTAAAATTTTTAAATACCTGAATATACATTTTATCCAAAAAAGATGCACATTGCTAGTAAATATGTGAAAAGATGTTAAATCACAGATTATCAGGGGAATGCAAACTAAAACTACAATGAAATGTTTCATTCTAGCTGTAACAAGTACTGGCAAAGATGTATAAAAAAGAAATACATTCACTCTGTTGGTGAGAATAGGTTAGTATAACCATTGTAGAAAACACTGTGAGGATCTTAAAACAACAGTAGAATTCCTGATGCAGTAATTTGTTGTTAGCTGTTTTTGCTCTTTTGGGGAACCTACCACACAGCTCCCAAATAAATCACACGTGAAGGCTTACTCTTAATTATAAATGCCCAGCCTTCACCTTGGCTTGTTTCTTGCTGGCTTTTCTTAAATTATCCTGTGGCTGGGTGGCTGGGTGGCTGGGTGGCAGGGTGGCTAGGTTGCAGGGTGGCAGGGTGGCTGGGTGGCTGGCTCCTATCATCCTTCTTTGCTTGTTCTCTTGCTCTTTCTTCTTCCTTTTTCCCAGATTTTTCCTTCTATTTATTCTCACTGTCTGCCATTCCTGCCTATCCTTTCTCCTGCCTCTCTATTAGTTGTTCTTTATTAAGCTATCAGGTGTTTTAGACAGGCAAACTATCACAGCTTCACAGAGTTAAGCAACATAAAAGAATGCAACACATCTTTGCATCATTAAAGCAAATGCTCCCCAGCATAAACAAATGTAACACACCTAAAATAATATTCCACAACAGTAGTCTCACTGTCGGCTATATATCCAAAAGCAATAGGATGAATATGCCAAGGAGATAACCTTTGCTCATGTGATTTGCAGTGTTGTTCACATTCTCCAAGGTATAGAATCAACTGAAGTATCTTCCTATAGATAAATGGATAAAGAAAGCCGGAAATTCAATCTATTGATTTCAGAATTTAGTATCATAATAGCAATCAGTGTACCAATGAAATCTTTTTTTAGACTATTTAAAAAGATTTATTTATTTATTATATATACATTGTTCTGCCTGCATGTTTGCCTGCAGGCCAGAAGAGATACCAGATCTCCTTACAGATGGTTGTGAACCACTATGTGGTTGATGAGAATTGAACTCAGGACCTCAGGAAGAACAGCCAGTGTTCTTAATCATACAGACTCTAGTCCATCCAATGAAATCTTATACACAGACCAAATGAATGGAATAGAAAATTCATAAATAAACCCATTAAAAATCTTGACTTGTCTTTTTTTTTTTTTTTTTGGATTTTGAATGTGCATGCCATTCTCCTGAGAAGTTAACAAATAATGTTAGAACAATGAATATCTATAAGAAAACATTAAAAAAATAATTTAAGGACCAATGTGGTGGCACACACCAGTAATCCCAACACTTGGGAGACAGAGGCAGGCACACCTCTGTGTTCTGGGCTAGCCTGATCTACAGAGTGAGTTCCAGGCAAACTAGGGGTATATAGAAAAAAGAAAAAGAGTTTAGATACATAGCTAGACTATCTCTATCAGTCTACCATTCACCAATTCATCCATCCATTCATTCATTCATCCACCCATCCATCCATCTTCTATCGCAAATAATGCCAAGTGAAAATACTAATAATGTCCAGTATAAGAAAATTACAACCTGACAAAATATATTGTACTTTAAGAAATAACAACAGCAACCACAATATCCCAAGAAAGCCCATTTGTCTCTGTAAACACAAAATTAAGACAGTGAGAAAAGCCACAGACCAAGTGACTATGTACAAATTATGTGTTTGAAATGACTTGGTATATAATACAGTTGTCACTAAATACACAATGAATATAACAAAATTAAAATTTATGAAATTAAAATTAAAGTAAACCAATATATAAATCAATAAAAAACTGTACATGATAATGTGAAAATGACCAAATGACAAGCTCAGTTAAAAAATACACACAAGAGTTGAGCAGACAAGACACACACACACACATACACACGTACACACAAATACAAAGATATGTGAGCAGCATGTGAATATGTAAAACAGATGCTGTCAAAAGTCATTATTAGAGAAATAAAATTGATCTGAGGAAATGGGCATCTAGGCACAAGCTTTTAATTTTAGCACTAGGGAGGCAGAGGCAGGTGGTTCTCTGTGAGTTCTAGGACAGCCAGAGCTATGTAGAGAGAACCTGTCTTAAAAACAAACAAATTTTTGTTCTGAGAATGTCTCAGGATGCATAGTCTTTAAGCAGAAGTTTGTTTAGGAAAGCAAGCACTACAAAGAGCAGTTCACTAAGTTCATATTTAATAAAATTTTTATGAATATTGTTAAAGTGAACAGCACATCCATGAGGATGTGATAGAGTATATCTCCCTTTAGGTTTTTTTTTTTTTTTTTTGGTCTTCTAGAAAAGTACACACTGAGGGTGTTGAAACTACAACTTAAGGGATAGTATACTGAATTTGTGGTCTTTCAGGCCATAGACTTTGTGAAGGTGCATGTGTGGGAAAATGCACCTTAGGTTTTGGTGTAAGTCGAACACCTATTTGCAGTCCCAAAATGTTTAACCACATAGGGGTGATCTGACTGTTAGAAGGCTTAGGTGCCAAGATAGAGCTGTTATTTTGTGGGTACCTCATGCCTAACTCCTTTGTGAGACTCTGTAAGGTTTCAGGACTGATTTTACAACTGTCTGATGGTTAAGATTTTGTGATGTTGAAAGTAGAAGTTTTCCAGTGAATACTTGGGTCAGAGTTTTATGATAGACTCACAGAGTCCTGTACAGAGGACAGAACTTAAGCTGACTTTAGGATTCCCTCTCCAAACTCTGAATTCCTCTGCCTGTCATGTAACAAAACCACATTGAGCGTCCTCTGTCCACTTACTAAATTCTGAGAGATCCCTGGAGAGGAACTAGAGCTCTTGTGCATTGGTGATGGCATACAATACTATAAAGCCTCTTGAAGAAAGCTTGTGAATCTTTTATAAGATAAATATACTTTTATTTCCCAGAAATCCTGGGCCTTTACTCAAGAGACATAAAAAAAATCTGTTTGTTTATGCAGAATCTATTTAGAATAGCTTTATTTATTTTTACTTGTCAAAAGCAAGAAGCAACTCAGATATCTTCCACGTAATTGGCTAGCTATCATATACAATGAAAAAACTCAGTGATAGAAAGAAAATATATTTCTATTGATATATGAATATCAAATGAATTATGATAAATATGTGAAGCAAAATTATGAAAATTTAGATAGTATATGATTCATTTATATAACGTTTTGAAAAGGCTGCACTGTATTGTCTAAGACTAGATCAGTGGTTCCAGGTTGGCAGCTTGATGTATCAACATGCTGAAGGATTTCAGGTTGTGGAATTGGTATGCATCTTTTGTTTATAGTATATGTCTCCCTTGTTTCCAAAATTTGATGCAAAATGTCTAGAAACACTGAAATTATTAAAAAATAAGTTTATAATTTCCTCAAGGTAGGATCGTGTGTTCTCATTGTAATACCTGAAATTCACTTTCTTGATCTCTAGTTACTTTACAGTGCTGGGTGGTTCGTCACAGGATGCAGTGGAGTAAGTCCCAAGACCCTTTCATTTGCTGTAACCTCCACATGGTTTTCTTGGTTAAATGTTACTTGTTTCCTCCACCAGGAAATGAATCATAACCTGAAGTCTGTATTCTTTCCCTGGAGCAGATGCCTAACTTTGTTACTATGTATGTTCTTTCTGAGTTTTATTTCCATTTTAACTCCTTATCCAATATTGTACATACATTCATGCACTATTCTTTTTATTCTGGTTTTTCAGTAACCCAACTGTCTTGGTTAGGGTTCTGTTGCTGTGAAGTGACACATGACCATGGCAACTCTTAAGAAGGAAAGCATTTACTTTTGGTGGCTCACATTTTCAGAGGATCAGCCCATTATTAGCATGGAGGGAGACATGGTGCTGGAAAAGGGTCTGAGAGTCCCAATCTTATTAGCAGGTACCAGGAAGTGAAGTGTGTAGCACACTGAGTGTATCTTGAGCAAAGGAGACCTCAAAGCCCACCTCCACAGTGACATACTTCCTCCAACAAGACCACATCCACTCCTAATAGTACCATTCCCTATGGGGGCCATTTTCTTTCAGACCATCACACCATCCATTCTGGTTATTCCACAACCCAACCAGGCAGGATTTAGGGCACAAAGATTAATCAGGCATGCTATTTTTTGACACCCAGATTTAAAGGATATAAAGAAGGTAATTTAGCAGTGTTGTATGGATGAGTCATGCCATTTTAAAAGTGGTATTAGTTGTGATGTAATACAAAGGAGCTAGTAATCTGCTTGATTTGGGGAATGTTTCAAATAGCAAAGGGATTTAACAATGGTTTAAAGGAAATGTAGCTTAATTTTTTAAATGCCCTTTGTATCTTTGTTTATTAATGAGTTAGGAAGATAAAGAAAAAGAAAAAAATATAGCAGTGAAGTGGTCAGAAACAGTCTTATAAAGTTCAACTGGGTGATAATGGTGGTTGAAAAGGTTCTGCAGCATTCTAAAGAGCTAGCTAGTAGCCAGCATACCACATATTAAAGAAAAAAATCAAGATGAAACATGTCATTGCTCCTGAATTAATCTACCCATTATTTTTTTACAAATATTGGACTTAATGACTCCCATTCAGTTGAGGATTTGCATTGATCCTAAACATCTTCTCATTTGCTCAGTACATAGTTAATTCTTTCTTTGTCCTTAAGCTTCAACACTGGTCTGAGCCTTTTTCAGCTTTCTGACTTGTACCAGGGACATTCCAACAAGAGTGTCATTGCCTGGCCTTCCTGGGTGCAGCTCTCTTCTACTATGTGAGTGGTCAACTCCATATTTTACTGGAAAACTACCCCATTCACAATATTTAAAAGCATGAACCATCTTTTCATCTCTCACCACCCCCTACATTCCTGACATCTTTTTTTGTCTGCATTATTTTTAAGTCTACCTAATATATTGTATGATTTACTCATTACTATTAATTGTCCTTTTTCAAGGCTAATAACTTTGATGATATAGAGCAAGTATCTGTTACAATGAGGTGGTAGATATTCAGTGAAAATTTGTAAACTGAACATTTAATGCAGAAAGAATAATCTCTACTTCCTCCCAATACCATTTGAGTTCAGACACTTAGAAAGAGCTAAAAATCCTGCGATTTGACACTGCATAATTTATGTAATCCAGCTGACCTGTTCTGAGACCTAAACTTTGGCTACATCCTCAAAGTATTTCCTGACTCAGAAGGTAAATAGTCACCTCCCTGTCTTTGAAGTGAGTGTAAACACTTAGAAACAATAGGTAACGGTAAACCTGTGCACTTGGCTTTTGAGTTTTCTTTGTTCATTTCTGAAGGCTTTCCAACTTTTGATTCCTGGTTTGCACACAAAATGAGTCTTGGATTGTTTCTGTAGTAACATGAACACAAGTCATCCAATAAGAGCCCATAGACTCAGGCCAAAACATAATAGCAGAGATAAGAAACTGTCCAATTGCCAGGGTTGATGTTTACACAGTGGACAAGGCCACTCTGAGAAATGCCCTTTTAAGTTAAGTGCTTGGAAATTTAAGAAAGTCTTGGCAAATTTTTAATTTAAAAAATTATATTTAAATATTTTGTAAAGCATAGGGTCTACGGAAAATTTGATTTACTGTCTTAAATCTTACAGAAAATAACTACTAATGTGTCTTGTAAATTTAAAGTTTAATTGATCTAAAATAAAAACTCTTAGTTTCTAATCCAACTATAGAGAAAAAGGTTAGTCACTGGAAAAAAATGTCAGTAAACTTCTGTACTTTTCAGTATTCACATATGCCTGTGCTTTCTTTATTTTTCAGTGTATGGTCCTCATCATTTGTTGTTTTTCTGAGGCCTTTTGAGTAGACTCTTAACAGTGGCATTTTATTCTGTTTCTGTCTTTTAGATGCCTGAACTGCTTTACATTCCTATTAAAAGTGGAAGGGAAAGAAGGGGGGCAAACGTTTATCATGATTCTTAGCCTTTACTTGTATATACCATCTTCTTTTGTGGATACTCATCTCTTTTTTGCCTTTCTTTCCACCATTCATAAAGGAGGTTACAGCATTCAAATATAATGTTTTAATAGTCTAAAATAGCACAGATTACCAAATATCACTGAGAATTACTATGTTGTATATTTATCATCGTAATTCATGACATAAAATATACTGTTTTAACTTAAAGTATACTTTTAATTGGGCTTTGGCATATTTGCAGTTATGCAACTATCAGTAATACCTACATCCAGAACATTTTAGCAGCCTTAAAAGCGGCCCCTACCCATTAACTATGTTGTTATCTTTCTCCACCTTCATCCATCTCCTGGCAACCATTAAACTATTGTTTATGCCAAGGTATTTATTTATTGTGGACATTTCATAAAATATGTATCCTGTATTTGGTTTTATGTATACTTTCTTTGACTTAGCACAGGATTTTCAAACCATGTTATTGTACATCAGTAATACTACATTCTTTTTTTGTGATTGGATGATGGTCCATTTTATGGATATACTCCTTTTTATGTATCCATTCATTAGTTAATGGACATTTGCATTGTTTAAATATTTTTTATTCTTATAAATAATGCTGTTAGATGTATCCATGTACAAGTTTTTGTTTTTGCATGTTTTCTATTCTTGTGGATATTATTTTCATTTTATTAGTCACTAGAAAAAATGTCAGTAAATTTCTGTACTTTTCACATACTATTTTCAATATTCACATATTCCTTTATTTTATTTTTTATTTAATTTTATTTTTGACAAGTATATATTATTTATTGTGTGAAATATCAATAGTTTATTTCTTTTAAGAGTTTCTTTCCCACAGAAATACTGTATGTCAGCAAAATCTATGTTTATTTTATGTGCATTGGTATTTTGCCTGCCTCCATGTCTGCATGAGGATGTCAGATTTTGGAGTTATAGACAGTTGTGAGCCACTATGTGGGTGCTGGGAGCTGAAATGGTCTTATAGAAGAACAGTCAGTGTTCCTAACTGCTGATATCAGTTTTTATATAGTACTTTAATTTTTCAAAGTCATTTCCTAATAACAGTAGCCAATGCATTGTTGGAATTGTGGCTATTGAAAAAAAAAAGTGCTTATAAAATTTGAATTTTACGTGTTTTCCCAAATTTTTTTTAGTGGTTTTAATTTTAAAGCCTTGGGGAATTTTTCAAGTATATTTTATAGGCATACTGAGAAATTATAGGATTAAGGGAAGAGATTATTCTACCACATATGGGAAAGATTTATTATTAACTGATAAACATAAAATTTTATGTTTATTTATTTGTAGCCTTTTGAGTTTTCACCAGAGGAATTGGACATTTATAACTTAACCTGTATATTATTACAAATAAAGTAATTTGTAGTTTTATAATTATGAGAAAAGTCACTTTATTTGCTTGTAAATTTTATTATATAAACCTAGTAACAGTTCTAATTACTTTATTGCTCTAACACTCCCTGCTATAATAAGCATATTTTTCTTTGTAAAACAGAGAGAAGATTGTAAAATGTAGGAGACTGTTCATGTTTGGAGGGTGTCCTAATCTGAATTCTGTATTTTTCTGGTTTTCTAATCTCAGTGTGGTGCTTGTCTTAAATTATTGGTAAATTGTTGATATTGTTACACATTCCCCTTCAAAACAGAAGTCACCTGCAAAGTGCTCTACCAGAGGATTTGTACTGTGCCCCATTATAATCCGTTACCTGGATTTTTTTTGATAACTTGATGGAGTAGAGAGAGTCTGGAATGTCTATTGCGTTATATACTATGCTTTAAATTGTTAATTGCTTTTCACAGCTTTTTTGATGTTTTACATAAAACTAAGATGACTTTATGCTCAGTTATATTTGATATAATTTAGAATTCTCTTGATCATACTCTTATTCATAAATTCAAATACATTAACTTTATGGGAAGTATCAATTTCCATTCATTAACAGTTGAGTTTTATATATTTATTTATCCAATTGTCATTGTCTATGTAGTATATCCTCTATTTTATTAAAATTATATACTTATTTGTTCTAAAGAAATCTTTATTTAAAATTTAAGAACATTTTCATGATTTAGATATTCACATTTTTTAAATTGTTGGGTCCACAAACACTTCTATTCACAACAATCTACCTATAAATAACATGTTATTTTATTTTGTGTATATATTTATATATATTTTATTTTGCTTTATTTTTAACAGTTTTTTATTATGTGTTTCTAGCTAGCCTGACCCTAACTAATCCAAGTTGACCTCAAACTCACTGAGATCCCTTTGCCTTTGCCTAGAGAGGCTGGGATTAAAGGCATGCTCCTCTGTGCCTATCTTGCTTTTTTTTTTTAAAAAAAAAAAAAAGAGAGAGAGAGAGAGAGAGAGAGAGAGAGAGAGAGAGAAAGAGAGAGAGAGAGAGACAGAGAGAGAGAGAGACAGAGAGACAGAGAGAGAGAGAAAAGAAGATTTTTCTCAGTAGCTCATGTTGGCCTTAAACTTGCTAAATAGCCTAGGTATTTCATAGTCTCTCTGCTTCAGCCTCTTGTATACTAAGACTAGATATGAAACATCATATTCAAGTTATAAATAGCATTTTAATCTTTTAACAGTGTATATACTATGTTTTTAAGATCATTTTAACCTATAAAATACTGGAAATGGCAACATAGAAAAGCATTGTTTTATTATTAGCTAATTGCAGTATGAGCTCTGCCCCTACCTCCCTTCCCTGGGGACTCTTCCTCTTTGTGGATAGCCACATTCCTTTGGCTCCGTTTTGCCACCCCTCTCAGCTTCTCCTTCTAGCCCATTTCCGTTCCTTTGTGACACTGGTTGACTTTCAGATCTCAGTTACTTTCTGCCAGAGATACCCAGGAGCCATACTAGGCTGGGACTGAGTTAAGTGACTTTCACTATTTTTTCCTGTCTTCACTTTGGTCTCTCTAGACTTGTTCTTTGTCCTGTGGTAGCCTTCCAGAAAGAGCCTGTCTTCACAGCCCGCTTCATTCTCTAAGAACCCTGCATATTGGTTTGGACCAGGGAGCTCCTATTCCTTCCCACCACCCTTTTCAGCCTTTTTCTCTAGCACATCTCCATTCTTTTGTGACACTTGCCAACCTCCAGAAACACACTTTACCAAGGACCCCATAGCTGATACACTTGGCTAGGAATAAGAGTGAGAAGTAGCAACCAAAGAAAGATGAGACCAGATTTCTACCAAGAACGCTTCAAACATCATGAACATCCAATATAATATGCCTTTTCTAAAAGCCAACAAAACTCTATTGCAGTAGGCCCCAACAAAGCAATTTATTTGAAGCAAAAGACAGGGCTCTCAAAATAGCAATTATGAATGTGTTAAAGGACCTTAAAGGGGACATGAATCCAAAAAAATATAACAGTTGAGTGAAATAATGGAAACACTTCAAGACATTAAAGTAGAATTTAGCAAAGAAATAAAAACCCTAAAGAAAACCGAAACTGAAATTTAAAATTTTAGGATGTCAAAACCTCAGAAGTAAGCCTCACCAACAGGTTAAAAGACATAGAACAGAAAATTTCAGTCTTAAAGACAAGGTAGAAATGGATAGCTCATCCAGGGATGTTGAATCTGTAAAACCAAGGCACAAAATTCCCAGAAAATCTGGGACATTATGGAAGGACCAAACCTACAACAACAGGGATAGAGGAAGAAGAAACCCATGTCAAAGGTACAGAAAGTACTTTTAGCAAAATCATAGAGTAAAGTCTTCCCAATTTAAACTGCTTATCAAGGCATAAGACATATAAGAACACCAAAATAGGACAAGAAAAGAAAATTTTCACAACATATAATAATAAGATATTGCAAAGCAAATTGAAGAAACCATCAAAAAGGTCACTGTGATCAAGTTGACTTCATCCCAGAGATTCAGGGATAGTTCAATATATATCACTAAATGATAAGTAAATGTTCTCCACCATATAAATAGACTGAAAAACAAAACATACATGATCATCTCATTAGATGCAGAAAAGGCCTTTGACAAAATCCAGCATCCTTTTATGGTAAAAATTCTGGAGAGACTAGAGATACAAGGGAAAGACCTCAACATAATAAAGGCAATTTAGAGCCAACCCACAGCTATCATAAACTAACACAGAGAAAAAGCATTTCCACTGTAATTAGGATGTCCATTCTATCATATCTAATAATCATAGTACTGGAAGCCTCAGCTGTTGCAGTAAGACAACGGAAAGAGATCAAGGAGATCCGAACAGGAAATGAAGAAGTCAAAGGATCTTTGTAGTTGATCTTATATAAGGTCTTTAAAAAACCAGGAAACTTCTAAAAGTTGATAAACACTTTCAGGAAAGTAGCAAAATACAAAATAATAACATATAAAAATAGTCTTCATATATAGTATATATATATATATATATATATTCACAAATATTATTCCCAATATTAACAACAAAATCTTGGAATAACTCTAACCAAGTAAGTGAAAAACTTGCATGGTAAAAAAATTAAGACATTAAAGAAGGAAATTGAAGAAGACACTAGAAGATGGAACAGTCTTCCCAATTTCAAGTTATAGTAATAAAAACCCATGATAGTACTGGCATACAAACAGACATGTTGACCAATGGAATTGATGAAGATCCAGATGTAAGTCACACATGGACTTATGGACACCTGATTTTTGACAAGCCAAAAATACACACTGAAGAAAAGTCAGCGTCTTCAACAAATGGTACTGGTTGAACTGGATTGTTCTATCTAGAGGAATACAACTACATCCATATTTATCACCAAACAAAACTCCAGATGGATAAAGAACATTGACATAGGACTAGATAACCTGAATCTTACAAAAGCAGAAGTAGGGAATAGGCTTGAACTCATTGACATAGAAAAGGACTTTCTGAACAGGACACGGATAGCATAGGCACTAAGGCCAATACCAAACAAATGGGACCTCATGATGCTGAGGAACTCTGATATGTCAAAGAACACTATCATGAGGAAAAAGTGACATGAAAAGGTCATTACTAATTATATATCTGGTGTGTGAATAGTATCTAACATATGTAAAGAACTAAAAAACCTGAACATCAAGAAAACAGATTAATCAGTTTAAAAAGGGTCACAGAACTAAGCAGAGTTCATCAAAAGATGAAACACAAATAGCTGAGAAACACTAAAAGAAATGTTCAGCATCCTTAGACATCAGGCAAATGCAAATTAAAACTACTTTGAGATTTCTTCTTACATTAGTCAGATTTTTCAACATCAATAAAACAAATGATAGCATATGCGAGAAAGGATGTGGATAATGGGAAATAGTCCTTGCTGGTGGGAATGCAAACTTGTACAGCAATTATGGAAATCAGCATGGAAGCTGGGAAATTGATCTACTTCAGCATAACAGCTATACCATTTCTTCACATATAACCAAATGACACTATCTCCTTTTATAAAGATAATTTACTAATCTATGCTTATTCCTACACTATTTATAATAGCTAGAAATTAGAAACAGCTTAAATGTTCATCAACTTATGAATAGATAATGAACATAGGATATGTTTATACAATGTGACATTATTGAGCTGTTGAGAAAAATAATATTTTCAGATAAATGGATGGATCTAGAAAAAAAAATCATCCAAACCTCATAGGATATTGACAAGGCTGATTGCTCTTCACAACCTGAAGTTAAGACCATACTGCTGAAGATAACACTTAATTTATATAATTAAATACAGAGAAGTCCAGCTGGTGCCTAAACAGAAGCTTCATTTTTACTGAATAATGTTCATAGAGCTGGAAGGTACTCTGTACACTATGAGAGGAGAAAAGTAATCATCAGTATATCCCAAATATAATCCATATGACATTTAGCATCTAACTGCTTACAAAATATACTGGTGTGATAGTGGCACAGTTGTTATAAAAGCAACCAACCTCTTTTTTTTTTTTAATGGTTTTAAGGAGTACTCCAGGAGATAGACTTCATTCCTGACATTGATAAAGTGGTCAAGATCCTGAGACTAGATAGATTATAGCCCTAGGAGAAACCTATTACTGTTATTTTGCCAAAGGAACATATCACTAAAATGACTCCTAATGCAACACTGCTATATCCATAGATCCTTGAGCAACCCTCATCAGAGAAGCTTCTTTTTTCAGTAGATGGGACCCAGAGAGTGAGAGACTTTGGAATTAGCAGTCCTAATTGATGTGTCTTTATCAAACCCCTCCCCTCAAGTTCTTGGGATCTATGTAGAAGAGGAAACAGAGTGATAATAAAAGTCCAAGGAGATGGATCACTCCAGTGGAACAGCATCATTCAGATACAACAGGAATAGTACATATGAAGCTACAGAGATTGTGACAACACATTTTTTTTATTATTATTTACAGGAGAACATGTTTTCTAAGGAATTAACTGTTACTGTGAGAAAGTCTCAGATACAGTATGCTTCTTTGTACCTTCCTCACTTCTTTCTGGGGCTGTCAGTGAGAATTTAAAACTAACCGGAAAACCAATTAACTGTTTCTCCTTCATCTGCCATACCTATGATGCTAGAAGAAAAATAAAAACTGGGTTGTGGTACTCTCTGAATGAAAACTTGTTTACAGATAACATGGAATCTAATAGATTCTTGTTTGCTCTGTATGCTTCTGCTTGCTTTGCTCTGTTTAGAATAAGATTGCTAATTATGACTTAAATACTTGGGGCTGGGGAGATGGCTCAGAAATTAAGAGCACTGACTGCGCTTCCAGAGGATCTGTGTTCAATCCCCAGCATGACATGGCAGTTCACAACGGTCTGTAATGTCAAGATCCAGCACCCTCAGATAGAGGCAAAACACCAATAAAAAAAAATGGATAAATTTTTTAAAAGGCAGGCAGTGGTGGTGTATGTCTTTAATCCCAGCATGAAGGAAGCAGAGGCAGGTGGACCTCTGTAACTCTGAGGCTAGCCTGGTCTACACAGCAGCTTCCAGGACAGCCTGAGCTCAAGACAACAGGAAAGTTGTCTTGAGAATTCAAATCAAAACAAAACAATAATAACAACACCAAAACCAAAAACACCCCCAAAACCACTTGTGTTCTACAAGTAAGTGTACATTTAAAATCAACTATCTTCCTATTACCTCTTCTAGTGAAGCAAAAATAGTAACTAAGGAAGAGAAGACTAACCAGTATACTGACCGTCATAAGCTGAGACTTAGGTTCATACAGCTCCATCACTTTATACAGAGATGGAGCAAGCTTTAACATAAGTCTAGTTATGTAATAGGTTATTTTAGTTAAATGAAATTCCATGAAAATTATCATTACTTTAGTAAGTTTTTGGATCTACAAATAATAAACAATACAGAAAATCATCTTTCAGGATAGAGATAATATAAGAATGGCTTAAACATTAATGATTGATACATTCTTACTATTTTCAAAGGGAGGCATTCTATTCTGATTTGCATTTTAATGCTGGAAAATTATTATAGTTATAGTTTGATGTAGATCCCTTCAGATATGTTTCCAACTTTAATATCTGTTAAATAGTTATAATCCAAGGTAAGGTAGATGTGGCATAGCTGTATAAATTTTTCATGAACTATTACTGCGATTGCCTGTTGTGGATTCATAGAGGATCTAGTTAGTTTGCAAAGGTGTCAGACAGTGTCCTGTGGGGCATTTCAGTGTTTGCTTATAAAAGAAGGAAATGTCACTTGCTTGGCATATGATTTAAGAAATCTGGCCTTGGAATTTTCCCATAGAGCTGTACTAGAATTTTAAAAACAACTTGCTCAACATTTTTAATACTTCCCAAGTGGTGCTTGTTAAACACTATATGAACTGAGAAGGTTAATTTGAAAATGAACTGAGCAGGTTAATTTGAAAGGCAGCAGGAAGGGAGATGTATGTCAGGGTTTGGATGGAGAAAAGGGATGGGGGAAATGATGTAATTGTATTATCTCAAAAACTAAAAAGATTATTTAAAATAAAATCATCTGAGATGGGAACATTTTCTTTCAAAGTTGGAAGTTATAGCAAATAAGAGTCTGTTGCATAGAGTAGGAATTTGGTCAGTGTTGGTAAACTGGTAAGTGTGTGGATACTGGAATGCTATTTCCAATGTTCAGGGGAAAAACCATGAACTGTAACATGCTGAGGCAGAAACAGACTACTGCTATTTCAAAACATATTTGTTCATAATTTGCAGAAATGTTAAACCTAAAAATGTGTATTTATTTTTAAAGTTAAGTTTCTGAGCCAGATAGTTCAAGCATAACTTTCCTTAGTCATTCCTACAAATTCTGAGATGAAAAGTAAGCAAATGCATTCAGGCTCTTGGTCATTTTGAGGCTGTTGTAAGTTCTTGCTTGTGGAGAGGGTGGTGAAGGCAAAAATAAAAGGAAAGACTTGCTGTCATGTGAAGACTTAGCACACTCCAGTACTAAGGCCACAGGCAAGTCCTCAGTACTCCGCCTAGAACACTCACTTATCAGGTGAAAGTAGTCTGTTTATTGTTTGAAGATTGTAATGTACCTTCTTATTTGGGCTATTCAGTGGAGAATTATACATTTAACATGTTTCTTAAATATCTATGTGTTACTTTTTAAAGTAATGTTTACTTTTTAAAAAGATTTGCTAAGGTGTTGCAGAAGGCTGGCTCATTTCCAGTATGCTGGTGATGTCTCCTCACATTGTGTTGCATGGGAACATGGAATTGATGTATTGGGGAGGGGTGCATCAGCTAAGGAGTCTTTTCTGGTACATTGCTTGGGTTGTGGAAAACTTCTAGTTTTTTCCTTTAATCCAGAGGTTACAAGTGTCTTAAACTAATTTTTAAAATTACTATCTTGACTTAGGCTAATTTACATGATTCTGTTACTTTCTCATACGACCTTGTGTATTTCTATTGTTTTGTTCTTTAATTCTGGTTATGCTAGCTGCACATACTGTGTTGTTGTATTTATTAGAGTTCACAGTGATAACAATCCAATTATTACTTCTCAACATCTGAAGTGCTGTATAATAGTTGACGATATGCAAACTTTAGGTTCAGAGACTGCATGAATTTTCTAGTCACACAATAAAACATGCATGAGTTCTATCAATAATGACTGCTTTGCAATCCACTAATCTTTATCAGGAGTATATGTCTTAGTTTAATTCCTCCCTGTTAGAATGAATAGCTTTATTTACTCACTGAAAATCACTTACTAAAATTTCTCACCATATGCAAATCATTGGTGAGCTTCTGTTTTTTTGTGTGTTTTTTTTTTCTAGGCAGAGTTTGTCTGTGTAACTTTGGCTGGCTTGGAACTCCCTGTAGACCAGGCTAGCTTCAAACAAACAGAGATCCCCTGGCCTCCGACACCTGAGTGCTGGGATTAAAGGCGTGGGCACTACTGTCTGGCTTTGTTTTTATTTGCCTCTGTAATATGATCTAACTTTTCTTCATATGTTTAACTAGAATATGGTTAATTTTCAAGGATTAGAGTAGGAAAACTGATAAAACATAGAAAAAGCAAGGTGTTTTTCAGTTTTTTTAATGTAAAGTCCCACAAGTAATCATTTTAAACAGTTACTTTGTCTTTTGTGCTGTATGTATATCCATAATCACAAAAGAAACAAGTTATGTCTTGTTTCTTTAGGACTGACATTTATGTAACCTTCAGCTCATAACATTCTCATTTAGTCTCCCAGCCATGAAATGTACATGACCTTACTGTGTAGCCAGGCTGTCCTCTGACTCTCAACTCCCCTGCCTCAGCATCCAGAGTACTGGGATTACAGGCATGTGCCATACACCCAGGATGCTGACAATGCTGCTGACAGGAAAACAGTCTTGGCAACAAAATTTGAACAGGCAGCAAAGTAAGTGTCTAAAAATGGGTATTACCAGCAATTCAGATATCAGTTTTTTAATTAAATTGATTATCATCTTACTTTTTTTCGAAGACTAAGTTGACTAATTTTACATTTTATACATATTCAGATTTTTACGTTTATACTCATAATTTATAACAGATATACACATACTCATCAAGTACTTTAAAAAGACAACTTTGTTAATGACAGTATATTTTTCTTTAGAGTAAAATTATTTCAACATATAAATTAGTCTGGTCATTTTTAAAGAAAATGAAAATATGGGATTGGTTATCATGTGAGTGCTAATTTCATGAATACCAGTTGCACACTTTCATTAAGAGTTAATATATGTTTAATTATTAAATAATGTATGAATGAGCCAATTGAACATATTTCTTATAGTTAAATTTATTTTTGTAGCTTCAGAAATTACTTAGATAAAATTGGTGGGTGTGTAGACAGCTTATTTAAGACCTTTATTTGAGACTCTAGCAAGACATTCTCTCTCTCTCTCTCTCTCTCTCTCTCTCTCTCTCTCTCTCTCTCTCTCTCTCATTTTGCTTTTCAAGACATGGCTTGTCTGTGCAGTTTTGGATATCCTGGAACTTGCTGCATAGACCAGGCTGGCCTAGAACTCACAGAGATCCACCTGCCTCTGTCTCCTGAATGCTGCGATTAAAGGTGTGTGTCATCATCACCAGGCTGGTATTTACCTTTTCTTGAAGTTGATGTTCCTGAGTGTTAAGAGTTTCTTGACTTAAACTAAGAGCTTTACTTTGGAAATGTTGCATACACCTGGGTGGGGAAAGAAGGTGGGCAAGCCTATCTAGTTTGCTAGGTTGATTAAACTATTATAAAGATTCCACTGCTTTATTTAAGGCCTTTTGCATCACGATGACATGCCATCCATGAATTGGCTCTCAGTTTATTGTATAGGAAATCTTCATTTTTTAGGCAGTCATTCAAGTTCCTACAAATATTCATTGTAGCAATCTATAGTGCCCACTCTGCTGTTAAATGCAATTCTAGTTCTGGGTTTTCTATGTCTTGGTTTCTTGTCTCAAATGGGACTCTCCCCTCTTCTGCTTTCCAAAATTTGCAGATTATTTTTATTATTTTCCTCAGCCATGTGAAACTCATGGACTTATAAGAAGTTTTATAACTGCATTATTGAAGGGCAAATTAGGCCCTGTTGTAAATGATTTCTGGGCTGGATTTTCGGGTCTAGCCCAGAGGTTTTGCTCTACTCTTGGCCCGCATAGCTTCAAATAATCACACACAGGCTTACATTATTTTTATGCTGATTAACCTAGGGCCCAGGCATATAATTTGCTAGCTCCTTCATCTGAACTCAACCCATCTTGTTCAGCCATGCAACTCAGTACCTTTTCTCAGAGCAGCATTTCCTCTGCATCTCCTGGGAGCTCCAGTGACTCTGGCCTCTGTGTCTGCTCTGAGATGTTCCCAAGTTTTCTTAGCCTGGTAGCCCCACCCACACTTCCTGTTTGCATTTGGCCAATCAGCTTTTTATTAAACCCATAGGCGGGACAAATATTTACATTATCAGCATAATTTCACTACAAGGCCTTATGCAAAAGTGTGAGTCTCTTGAATATGTCCTTACAAAGGAAATTCTACTGCAGATATCTATGTGCATCTTTCTCTGTGGTTACCCATCTACAGATAGTCTAGTACAGTATTGCCTTTCTCTGCCTACTTCTCTCACTTCTGCTTCTCATACTTCTTGTTAGGGAGACTGAAGAGCAAAGAGGATTCTTGTGCTTTTTTTCTCTACAGCATATATTACTACATTTGCAAGACCACTGACACATGAGCCATTTGAGTTAATAGAATGATCTCAAATACTCGGAGGCAAAAAACAATTGGCTGAAATTAGAAACATTTTGAGGACAGTTAGAAAGATTGATATGGAAAAAAGATTGATTCTAAACTTCTTTGGATTCTAAGGAAGTAAAAAAGATACTCAACTTTGCAACCCATTCTACTTTGCTTTATGGTACAAGAACTTACTTCCCTTCCATGTGTATGGTAAAACAGTATAACAGTGGTGATATTAACACCTATGTAGTGCTTAATGTGGAACAAGTTCTGTGTTACTTGAGGCATACACAGGATGTGCTGGTATGACCCTCAGTGCTATTAGGTAGGTATTAGCATCACTCTCAATTTACAGAAGCAGCTCAAACATACCATGAAGTTAAAATATCTGCTCAATGTCACATAGCTAGAAAATGATCTCATTAAAATTCACCTGTCTCAAAAGCCTTCCAGCTGTCTTTGCTTCCTTGTATATCATGCTCTAGATGGCTTAGATCATGCTTCAGATTACGTTGATGACATGAAAAGTTTCTAAAAGACATATCATAGTCATTATAGAGGAACTTTTTAAACTCAAGTATAGGGAGCAGATGATGAAAAAAAGCAATTAAGAAAGACTAAGAGGATGATGAAGATTATAAATATCCCTGTATATTTCTGTTTGTTGGTAACAAGATTAGATTTTTAAAGAGACATTGAATTATATAGACATTTGAATCAAACATTATATGTACCTTTTTATTTTTGTTTAAAATATAATAAGATTGAGCTTGTATAGAATAAGCACACATAGAGCACTAGCCTAATATTCTGAGACTCTACTTCTGATTTCCTGAAGCACAAAAAAGTGAGTAAGTTGGTAGTAGGACTGACTAACTCTGAAAATCACACATTGCTTGCTACAAAAAAAACCAGAAAAGCATGTTGTGGATATTGAGTTACAAGTTTTAGAATTTCTGCTTGTTGATTTTTGCCTGTGTTCTCCTCCAAGGATCTTGATTATTCAGTATTCAGGAAGACCAGAAAAGAGTTTATTTTTAAAACTATCTAGTTCGATAGCCATGGTTGGGAGTTACTCAAATATCTTGCACATTGGACTTCAAATAGTAGTTTATAACAAAACACCTGTAGAAAAATAACTTGTAGAGTAGTGAAGAGCTCCGACAATTTCCTAGGTCCAAATAAAGAAGCATGTATTTAAAATATAAAAGCAAATGTTCTGTAGCAAGTTTAAACAACTTTCTGGGTAAGCTTAATCTTTCCAGGTAACCAAAGTATGTTTCTCATATTCCACTTAAAAATACTAAGTGTATATAATCATATACATCCAAAGAACAGTAAGCAGACTCAGTAGATTATATATATATATATGCATTTATTTATTTGTGTGTATGTAACAACAATAATAAAATAAAAAGAAGCTATGAATTTAAGGAGTGGGGGCATGGAAAGTATTGGAGGGAGGAAAAGAAAGAGAAGTAATTGTATTTTAATTAAAATTGAAAAATGCACACTATATTATACAAAGAGGCTCACATATACATGATACTCAGCATCCTATTAAGAATTATTAATAGTGACATAAAATACACTAAGTAGGATGTCTTTTCAGGCACAGACATGTAGTTACCCAAATGTAAAGGATAAGGTTGAATAGATGAATGCCTTGCTCAGTCATCATCAGAGACGCTTCCTCCTGCAGCAGATGGGGACAGATACAGAGACCCAGCCAGACATTATGAAAAGTGTAACATGTCTCATCAAATCCCTCTGCCTCAGGTCTTGGAAAAAGAAGACAGAAGTCATGTAAGAGGCAGAGGGCATGGAAAAGACCAAAGAAAATAAGGCCTTCTAAATAAGCCAAAGCATACATGAACTAGAGAGACCAAGGCAGCGTGTGCAGGGCCTGCACAGGTCTGCACCAGGTTCTCTGTGTATATTTTGTGGCTTCCAGTTTAGTGTTGTAGGGGACTCTGATTCCTCTGCCTTCTCCTGGGCTCTTTTCCTCCTACTGGCTTGTTTACAAACAAATGTGTTTGTTTTTATCTTATATTTTATTATTATTTCTTAGAATCCTGTTTTTTTTTTTTTTTTTCTAATGAGTAACAAAGGGAGTGGATCTGGATTGCGGAAGGAGAGGAGAATTGGAAGTTAAGAAGGGAAATTGGGACATAGTTTTTAAGAAAAAATCCATTTTTAATAAAAGGTAAAATAAATAAAATAAAATAAAAGTGCCATAACAATGAGGATGGTATATACCTGGGTTTTCACAGGCTGGTGGGTAAGCAACAATATGAATGACCACTGTCGGGAATTTTGTAGGTGACAGGAGAGTGTGACTCTTCAGTGCATGAGGAATGTTCATTGATTTGCTTATAGGGTCAATCACCAACTATTTTGAGAGTTGAAATATAACCTTAAAAGGAGGCATAAAAAATTGTCATCATTTTTTTTCCTGTTTTTCTAAGTAGAAGGGAGGTTAGAATAAGTTGTTCCGTGTAAATGGGTGCTTACCTAGTGTCCAGGAGGCACAGGAATCTTCCTGTGCCCCAATGAAAACCTTAGACAATAAGATACTATTAGTGTCCAGTTCCTCTTCATTCCATGTGACTAACCACAGTTCAGAATTAATCAGTCAATACTCAAGAGTAACTCCAGTGAATGCAAAATGGAGCTATGCTTAGGATTTTCCAGTTCTCCTCCAGAGCCCTCCCCTTGCTTCTCACTGTAGTACCACTTATTGTTCACAATCTTATTGCTCATGTCTTTTGAGTTCTCTGGACTAGTTTTACTTATTCTTTGTTACAATTCTCTCCTGAAGGTCAAGTAACCTGGTTCGGTTATGAAAGCCCACGTAGCTTCTGGGACTACATCAGAGTGGCTTGCCGGAAAGTTTCTCAGAACTGTATCTGCAGCATTGAAAATATGGAAAATGTCAGTTCTTCCAGAGCTAAGGTAAGACTTGACATATGAAATATGTCTATTCTACTTAGAAGCTATTATATCTGAACACAAAATGTCTGGACTCAGTATTGAAAAAAATTATTTTCTTTGTTGGAATTTGCACATTACCCAGGTTAACAAGCATCCATTAGAGGTTTTATTTTTATTTTATGGTTTGACTGTGCTTATTTTATAATACTGTTTGAAACACCACTGTTGCATCTTGAATAGCAGGAAGATATGAACCTACTCCCTACGAGTTTCCTTTTAAGAAACACTTTAAGTTATATGCTATTCATGTTGGGTATGTTAGTGTATGCCTATAATTCCAGTACTCAGGCAGCAGAGGAAGGGGAATCTTTGAGTCCCAGGCCAGCTGATTTACAAAGTAAAGTCCAGGACAACTGTGGCTACACAGAGGGACCCTGTCTTGGAAAACCAAATATATATATATTTTTTCCCCTGAGAAATTCTTGGAGTCTTCAAAGGCCTTTCTTTGAGTGTCTGTAACCTCTGAATCAACACATTGTGGGTTTTTTTTTCACGGTGTTAACATTTACACTGCTGATACACAAACAGTGGTGACTGGACCAGCACCAATGAAGATGATGGCATCAGATGACACGAGCAGCCATTAACTACTTTCCTACCATACAGTTTGTATTATAGAGCCGGTTTTACTTCAGACTGTCTACTAATGGTATTGTAAGAGGGGGTTTAATTATGTTCCAGTAAGTAAATGAGCAGCATGAATGGGCTTTTTTGTAAATGGGGAGATCATAAGAGTGGGTATGAATCTGAGAGGACTGATAACTGAGTTTAATGGGGTACATGATGTAAACTCACCAAATAATAAGTAAATAAATAAAAAGAATTGATTGTTCCATTTAAGCGTTTACTACTCATTGACTATGCAGTTTGGTATAGAAATTTGTAATATGACTGGCATGACTGTGCATGCCTGTAATCTCAGCACTAGCGACATTGAGGCCAATTTGGGAGATTTAGTGAGTTCCAAGCAGCCTAGATATTATAGAAAACTATCAGAAAATATTTCTATTTTTGGTTGTGAGCCTAGCCTTTAACGGCTGAGCCATCTCTCCAGCCCCAGAAAATATTTCTATAGCATATTGAAATGCTATGGTTACTTCAATAAAGACACTGTAATTATCTGTATTATGAGCTGACCTAGGTAGTTTTTGTGTGATGCTCTTTACTTGGACGAAACTTACAAATTGTAATTTGGAAGCTGGAAAGGGAGACCTCCATTTAAGTGTGTACCACACAGACATAAAGGCCGACATTTCATCTCCAGAATCTACATAAGAGCCAGGCATGGTGGCCTATGCCTGGAATCTCTGCTCTGGGGAGGCTGAGACAAGCAGGTCCTTTTGAGTCACTGGTCAGCCCAGTGAGAAGCCTCATCTTGTGTGGACAGCCTTTGAAAAATGAAACTGAAGATTATCCTTTGACTTCCATGGACACTAACACATGTGTTCACATAAGTACACACACATGTGCATACATATCACACATGTGCACACACAGATCATACATGTGCACATGAACATACAAAGAAAATTTTCATATTTAAGCATTTGGAAGACATTTTCTTGAAAGAAACAATCTTTCTTCTTAAAGAATATGTGTTGCTATTGGTCAAACTTTTAAACAAAACTTAAACCTTCAGAAAGCTTGTATTCAGTGCTTTAAGCTTGATAAATACTTTTCTAATAATGTTGATGTTATAAAAAATGTTTCTAAACTGTTTAGTAGAATTTAATATTTGATAGACTTGCCTAACATATTTTTCAAGTGGCCAAATCATATAATTACAAAATCATGCATGAGTGAATAATCCAGTTTAAGGTAAGCATATGAATTTATGTAATACGGTATTAAAAGTTCATTGTTTTAAATATTCCACATTGTATCTAACTTTTAAGAATTATTATTTGATGAAAGTGGATGTGTGTGTGTGTGTGTGTGTGTGTGTGTGTGTGTGTGTGCATGTGTATCTGTGTGGTGCATGCTGTACTCACATGCACAGATGTGTATTCACATGCACATCTGTGCACGCACATGCAGAAACCATAGTAGGATATTGGGTATCTTCACTCTTTCCTTCATTGCAGGTCAAAGTCTCTCTCTTCACTGGAAGGTTGCTGGTTTGGGTGCTTTGTTGCCAGGCTGGCTGATCAGCTAGAGAACCTGTGGACCTGGCTATCTCTGTCCCCAGATGCTAGGGTTACAGTTGGGCACAGTTGTGCTGGCTACTCTGTGGCTCAAGTGCTCATGCCTGCAGGGCCAGTAACCCATCAAGTCATCTCATTTACTGAAGTTTAGAATGTTAGCTATAGTAAATATTAATAGATATAGTTTAATTTAAAGCTTCCTTAGGGTACTCCATAATTTAAAAATTTATAAAAAAGACTTTTTAAAATGTCTGAAATGCTCATATAAAGTGTTTTTGCCTCAATTTGGGAAATATTTTGTATTTTATTGGAATGTCATAAGTAGAAAAATAGAGACTTACAATTTGAAGATCAAATAGTTTATTATTTTAGAATTTTAAAGTTGAGATGGCATTTTAGTTGGGTTTCTGTCCGTTTTTCTTTCATGCTTTCTCCATTGCTTAGGAATGGTATCTCAATTTCTTTAGATGAAAAGATTGGTTGTATTTTTAATGAATTGAATTTATGCAAGCAAAAACCTGTGGCACGTAAGCTTTCTTATTTTCATTAGGCCTTTCCATTGCCTGCCTGGGATTGTGACCTGAGTCTGCTAGGTCTTATTAAAATTCTTCAGCCTTTTTTTCTACCCCTCTCATTTTTTATTGTAAATAGATCATTTCATACCATAAATTCTGGTTATGATTTTCCCTGCCCTAATCCTCCCAGCTCCTGTCCTCTCGTCCAGTTCACACCTTTCCTGTTTCTCACAGAAAACAAACAAAACAGGCACCTAATGAATAATGTTAAAACAAAACAAGCAATTTAGAATAAGACACAATAAACAGAAGAAAAATCTCCAGAAACACATATAGATGGAGAGGTACATATGTGCTGGCATACTGGAATCTCTTAAACACTCAAAACTGGAAGCCATAATATATACACAAAGGACCTGCATTTAGATCCTCAGTTTTTCACTTTTCTATGAGAAAAAAAAATGTGTTTTAGAATCAGTCATTTTCATAAAGAGCCACAAAGAAATCAAAACCTTTCACATACATCAGTTTTTCAGTGTTATCATGTCTGAGATTCATTCAGATTCAGCTAGATGGCCTTTTGTGAGGGGAAGACTCCTCCATAAATCTCAGTGTCTCATTTGGTAAAGGGAATGGTGATACTGGCATTGCCAGGTCTTTTTATTTGTTAAATTATGTTTTTAGTGGTCTTCTAAATATTAAATACCTACATTAGACAACACTTGAAATGAAGCATCATTTCTTCACATTCTTCATGGTTTTATTTTGAAGCCAAAATAAATATTGTTGATGATATAAATGGCTTTGAAAATGCAATAAATGGCAAAGGCAGTTGAGGTTTAACTTCAAATTTTTCAGAAACAGAATTTGCCCCTTCTGGAAAAGTAAAAGTCAAATGCTTAAATCTTGTGAGAGAGCAGGTTACCCCAGTGCCTGGGATAAGACTGAGAACCAGAACATGAAAATGCTGATAGCTTCCACAAGTTGAAAGTGGACACAGATAATAACCACGATGACAAGAAAGAGGATTTCAGTTGCCAACTTGTGGTGATATATTTTATATTTAATAAAATCAGCCTGGACTATCAGAGGACAGACCCACTCACAGTCAAGCATTGAGGGCTCAGAGAGTGGTGACTGCCGCCTTTAATCCCAGCATGGGAAAGACAAGTGTTGACCTTTAATATCATCACTCTAGAGACAGAGGTCTTTCTGTGCTGCTGTGAGTTCAAGGTCTAACAACCAAACAGTAGTAGCTCACACCTTTAATCCTAACTCTAGGATTATGATGCAGAGTTGAACTTGGAAGTGAAACAGCTGGGCAAAGAAGATATTTAAGGCAGGTGTAGGCAGACTTTGAGGTATTCTGTAGAAGTGACAAGCCAAGCTGAGGACTCATGAAGATAGCGTTTACCCTGAGAAGTTGGCTGGGTGAGAATAGATTGTGGTCTGTTTCCTCTCTCTGATATTCCAGCTTTTCCCCGATATTTGGCTCTGAGTTTTCATTAAATACCAACAAGAATTCATGTTTCACCAATCAGTAGGAGCAAAATTTGACTACCAAGTGGCATGAACTTGGATGTAGATTTCCCTTCTGTGGCCCTTATTTTGTGTGACTCTAAAGAGAAAGACCCTGGTGTTGCATACTCAAACTAATGACTAATGCGAGATGCAGAGTCAGTGTACATTCAAGCCTCTAAATTTGTAATTGACTGCTTAGCAAAAGAAAACTAATAACAATTTCTATGATAAACTCCAGTTTTCTCTCATTTCTTTGTATATCAGCAGAGCTCATTGCCTTTCCTGCTTCACCACAGCAGTGTGATTACTGCATCAAGAGAATAATGCTGAGCATAAATAAGTCTCTCAACAAAAGTTGACTGAAAATTTTTTTTTACAAGTTCTCTGTATTGTCTTACACAATTAAGTCATTCTTAGAAGCACAGTAATTTACTACTTGAAGTGTTTCCTGAATCTGGGATAGCATTTTTTTCTGAATGATGAAATCTCCAAATTCCAGGAAATAAAGCAAATTTTAAGGGAGAAATACATAATCATATCTAGGAATACAGAATCATGGAGAAGTAAAATAAATTTGTGTTACAAAGCTTTTGAGTCATGATGAAGAAATAGTGGTTAGATCATTTATATTGGTCTTGATTCAATGATATGTACCCTGTGGCAGGATGGAAGACCAGACACTATCCATGGCCAATCTATTCCTATGATTCTTCTGATTTGGGGAATTGTTCAAGGGAAATCACATGAAACATAGATCTATTAAGAGTTTAGTTTGGCAACCAAATACTTGTTAACCTAAAAATAATAAACCAATTTTCTAGTTTTCAAATTTAAAATAGGAGACATGAGCAGAAAAAGTATAAACCTTTTTAATACAGGATAGAACAATATGTACATAACTGGCTGGTCCTCAGGAGGCAGAAAGTAACTGAGAAGACAACAGACACTAGAAATGCAGTACTTTAATACAAAACTCCTCTTCAGAGTGAGCCTGTTGTAACCACAGGAACCATAATGCAGCCATGAAGTCAGGAAGCGTTAGGAGAGACAGAACATCAGACTATAGACAGGATGATGGGGCGGTGAAGGGAAAGAGCCTTTCCTTCATACTCCAAGAGGATCTACATTAGGAGAGGTAGCCACTCTGTAGAATGTGGAGGCCTCTGCTGAAGGAAGAGACACTCTAGAAAAGGGATGGGTGGTGTTGACACTTACAGGGTTGGGGATGAGCAAGCTTCGTACCACACTATCTAGCATGGCCTGGCTGCCATCCCAATGAAGAACATGTACTAGGTAGAACTGTAAGCTTATGTTTCAGCTACAGGGAAAGGGGCTGTGAAGCCATAGGAAGACATACTTTCTTATCAGCTCTGTACATCAGAGAGACAGAGATAATGGAGAGCGATAAGGGAGATGGGTGTGCCGTGATTTCTGGGAGAAAGGGGAACAATTAGATAGTGTGTGAGCTTAGATTGAGCAGCAGATAAAGCAGCTGACTAAAGATTTTCATCTTTTTTTTTTAAAATTTTATCTTTTGGTTTGTTGAGACCGAGTTTCTCTGTGTATCTTTGGAGCCTGTCCTGGAACTCACTCTGTATACCATGCTGGCCTCAGATTCTCAGAGATTTGACAGCCTCTGCCTCCTGAATGCAGAGATTAAAGGTGTGTACCACCACTGCCGGGTGAAGATATTCATCTTATTCTGTCTGTAGAAATAAGAGATTAAAGTTTTGGAAAAACTAGATAGGATATTCTATAAACATTCCAGACTTTCATTTGAGGCCAGAAAGGTTTTATACTGAGGGTAAAGACAGTTCAGAAAGATCTACTTAAAATGATCTTAAAGTGGTACCCTTATATGACTCTAAGGAAAAAAAAATCAACTGTGGAGAAAGGAATACTGATGCATGCTATGTTAACAATGTCTGTTATTTAGTCAAATCAAGCATATCAAAGACATGAAGCTAGATGTGGTGGTACAAGCCTGTACTCTCAGCTCTCAGGAAGCTAAGCAGGGAGGATCCCAAGGTCAAGGCCAGCTTGGAATACATGGAAACCCTGTTTCAAATCTCATAGTTCCCAGAAAGAAAAGAAAAGAAATAGATGACTGGTACTAAGAAAACTAGAAAAGAAAAGGAACTAGGGTCATAAATACAATAAACTCTTAAGTCATTACAATGGCTAAAAGAATAGAAGCCAAGATTAGTATTAGGAAACTGAATATTTTTAAAGAGCTACCTGTAAAATAGGATTCTCATCAAACACACATAGGACTTATACAGACAACCATTGCTAAGCCTTAATTGATCGCAGTGGCCTCTAAGGACTGAGATCATGTAAATAATGTTCTCTAACCATAGTGGAAGGAAGTTGAACTTAGTAACAGCAAAGCAGCAAAAAGCTTTTACAAGTGAAAATTTGAAGGACCTCTAAGTATACTGTTCATAGGTAAAAGAGGAAATTGTAATCAAAATTAAAATGTGTTTTAAAAATTACAATGAAATACAATATATAAAAACTTGACTCAAGGAAATAAACTTAAGGCCGTGCTATAAATCAGTTATCAAAGATTTCATTTCTACCAACAACCACATAAGTATTAGCTGAGCAGAAAGAAAGAGAATAAAGAACATTTTAATCACATTGAAGCAAATTTATTCTAGAATGGCAACTAAAAGCTGTGGGTCCTTTTTGGTAATCAGTGTAATTGATTCCAGCAAATCCCTTCATGATGTAAGACAGATTGTAAAACATCAAGAATGTTTTACACAACACCCTTCATATATATATGAACATACATATATCCTGTAGATCAGCGGTTCTCCATGTATGAGTCACACCCCATTTTGGGGTAGCTATTCTGCATATTTGATAGTTTCAGTATGGTTCATAACAGCAAAATTACAGTTATGAAGTGGCAATGAAACAGTTTTATGGTTGAGGTCATCACAACGTGAAGAACTGTGTTGAAGGGTTGCAGCATTAAGAAGGTTGAGAACCACTGCTGTAGACAGTAAAAATCCTGTGAGGCTATTATTAATAACTTCACACTAATAAATTTGTAAAATTAATAGAATTGGGAAAACTCTTTGAAAAATAATCACTCAATCTGAAATAGAGAAATATGAACATTCTAATAATTAAGCTGAACTATATCTATAACATGCTCCTATGTGCAGATTTATTTTTAATTTGGTGGAGGTTTGTATGAAATTTAGATTTTTGTATTGGGTGAGTCTTTTGTCAAATATATCAAGGCAGATAGCTTTACTATTTGATGTCTTTTTTCTCTTTTAATTGATGACATCTCACCCTCTGGATGAGAAAGGAAGACTGAGTTCATAGACCAGTCTATTTGATGATGAGAGGAGAATATTTTTCCTCTATTAGTAGCATTTTCTGTTTGTTTCATCATAAAGTAAGGATAGGATCATAACCCAAACTCATGCAATTCTTATGAGGACTATTTTAATATACACAAAAGTCTTTGAACAGAGTCTAGCACATACAAATTATGTCCTTAAGAACTATCTGCCTTTTTTTCTTTTGAAGTCTCAGTGGTTCACCATTGTCAAGTAATAAAGTATAAATTCCTTAGTATTGCTTCAGATTTTCTATATCTTGGTGTTCAACAATCTTAAAAAGTCTTGTTTGTTTAATTCTAGTAAAAGTTCTTTCATTCAAAAAAATCATTAAAATTAGTACAATTTGTTACCACAATAGAGAGTTCCACACATATGCAGAGACAGGAAACTAAATGCAGCCAAGCTCAGGGTGGATTGGAATTAATAAATCAGGAAGCAGGACTTTCCTCACATTGCTTATCTAGCCACAGCACAGCCTCCTGTGCCTAATTTTCTCAGGACGGTGCCTTCCCCTGTTTCTATACTTATGACAGTGTAGCCTTTTGATTCCACAACCCACTACTAGGTTCTGTGTCTGTTAGACTAAGTTTCTAGTGAGAATCTTGGGAAGGTTGGGCAGCCAGCAGCTTGCCTTTTCCTTCCTCCCTTTCAGTCAGCCTCACCTCCTGTGGGTTCCTCCAGGCTTACTCCAAAGGAACAATGGACTGAGTGCTGGGCAAACTGAAAGTCAATGTAGTGGGAAGCTTAGCTTGTAAGTACATCCCCATTGTTTATTTGCTTCCCTGCAGCATTCCCGTTTCAGCCTGGCTGTTATTATCACTGCCTAGATTGCTTCCTTATCCACGAGTATGCTGGATTTATTACATCTGTGGACATTTTTATGTGTTTCTTCAAGCCCAGGGGTTGAACATATTGCACATATTGATTATCCACCTTTATTCCTATTGCTATTTCAGTGCCATTGTTTTCTGTGTTATTCAGTTGTCATGAATTTTCTTGGAGATTTGGAAAGGACTGTGGAGAAATGAAAGTGAGTGTAAACATTCTCTGCAGATATTATTCTTTACATTAGGCTATGAAAAGGATTAGGGAGGTAGCCCAGTGAAAGAAGGTGCTTGTACACAGGCATGATGACCTGAATTCAAATCTCCAGCACTTACAAAAGTCCTGGTGTGAGGTCAGGAGTATGGGGAACTAGGGCAGAGACAGGTGGATCCCATGTGCTTCCTGGCAAGTCAATTTAGCCAAAGCAACCAAATGGGCTCCAGATTTGATGGGAGACATTGTCTCAGAGAGGGGAAAAAGATGCAGGGCAATAGGTAAAGATGCCTAGAATTGACTTCTGACCTCCACACATAGACAGGCAAGTGCAAACACACACACACACCCCTATGAGGAATATTTTGGAATATTAAGACTAGCTAATGCCAACTACTAAAAGGGTTAACACTAGTACTGATAAATGATTCGCAATTTAGAATTGCTTGGCTCTGTAATTCTGTGAGATATGAATATGCTGACATCTGAGTTGAAAGTCTGTGTGTGTGTGTGTGTGTGTGTGTGTGTGTGTGTGTGTGTGTTGTGGAAAAAATGAAAACCAGAGCCTGGAGAATGCTAAGCCAATGCTGTATTACTGAGCTACATCCCCAGTCCCTGTTTTTTTTGTTTGTTTGTTTTTGTTTTTTATTTTAAATCTTTGGTAGCATCGTTTAGTTTCAAATTTAGTAGCTTATGATTTGGGCTTGTGGTTGATGATATATTGTAATTTACCGTCAGTATGAAAATTGTCTCAAATAAGTATTGTTGGAGTGACTACTAAAAGACTGTTTTATGTGTTTTATAAGGGGACTCATTTTAACTAGTATGTTGCCTTTTAATATTGAAGTAGGAGTTTATATAAATTTACTATATGATTCAAAATATATCTCTAACCCAAGTAGCTCATTTTCATCAGAGGATATAGTAGTAGTTTCATATGTTATATATCTTCTTTATTTTGAATTATTTGTCCTATATTGTTAATATGTATATATTTGACAGTATATAGAAAATATTTTTTAAAGTTTCTTACTTGATACTTTCTTGTTCTTCTTAGGGTAGAGCCTGGATCAGAGTAGCACTCATGGAAAAACATTTGTCTGAATACATCTCTACAGCTTTGAGAGACTTCAAAACAACCAGGTTTAAAAGCCCTTTCAATTTCATAAAATTTATGTCTTGAAAATTAGAATGAAGAGCTTCTGAAGTTCTCAACTTTCAGGTTGTCCAAATTTCTTGCTGCTCAGATAACTGTACTGTCTTCTTAGGAAACTGTTATTTGTTACCTGAATATATATTTAACTTACTGATTTGTGTAAAAGGTTTTTAAATCATTCTGATTATCAATCTTTCAGTGCTTAGAGCTTCATTCTCCCCATTCAGTTTCTCTGACAAATCTGAAGGAAGTATGAAACTTTTAGATATCTATCTTTTTCTTCAGTATAGTACTTTTTTATTTCTTTGCTTGGAGACTATAAATAGATCGTTTATTTCTTTCATTGATGTACAGAATTAGTGGCTTTGTTGTCTTTTTAGTGTACTCTTTGAAGATATTGTTTTTCTAAGGTTACATATGTTTAAGGAATGGCCTAGTGTGTGCTCTATAAAAATGAAGACTATTGCTTTGTAACTAGTGGTGAAAAGGTTCATACAAAGACAGAAGTCATGAATATTTAGTTCTTGTCTTGTGGTCTACATTTGTTGCTGTTGGTAACACTACTTTCCTCCATATCAGAAGTATTTGTAAATGAAAACATTTAATAATTTTATTAAGTTAGACATATAATGTATAGAGCCACAGGCACAAGACACTAGATAAGATAAAAATTAATTAAGACTATATAAAATTCCAAATTTAGTTGCTTAGTTGCCCTATGTCATCTCAGGTACTTCATGCTTGGCAAGTTGTAGAGCATTTTCTCTCTTACAGAAAGTTCTGCTAGCTTGGGTGACCTTAGTACTTCAAGGTGACTCTGCTTATTTAATCCCATTCTTATTTCTGAAAAGGATGGCAAATGGCAGCTGTAAATCAGTTTTGATGAAGAAAGGTTTAGCTACAAAGAGTTTATAAATCTGACACCCCAGTATCCATGTCCTGATGTAGTGTTTAACATTGTAGGTTTCAGTAAAGCTTTGACATTTGTTATGGCTAGATACCTGATACAGAGCTTTACTGAGAGGATCTCATCTTTGTAGATAATAAGTAAAACAGTGACCTTTTAATTTGACAAATTCAAAGAAAATTATGACAACAAATTTGATCAGGAAAAAACTTTTTTGGCTATGAAAGTGTTTTATAAGATTAATATAATATATTTATTAATTTTTTGCAATTTAATACTTGGCATATATCTAAAAATAGGTAGTGAGGTGATAATAAACTCTTAGACCTTTGAAATGAACCTGACAAGATGAAACATTTATCATCACAAGGAGACAAACTTAATTATGAAAAGAAATATTGAGGGTACAAATGCTTTGTAAATCAAACTACAGCACAGTATAGAATCTAATATACTAAATCAACAAATCCTAAGTTATAACTAAGCTTACACAATTACTATCTCTTATGTAATTATAATATTTTATCTTTTCTAAATAAACACTAAAACATGCCTCTTAAGTTGTTAGTACTGTTTCTTAGTTGAAATGATTGGGTGTGGTAGAAATAATGTTTGAATAGATTGTTTTGGAACAAGTAGTTTAATTATTAAAGAGAACCATTTTAGCCTTGTCTTACACCTAGCTGTGCTCTGATGAAAAGGAAATGATTCAGCTCTAAACACAAAAGTCTCTGAACTCAAAAGTCTTGCAAAAATATACAAACATATTCTATTCAAAACAGAAACATGGCTTAGTACATATTATATGCCTGTATATATGCATACACAAACATATCTGCCTTAATAAAACTTCTTAAATGTGAATGCACTGGCTTTACAGGTCACAAGGAAAATAAGCACAAAGATACTTCAGAATTCTCTTCTTGGATTATGACTAATAAATGTGAAAACCCCAAAACATTTTTCTTGTTACCACTTAATGCTATTATTTTTACTGTAGTAAAACCAGAAAAATTTTTAAATTTAACTTATTTTGAATGTAAATCTCTGGCCCACAAGCACATTTGGAAAAGTGAGTTTGTAAAACATAAGCTAAGTACTGGAGAGAATAGTTGTGCATTACCTTTTATTTGGAAGCTTCTTGATGAAGGTGCTTACAGAAGGAGAATTTAATCCTCTAAGGGTCCCAAGTGTCTGAATCAAGTGGATTTCTTCTTCTTCTGTCTGGCTTCACAGACAAAAAGAAATGATAGTCTTAAAAATAGTGACAGCATGTTTATCCCAGTGCAGGGGGAGGGGCTGAGGCAGACAACTTTGAAGCACTAATCTGACCTTCCAAGGATCACCATGGGTGGAGGAAGGGTGGGGGCTAAAGTACACATTCTTGGAGAACACGACTGCCTCGGAATTGAAAAGAATTTCATGTGAACTTCTTGCTGGGGTGGAAAGTGTCTTGAGGAACAACTCAAAAAATGAAATAAAATAAAACCGTGAAGTGTTTTGTGATTCAGGAATTTGGGTGTTACAGATAGACAGCCAGAATTGGGAAGTGAGAGCGTAGAATCTAAGGTTTGTTTTTAAAAATGGAAAATTGCTTTGATAACATCCTGGGAAAAACGTCAAGTGAAAAGTAAATTTAAAGCTGAAGTAGCTTGCTCAAAGTTTAATTTCTGCCTACCCAGAGACTAAAAAGTAATTAGAAACAGTAAGCTAAGTTTTATAAATGTGATAATTGAAACAATATTGAAAATATTTTGGTGAAGGTTTTAAGTAATAAATACTGCCAATAATTAATTTGGGAAACACAAAGATAAAATTAGCTATATGGAAACCCACATTTAGCCACTTCAGTATTTAATTTATAACTGTAACTTATGTTATAAGGAAATGTCAGTTTTCATAATATTTTGGCATTAATAAGGGAGGGGATAAGATGACAAAGAAAACTGTTAATTCTGGAGCAATAATTAACGATGGAGCTCTAAATGTCTGAAAAATAGATAGAAGAGCAATAAGTTTCTAAATCTTGCAAGAACCAAGAAAAGGTTTTAGAGTCTATAAACATGCAAGTGTTTACATTACAGTTATTCTTCAATACCTGGAAATTTGCTTTCTATGGTTTCTGTTAGCCATTGACTGAGAAATTCCAGGAGTAATTTATACATTTTATATAAACAGGTTGTTGCTAATACATGCCTTAATTTATTGTTACTGTTAATCTCTTCCTGTAGCTCACAAGTTAATCTTTACTGTAGTGTGACTTTACAGGAGAAACAGCACACCAGCAGCTCCTGGCTGTGTCTGAAGAAACTCATGATGTACTGAAAATACCATGTCAAAACCTTGTTTAGTTCACCAGCCTGCCAGCATCAGAGCTTGGCCTATTTATCATTTTCAAAACTTTACAGCAAGTCTGTTTATAGATAGTAACCATATGATGGCATGGCTAACTGGGAGCTACAGCTCATTGCCACTGCCTGGCTCCTACCTTGGCAAAGATAAAAATTCAAAATCTGAAGCACAATCCCCATTGAATACCTACTATTCTATCATTATCTCTAGGTTAAATAATTGGAAGCCAAATTCATATATTGATTGTCTTACAGATTTTGGTGTTATCTATGGTTTCAGGCATTCAGTGGATATCTTGGTATGTTCTTCATAGATGAGGAAAGCTTCTTGTTAAGATAAAAAATAAATATTATTAAAAGTTGCATTTGAATTGGCCTACCTCATGACTTATGCAAAAACTCTAAATAAATCAGACTTAAATACAAAATATATTAAGAGAAAATGTAAGTTTATATCTCTGATTTGATCACTATTTTCTTGGTGTGATATCTTATACACAAGACCAAAAAAATAGCTAAATTGGACATCAATATTTATAATTTGTTATTTCCATAGATACCATCAAGAAAGTAAACAAAAGAACACAGACTAGGAAAAAATTAAAAGTCACATGTGATAAAGAATAGTATATCTAGAATATATATAGAACTTTTGCCACACATTGATAAAAATGAACAATTTTTCTTGGATGGAGTTTACAACTTGTCCATAAATAGAAGATGGTTAATTTTCATTGTCAACTTGAAAGAACTTGGGTATCTAGATACATCTTTAATGAGATTTCCAGAGAAATTTAACCATGGGGGAGATGATCCATGAAGAGAGAAGCATAAATGTTGGTGACACCACACTACCTGTGGTGTCCCAAACTGAATTAAGAAAGGAAACTGGAGAAAGTCAGATGAGCATTTCCTCTCCTGTTTCTGAATGTGCTGAAGTATGAGGACAGCCTTATGCTGCCACCAGGATGGATTCTGCCAAGCCTTTCCCTCCTTGATGGGTTACATCCTCAAAATGTGAGTCGTTAGGCGCCTTTCTCTTAAAGTACTCCTGATCCGATATTTTGTTATAGCAGTAATAAAGTAATTAGTGCAAAGCTCAGCATCATTACCTATCAAGAATACAAATCTGAAACATAATAATACACTGTTTGATATCACATGAAAACAAATAATGATGAAAGTTTGGAAAATTTGGATACTGAATACATCTCTTGTTTGAAAAGTAAAATGGCATATTCACTTTGAAAACAGTCTGCAGTTCCTCAAAAATTTAATTGTAAAATTACCATAAGATATGTTATTTGACACCAATAGGTGGTGTGTGTGGGTGTGAGTTATATCTATATGTATTGACATATATATATAAAATTGATAAGTCATAAAAGTATACATAAGTCTGTTTATATCAGCACTATGTATAATAGCCCAAAGAAAAAACAGTCCAAATGTTCATCACATGATAAAGAGACAAAATATATTGTATCCATTCATTCACCCATAAAAATGATTGTAGTACTGAAGCATAATACAATATAGATAAACCTTGACAACATGTAAAGCCAAAAAATCCATTTACAGAAGGACAGATAGTGTATAATTTTCTTAACTGAAATGTCCATGATACCTAAAAAACATAGGAACAGGAATAAGGTTAGAATTTATAGACTGGGATTGGGAGAATTGTTGGCAGAATGGTTGGAGGGAAATGAGGTTCAATAGGTGTTGTGCTATCTAGTATTTTGCCAAGTTGATACAAGCTAGGCTCTTCTGAGAAGAGGGAACCCAACTGAGAAAATAATTGTCTCTTACATTGGCTGTAGGCAAATCTGTGGGTCCATTTTCCTGATCAATGGTTGATATAGATGGGCCTGGCTCACTGTGGGCAGTACCATTCCTGAGCAGGTAGTCCTTTGGGATATAGGAAAGGAAACTGACCAAGTCAGGGAAAGCAAGTCACTAAGCCACACTTTTCCATGGCTTCTGTGCCAGTTCTTGCCCCCAGGATCCTGCCATGGTTTCCCTCAGTGGACAGGGACCAGGAATATGTAAACCAAATAAACCCTTTCTTCTCCAAGTTATTTTTTGGTCACTGTGTTTATTTATCACAATAATTTAAGACAGACTCAGACAGGTACTGTGATACTCAATCTTCATTGTCAATTTGACTAGATTTATAATCACCATGGAAACACATTTCTTAGTGTGTCTATGAAGATATTTTCAAAAATTTTTAACAGAAAGAAAAGATATAAACTAAATGTGAGCAGTCCTGGAGTCCTGAACTGGAAAGGACAGAGAGCAGTACACCAGCTCCATGTTTCTCTGCTTCCTGAGTGTGGATGCCATATGACCAATGGCCCCACCCTCCTGTGATAGACTGTCCTGCTAGATCATGAGCCCATCCTGCCTTCAGTTGCTTGTAAGCATTTGGTTGCAGCAGAGAGAAAGGTGACCTATTCAGGTACATTGTTCCTGTGTTGGAGTTGAAAATGCCTTACAAACAATGGAGCTGGTAACAGCCAACAGTACTGTATTGTCTATGTGCTTAAGTGGGTTAGTCTGTGATCAGAATTCTGTTTTTAAAAGGTTTAATGAACTCATGAATATGAAAAATAACAGATTTTTATGAATTTTTAAAATATTATATGCCCTGTGTTCTAGATTTTTTAACATTTTTATGTAAATTGAAATGTACAGGATACTATATTGAAATAAATATGCATTGTGGATAGGCTAAACTCCCTGTAACTGCTCCTTTCCAGTATATTCTATCTTGTTTTCTTCTTCAAAAATTCAAAATGTAAGTGTTCTCTGGTCTCAGTCTTGTATTATTTTCTATTTTTTCTCAATTTGTATTTTTTAGGAATTTTATTTTTCTTGGATTTAAACATTGTTTATATCATTCTTAGCCTACATTTAAATCTCTAGATTAAACAGTTCATATATGTCTTCCTCTCCAATAACACTGTTCACACCTATCAAATGACTTCTTTATGCACACATAATTAAACAAGCTAGGACTGTAAAATTCCCACTTGTTATTTCCATTGCTCCCTGCCCATTGGCAAGTCTTGTTCATCCTGCCCTAAATTTATTTGAAATCTTCCTCTTTACCATCCAAGCCTCTTAGAGTAACATAGATGGACAAGCCTACATATTACTTACATATTACCTTCCAAATTGAGCTTTTACTTTGTCACCACCAGGAGCCATACACCTGCAGACCTATCTTGAAAGTCAGAAATCATGTCAGTTTTTCTGTAGAACATTCAAATGACTTAGCCGTCATGTTTCAGTTATATTTTGTGAACCCTCTTCTGTCTATTTTGTTGTTGTTGTTTAACTGCTGTCTGGGGGTCATGTAGTGTGTGTGTGTGTGTGTGCGTGCGTGTGCGTGTGCGTGTGTGTGTGTGTGTGTGTGTGTGTGTTCATGTAATGTGTAATGTAGCAGGCTTTCTTTTGGGTCACTAACCAGCTCCCAAATCTTGACATGGAGACTTATTATCAATTAGGAAGCTTGGCCTTATCTTATGCTTGTCCTAATGGAACTTATAACTTAAATTAACCTGTTTCTCTTTATCTACATTATGCCTTGGGGATTTTTACCTTTCTTCCATTCTGTATGTCCTACTGTGTCTGGCTGGCAGCTGCCTACTTGGCTGGCCCCAGATGTCTCCGTGTCTTTCTCCTTTGTTCTGTTTTCTCTCTTTCTCTCATTATCCTCTCTCTCTTCTACTTAATTTCTGCCCGCCGGCTCCACTTTTCCCTCCTCTGCCTTGCTATTAGCCATTTAGCTTTTTATTGGACCAATCAAGTGCCTTAGTATTCTGTAACATACACAAATGTAACACACCTTTACATAAGAAAAGTAATATTTCACAACAAAATATTAGCTAAGTTAAAGAAAACAACTTTAATTAAATATTTATAATTATGGTCTATGCTCAATAAATATAGTTCACTATTATTGTAAATGTTGCACAGCCTAAAAAACCTTAGAGTATTATGATATTATGATTAGAATTATGTATGCCAACATTTCAATTTAAAGACTTGAATGTACCATTTTTAATGACTCCAAAATTATGATCTCATCTTTTCCTCAACAAACTATTTACTTACCTTTTAGTATTTACCATCATCCATTATTGTCTTTTTCCTTTGTTTGGGACTTTTATATACTCCAGAGAGAAGGAGCTATGTCTGGCTGGTTCACCAATATAGATGCAGTAAGCAGCATAGTTCTCACCACATAAAAGGACTTGTTAGTTGTTGGCAAAATAACTAATGAATCTCACATTCTTAAGATCTTTGTAGATTAATATTGTGTCCCTGTTTCACGTTCATTTTAACTTCGAGCATAATATAATGCTTGTTTATAATGCTGTGTTTGTCTACCAAAAGGGAAGATTTTTCTCTTATGTGTTTCTTATAATTCTTTGTATACAGATTAAAGTGGAAACAGGAAAGAAGAATGTCAGTAACAAAATTTCTTCAACTTATAAGATCCTTTGTATTTTAACAATGTACTTTCAGAGTAAAACTTATGATCTGTATAAAAGGGTGGATAATTTGAAGCATGATATTGTACTGGGCTAACTAGTTCAGTCCTACCCACAGGTTATTTGTCATTCCTCTACCTGAAAGTCCTTACAGAATGAATACTCAGAAGGCATTATAAGGACTCATTTCAATTAGAGCTAATGTGTATGATCAATAAAAAGTGTAAACATGCTGTGCATTACTAATCACTAACACTTTTTAGCAGATATATATAGTTGGAAGTAATGCATTGAATGCATCTAATAAAAATACAGATCCAATAATATAAAATTTTGTTGTTACATTTTTCTTACATCTATGACATTTGACAGTTCTCAGTGATATACTCTTTTATTTGTGTGAAAGTTTTATGTATTTTTACCTCAGTACTTTAAATATTTATCTTCTTGGAATTCAGTGCACTGTTTTTGTTAGTGTTCTAAAAAATATTTTCTTTAGAACAAAAAAATATTATTAACAAAGGAATGTTTTCTTAGTGTATGCTTACTATTCTTAAGCTTTATATTTGGCTTTTATACTGCAAACTTAGCCAACTTTTTCTATTACAATTTTTCTATGAGATAGTAGTAATTGGTTGAAAATTTATGATCTCTTGGAATCTTGGAAAGTGTTGATAGAAGTTTTGTTGAGAAGGTAAATATTAATTTTCTTCTGGACCTGGGTTTTTTTTTAAAACCTGGCAAGCTTTTAATGACAGCTTCAATTTCCTTTAAGGAAATTGATCTGTTTAGATATTTAACCTGGCCTTGATTTAATTTTGGTATGTTGTACCTGTCCAGAAAGCTGTCTGTCTCTTCTAGGTTCTCCATTTTTGTGGAGTATAGATTTATAGATTTTTGAAGTATGACCTGATAATTCTCTGGATTTCTTGGAGTTCTATTGTTATGTCTTCCTTTTCATTTCTGATTTTGTTAATTTGGATACTCTCTCTCTGCTTTTTGGTTAGTTTGGATAAGGGTTTATCTATCTTGTTGACTTTCTCAAAGAACCAACTCTTTGATTCATTGCTTCTTTGTATTGTTCTCTTTGTTTCAGTTGTGTTGATTTCAGCTCTAAGTTTGATTATTTCCTGCTGTCTACTCCTTCTGAGTGAGTTTGTTTCTAATTGTTCTAAAGCTTTCAGTTATGATGTTAGGTCTCTTGTGTGGGATTTCTCTAGGTTTTTCATTCTAGTGCTATGAATTTTTCTCTTAAGATTGCTTTCATTGTGTTCCATAAGTTTTGGTATGTTGTGGATTCATTTTCATTAAATTCTAGGAAGTCTTTGATTTCTTTCTTAATTTCTTCCTTGACCCAGAGGTGTTTCAGCTGAGTGATGTTTAGTTTCCATGAGTTTTTGTGATTTCTGATGTTGTTGAAACTCTAACTTTAGACCATGGTGGTCTCATATGATACAAGGGGTATTCCATTTTTTTTAATCTATTGATAGTTGCTTTATGACCAAGTATGTGGTCAATTTTAGAGAAAGTTCTATGGTGTGCTGAGAAATATGTATATTTCTTTGTGTTTGTGTAGAAGGTTCTGTAAATATCCATTAAGTTATTTTTGCATCATAACATCTGCTAGACCCCTTATTTCTCTGTTGAGTCTCTGTCTACTTTCTTTTATTTGGGAGAGGGCATTCGCAACCTTTGGGGGGACCCTGAGAAAATGTAGGATTATGGTCAGTTTCTGACTAATGTATTCGGTGAGTGGATTATCTCATTGACTTTGAAGTTGTTCTGAATGTAGAATTCAGAGAAACTTTAAGAGAGGTGTTCTGAGACACTGTATCATCTAGGCTATCTGCTTCCACTGGAGTTTTTTTCAAGGGATCTTCCTTGAACAAACCTGGTTTTTCTTAACCCAGAATCAATCCATAGTCTTTCATTTTCTGTGGAAACAAAATTATTACCTCTTCCCCAAAGTAACATATCTTTTGACCTAAATTTTTTAATTTAAGATATTTTAAAAATATATAGGTTGGATTAATTTAGTAGGTTTTATAATTACATGTCTCTTAGCAGTTATCATTTGCTCATTAACAGCCAAAAAAAATTTAAAAAGAACACAATAATACATAGGATCCAGCCTTTCTATATATTTTTTATCTTTACATGGCTTATTATAATTTTTATTGCTGTATTACTGTTTCAGAGGACTTTCCTATTTTAAACTATTTTTATATGCTCTCTTTTTTTCCCAAGCCTATGTATGTGTTTAAATACATTGTAACCCTTGTAGAGATTTTTTTTTCTGTCTGAATTTACCTTTACTATACATTTGTAACCTTTTTGGTCTGCATGAACAAAACCCCAAATCTGTCTTACTGGGAGCTGGCTCTCATAGCTGAAGTCTAAAGACAGCAGTTGAAAAATCGCCTCTGTGAGAGATTGTGGAACCTAGCCAGGTCCACCTAGCCCATAGCAGTTGGTGGCCATCTCCATCTCTTGGCACTTGTTCAGAGATGTATCTCTGTGCCTGGGCCATCATCAAAGACTAGGAATCCCAATGTGGTTCCATTTCTGTGTATTTAGAACCTTTTTCTTTTTTTAAGCTGTCTTGGATTTTGTGTTAATGTACACCCACCACGTTGGAGCACCATATGAAAATGAAAGTTTCCTGTCCTGACCACCCTGTCCGAAATAAACACACAGAGGCTTCTATTAACTATAAATGCTCAGCTATAGCACGTGCTTACTACTAATTAGCTCTTACATTTTAAATTAACTCATTTCTAGTTAGTTATTGCCACATGGTTCATAGCTATACCTGTCCTTGCTTCTACAGCAGCTGGCTGGCATCTTTCTGACCCCTTCCTTCCTTCTTCCCATCTTTGTCACTTTGGTTTTCCGTCCTAACTTCCTGCCAGCTACCTGTCTGCCAGCTTTTTATTAACCAGTGAGAGAAATGCATATTCATAGTATAGAAAAGGATTGTTCCACAGGAGGTAAACACTTATCAAGGGAAATGGTTGTGTCTTATTTTTCTCTTTATACTTTTCATTAATCAAAACTTCCTTGTGAATTATAACACGATTAAAATTTCTTTAAATATTTTTGTTTTAAACAAAGTTTGTGATTTAGTAGAAATAACTTATAGAAAATTGAGTTGCTGACTTGAGCAGTTTGGAGATAAGAAATTCTGCCACTTGTTTTGATCTTTAATAGCTGTTAAATGTTTTAATATTTCAAAAAAAAAAAAAACTTTAAATGAGCATTCACCAGAACAAGATGGTTTTTAGGTGTTGGCAGAGGTGGATTTGTGCTCACCTGTTTGTTGGAGAATGAGTAGTTTCTTTTTCATAAACAAGCATCTTAACGATCATCTACTCTGAGATTGCAGCAATGTTAACATAGGTTACAAAGGACCATTCTTTCTAAGTTACAAATGTGATCAGTAACTTCTAGAATTACAGAAATGCCAAAATCTTTCTGTACATAAGGAACTAATGTCTACACAGTTTTGAAAACAGACCCTGAGAGCTGAGCCTGAATTTGCCACCTCTCACTTAACATTTATATTATTCTATATTAAGGAAATTTCGGAGCATCTGAGGCCCATTGAGATTAATACTTTAGAGATTCCTTTTTAGATACAGTGAAAACCATTTAGAGATAATGATTTTTTTTTAGAGTCTGGATATTCTTAGTTATTTTTATTTAGGAAGTTTAAATATCTTTGAATCTGCAGTGGTCAATTTTTGAAATGTGAATGCAACAAAACTGAGCTCCTCCTGTTTTATTTTTGACTGAATTCTATTGATCAAACCTTAGTTTGTTTTTGATCTTCATGTATTCTCTGCACTTTCAGGAGGTTTTATGAAGAGGGAGCCATTGTCCTGGGTGAAGAAGCAAATATGCTTGCCGGCATGCTGCTTGGGCTCAACGCTATCGACTTCAGGTACTCAGGGTTCAACTCAGTGAAGTCAGGCTTTAAATGATTGCACCTAATAGTTTCTACTTGTGATCTTTCTCTCAGCTTGCTAAGCGGAGCACAGATGGACTTCGATAGTTGATTTATATTGCTTTCAGATCAGCTAGTTTGCAAGTGGTCCTAGAAGAAAACTGAAGTTGTTTCTAACTTAACACGCCCACTCTCTTAAATTGAGTGAACAGAAAGAGGGCTGTGCTAATAAGGAAGAGAAATTTCTAGATCTTATTCTTGGTATCTTCAGCTACTGCTATAAAATGTAAAGAAATAAATCCAAAGCAGATTTAAAGCAAGCGAGGTTCTCCTTTGCCCATGTCTAGGTGGAAATTCTCAGAGGATATCTTTGGCACCTTTTTTCTCTTTTGTTGCTAATATTAATTTAGAACATGAAATATTGTTCATTTTTTCTTTTGTTCTCAACAAGATGAATCAGTTCCTGATTGAAAAGAAATGCTAAAAATGGTTGTGGTTAGATTACTTTCAAGATTTTGAAAGCATCATTTTGCATTTAATTTACCTCAGATTATATGTTATATTAAAAGTAAAAAGTTGTCTTCAAGAAAATGCAAGATAAGAATGAAGAATATTTTACTAAATAGAATCATTTGAAAATTTTATCCTTTGTAGTACCTTAATTTTTCTTCAAAATATTTGCCACTTTATAGTTCTAGATTTCCTGTTTGAAATTTAGTGGGGTAGTATTAGCTTAATTTTTAGGATGAATGTCATAAAGTCTGAAGGTTGTCTCTTAAAGTCTTTTAATGCCCTGATTTATTTGGTATGTGTACGGGCTCATGTGAATGTGGAGATCAGAGGACAACTTGCGGGAACTGGAATCTCTTAGCATGGGAGTCCTGACGATTGATTTCAGGTCATCAGGGTTGCTGGCGGCAGCCTTCCTCACTGAGCTGTCTTGCCAGCCTGAAGGTTGTCTTTTGTTCCTTGAGTGTAGCTTCTTTCTATAGTGTGTCCTATCATCCTAGTCCTGTAAGTCCACGTTTTCTCTGTTTAGTATTTTATTTCATATCCTGGACACAGCATTCCACTATAGACTCATGGCCATGTCATGGTGCAAAGCACATATAATCTAACTTTTAAAATTCCCGCACTCTTTAAGAGTCCCAACGCTGTTTCCAAATCTCAAGATTGAATTGTCTTTGAGTCTTAAGATAGTCTTAACTGTGAACCACCCTTAAATAAAAACAAAATTAGTTACAAACTTCCAATATACAAAGATACATTCTCACTCTAAATGGGAGGAATGAAAGTGTTCTGAGGCAGTTCCAAAGCAGGAACTTAAGCAGAGTGAACACCAAATTCATGTAGTTCTGTGTGTGCAGCTTTATTTTAAAGGGAATAAGTGGATTCATCTCTCAATATACTATGCAGCCTACAACATATGCCACTCTCTTGGGCTGCTTGCAGCCCTCTTCAAAATATATTTTATGGCCCTGGCATCTCCAACATTACCTTTACAGCTCAGTCAGTAATAATCATGCCACTCCACCAAATTATTTTGCTGTCTTAAAATTTTTACTAACAAGGAAATGAGTCTGTTACTTTTAAATCTGATCTTACATAAGTTTCAAAATATGAGGCAAATGAAGCCAGATTCTTTGCCAAAATATTGCATTCATGATAGAATCTTTGTCACCTGCTGAAGCTTTACTAGCTGGGCTTCCTCTGTCCAGGCTCTCTGGATTGCTCCTACCAGCTTATATTACGACTACATTCTAAGCTTCTAGCAAAATGGCCCATTAAGCTCTGCTTAGAACGTTCAATGGCTTTTCCAGCCCAAATATCCAAAGTCTTCCACATTTCTTCTTATACAATAATAAAGGCCTAAAACTACATGGCCTGGTTTATCATAATAATGATGCATTTCTAATATCATGTATCTATTAACTTCTTCTTTGTTGCTGTAATAAAATTTCCTAACATGAATAGTTTAAGGAAGAAGTAGTTAGTAGTTTCAGAGGAATAAAATTTATCAGGACAGAGGAGACATGATAGTAAGTAGAGAGAGCATGGCGACAGAGGCAGAGACTGGAGATCATACACTGTATCCCTACTCCAAAAGCAGAGTGAGAGTACAAGTGGGGCCAAGCAACAAAACGGCAGGCCTCCATCACTGACATAATTCATTCATCAGGACTCCACCTCCAGAGTCCATAACCACCTCAAACGATTCCACTGGCTGGAAACAAGTGTTCAAAACCACAGCGTGCGTATGTGTGTGTACATGCATGCTCAGAGGATAGGGGACAATTCTATGGAATTGCTTCTTTCCTTCTACCTTTATGCAGGTCCCAAGGTTTGAACTATAGGCAGCAGGCTTTTGCAGCCAGTGTCTGTAACTGCTGAGGCATCATCCCACTGGTTATTGCTCACTGACACTGTGTGATTGAGTGAGAGTAAATACCTAAACTATATGTTAGTAATGTTTGTGAAAATAAAGGGACACTTGTGTGAAGTGATGCCACTTTAAATTTTGCCCTTATTCAAAGCTGGAAAAATAAATGTATACTTTTTATATAAGTGTGTTAAAAGGAATATTTTAGCAGTCAAACTTTGGAAAAAATCAGAAGTGAGAGTTCGTAGGTGATTTTTAGCCCCCTCTGAACTGTCTATCTGATTTTTTATAAGTGTTTCTCTTTTTGGACAATATGATTTTTTGTTGTTGTTACAGTTGTTTTGAGCAAAGTTTTGTTTAAACCTGTATAACTGGTATGCATTACTGTGCCTAACTCTAGAAGATTTGTTTTTAACAACAGTAATCATCAACCAAACTCCTTTAATCTTTTTGTATGTGTTATACAAAAGTAGAGATTCCTAGATTAGGGTCAGGGGTTCAGAGTTCCTTTTTGGCACTGTGAGCATCACAACCCACTCTGGGCATATTGCTTAATTACGTCCATGGCTTCATGGTCTCAGAAGGAGATAATGAGAAGTGAGAGGATTTTCAGCATCTCTTGGCAGTCTAAGGTCTAAGCTTTTTCACTTGTTCAGATAGTTTAGAAAATTTTTGTTTGCTATTCAGTCAGACCTTTCTAGGGGATATGAGTGTCACCTGAGAATTTGTATTTAAACATGGAAAACATATCTTCTTGTGAACATTCTCTGGTGACATTTTGAATATCCAATAATAATCAACATGTTGCCAAATAGAAAAGTGAAGTTTAGATTGTGTGGTGAGTTGAAGAATAAGATCCTTCAAAGGTTTATAGATTTGAATGCTTAGTCACCAGGGAACATATGTCTTTGAGAGGATTTCAAGGAGTAGGAGGTGTGGCCTTTTTGGAGGGTGTGTGTCACTGGGATTGGGTTCTGAGGTTTCAAAAGCCCATGCTTATTGTTGTTTATGAAACATGCAACAATATAATAACTTATCATATAGTGTTTGTCATTGATATTGAAAACTAAATACGTAAATTATTTATTTGTAGCAAATAACAATAAAATTATGAACAAAAACATTTCTGTGCAGTTAGAACCTCAATATTTATGTACTAATATGAATATTATTGTCTGCTTTCTTAGCTTCTGCCTAAAGGGAGAAGGATTGGATGGGACCTTTCCTGCTGTAATAGACTATACACCATATTTGAAATTTGAGCAAAGGTACTTGGCATTTTGAAATATGTTGTTGAAATCTTAATTGTAAGCTATAAAATTTTGTATGCTACATTTGTTTCTTATTAGAAATTATTAGTTAGAACTAAAGAGATGGCTTGGTGGAGAGTGCTTACTTTTCAAGTATGAAGCCCTAAGCTGGCATTACTAAAACTCATATAAAAGACTGCTGCAGTGGAATGGATATGTAAGGCTAGCTCTGGGCATCAAAGAGATCGGTCATTCTCCAAAACTCACAGCCAGCCGAACTGGTAGTACATAGTCAATAGAGACCTAGCTAGTCTTAAAAATAAGGTAGAGAGTCATACAGGAAGACACCCAGAGACACTTCTGGCCTTTAGTATGCATGCATGTGTGCTCATGTGCACACACACACACACACACACACACACACACACACACACACACAAAGAGGGGTAGGAAGACATTTAGAGATTATTAGTGAGTTTTACCACCAATTGCACTTTCAACATTTATAAAAGTACAGTCTTATATTAATTTCAGTATGTAGTTATACAAACATATCTATTTATATTGCTATAGTAATTGTAAAACAATGCCATACATGCTCTGAAATAACACACTGAAACCTCAGAACTATAGTTTATTAGATGGTGTTCCATTTTGTAGAAATAAATTCTACTTTTATGTTGTAAAATTTCTATTTAGGTAAATTCAGTGACAAGTTTACCGACCCTTAAACTATATGTTTCTAAGAAAATGTCTAGCAATTAATTCCACTGCTAGTCTGTGTAACATTATTGTGCAAGAATTCTTGATTTTCTATAACTTCATTAAAAATTAATTAGGTGAACTCTGTAGATGTTTTTGTGTCTTCCTGAAAAATGATCTTGTGAATAGCATGAACTTATACTTACATACTGTAGTCAGCCCAAAGCTATAATAAGTACTCTGCAAATTATGTATACACGTAATATAGATACATAATCATTCAAGGTATATATGTTGCATACCTAGTCTAGAAAAGACATTTTCTCTTTGTCTTGCTGTCTTTCTTTTTTTAGACTACAGAGTCTCTCTGTAGCCTTGGCTGTTGTGAAAGTTACTATTGTAGACCAGGCTGACCTCCAGCTCATAGTGAGCCTCTTGCCTCTGCTTCCTGAGTACTAGGATTAAAGTCATGAGTCACTCTAATCAGCTAAAAAGACATTTTCTTAAATGTTGTGTGTGTGTGTAAAACATTGGAAACTTCTGAATGAAAGTACATTCTCTGACTCTACGAAAATCAACATCTAGTGAAATATTTCAAGAAAAATATTTGTGACTTTTTCTGGGGATGTGTCATAGTAAACCATAGCAATTATTCCTAAAATGAGCAGATTGATGAAACTCTGAGTTCCTTGCAGTTAATTACATGAGCATACATGAGGGGTTCCTTACAGGAAAAGGCAGCTGAGTCACAGGATTGGCCACATTAGAATGGTAACCACTCAGAAAAGGTGCACCCTTGAGTTTCTGAGAAAGAATCTCCTTCCCACAGTGGTACTCAATGTCTTTATAGCCCAGGAAAGGGACTTTATGAATGGAGGAACTTCTGAGCTTTGGGAGTCTGATAATTTTCACAAGCTTATGGGCCTCACTGTCCTCCCAGGAGATGTCAATTCAAAGAAAATCGCTATACAACAGTCAGCAAGCTGTGATCACTTTCCCTCTGAATGGGCAAAATCCAAAGAATCAGAATTAGAAGTTAGGTTGTCAAGATATAAGGGGGAAAGGCTGTTTTTACTGTCTTGGGAAATGACGTAACAAGAACAGAACTATGTGTAAATCCTGGTTTCATTCTTTCATATAGAAGAATCTATAGTAATTATTACAGTGGTTTTAAAAAAGTAAAACAGGAAACTTCAACCAGATCATTCAAGATGATTTTCGTATTATAAATATGATAGTCTCAATTGTTCAGTTATTGTATGTCTGATATTTTATATGGTGCCTTCTTTTTATACACTAATTTGAACATGTATATATAGCCTATTCATATACGACTACAGAATTCTTATCATTGTATAAGAGATAATACAGTGAGGAGGAATATAGAGTCAGGAGTCAGTTAGCAATTCTGACCATAAAGGTTTCACTTTAAAAATATTTAAACTATGCTAATTGCTATTAAGAATCCACACATTGGCATAATTGCCTCATTGTCATGGTAGACATTTTTTTAAAAAATCTGTAAAGTTCTTAATTTATTTAAAAAATTGCTATATAATTATATATTGTATGTTAATACTTTCTTTTCTACTCACATTCTCTTCGCTTTTCTCACTCTTCTCCTTAGTCTCCTTTGTTTCCCTAGACAGTTTCACTTCTTTTATGTCATTTATATGTATAATGTGACTTTATGTAGCAATATAAAGTCTAGTAACCACCATATTTATCTTTCCAAGGCTGGCTTAATTCCAGTAATATAATTATTTTCAGTTTTATCAATTTTCCTGCAAAAATAATTTTCTTCTTCTTTATGGCTGAAAAAACATTCAGTTGAGTATATGTACCATGTGGTTGTAATCTATTCCACTGTTAGAAGACATATAGATTGGTTCCACAACTTAGCTCTTAAGAAAAGTGCTTAATAGACATTGATCTGCAAATGTCTCACTGACTTGGAGTCCATATAAAAGCCCAGGAGTAGTATATCTTGTTCACATGGCAAATCTAGCATTAGTTTTTTGAGAAACCTTTGTACTGACTTTTATCTATCTGAACCATTTTACATTTCTACCAAAACATATAAAGCTTCTCCTTTATTCACACTCTTGTCAGCATTTGTTGTTATCTGTTTTATTTTTTCTTCATTATGTTGTGGGTTCTTGCTCTTGTACACTGTAAAGATTTGTTACTTGTATTGGTTTAATAAAATGCTGATTGGCCAATAGGAAGCAAAGGTGGGGCTAGCAGACTAAGAGAGTTCTGGGAAACAGAAGAGCAGAACAGTGGAGGCCAGAGAGACACAGAGGAATTGGGCTGACAGTGCTGCACTGAACAAAAAGGTACCAAGCCATGTGGCTAAACATAAATAGAAATATAGGTTAACTTAAAGTATAAGAGTTAAATAGCAATATGCCTGTGCTATAGACCAAACAGCTTATAATTAATATAACCTCTTATGTGATTCTTTGGAACTCTATGGAACTGCAGATTTCGAGTCCAGACCTCAAGGCTAGGATGAGCCAGAAACTTCTAACTACATCATTATATGCTGTACTGGCTGATTTTATGTCAACTTGATACAAGCTAGTCACCCAAGTGCTCCCAATTTTAGTCATGTCTCCTAGTACTCTCTGTTGCTGTCTTCTCTCACTACATTTCAAAAGTTACTCATACTTCCAGCTTACTAAAATAATATATTTTCCTTCTAAGGTATTTAATTAAGTTAAAAATTAGACAGCTGTAGTTATGATCATGCTTATCTCAGCTTAAAAACATTTAAATACTAGATTAATATTATTCAAGATAAACAGCTTTAAAAAATCTCTATATCTTGCCACACATCAATATTCTAGACATTAATTTATGTTTTATGTTTGTTGTTCTGCAGTTGTAGTTTAATTTTGTTTATGTCATTGCTTCTATTTCCCCTTTACTAGACATTGCTTAATAATTATTTCTACTATGTATATACATATATATAGTTTTATAGATAAGTTTAAAACTTTCTTATTAAGACAAAAAAAAAGATGTAGTGGGATTCAGCACACCCTGATCTGAGGGTGTGGCCTGTAGTTCAGCACAGGTTTGGGATTCACCTGTCAACTTCAAAGCTGTAGCCTTAAGACTTGGCCAGAAACAGCTTAAGGTTCTACACCATGAGGACTGGGCTCTCTCTGCTTCTCCACTGCCTAGAAGAAAGCTCCATTCCAGAGGAGTGGTTCTTTCTCCATTTCCTGCATTTATATTGTAGGTGGCTTAAATAAATATTGACCCTAATAGTATATCTCTTTGTGTTAATATCGGGGTTATTAATCAGGTACATATTACTCTCATGACATGTAGAGATAGCAAACATTTTTATCCCATTCTGTAAGCTTCCACATTGATCATTTACTTGGTGTGACACTGCTGACACAAACAAACATCTACTCACATTAAAACAGAGAACCAATGGCAGACTTGAGTATGGATACTACCTAAGTGCAACTTGAACCAATTAGTTTTATTGGGATAACTTACAGGAATATAGGAACAGAATTGACACAAATACAAACACCTTCACCAAAAGCCCATCACAGCATGGGTGGCATCTCACCAAGGTGGGGAACCTGGAATGCACAGTCTACAGGCAGCTCAGTGTGTGAGAGAGAGTATTTTCAGTGGCTCAGCTGGTATGAACCTCTTGGAAGCCACTCATCTGGTCTGCTTCCTCAAATAGTTGGACTGATCTCTGTTTCCTCCAGGTTGACTTGGCTGGTCTTTGCTTCTTCCAGGTGACTTGTATTCTTTGAGCTTCTTCTAAGCAACTCAGCTTGTCTGAGAGTTGTCTAGGTTGTATGCTTGTTCTTGCTGATGGTCAGCATCTTGGCTGATCCGAATTTCTTCCAGGTATCTCAACATGTCTTGAGTTCTTTCAGATGGCTTGGCTGGTCTGATCCTCTTCTAAAAAGCTTATCTCATCTGGAAATGTTCTCATCAATCCCTACTGTTTATATTATGCTTGGGGAAGGAGGAGTTTGGTGAATCTGGTCAGTTTCAGGGACTTCTTGAAGATAGGGAGTTGTTGACTTCCTATGCTTTATACACTTTCTTGATTGATGGAATGTTTAATTTTCCTTAGAATACCCTGGTGTTATAGTGAAAGTGTTGCCTAGACAGGACTTCCCCTATAATCAAATGAATAGCTACCTCAAGTGCCATCATAGAACTTACATCCAACAATGAATAGAGGTAGAAGCAGGGATACATGGCTAAGCCTTGGGCTGAGTTCCTGGTTTAGCTGAAAACGGAGCAGGGAGTCTATACGAGCAATGGGATAGGGCTTATGAGAAAAATTCCCACAGTAATGACTGGCTGGAGCTCTGGGGAGCTCACTGAATCAAGAACAGCCATCGGGGAACCATCAGGAAAAAGAACTAGGGCCTCCAAGGATAGGCAACTGTCCACTGACATGGGCAGTATGTGGAGCCTCGAGGAGTAGGATCATACTGTGTTTCTATGCATGGACTGGCACTTTGGAGCCCATTCTCTCCAGAGGAACACCTAACCCACTCATGACATTATAATAAGGAAATCCGACCTGCCTGGAGTGGATCTGAGGTGATCCACCTTGGGGCTTTTTGTCCTTTTTGGGGAGGGGATAGGAGATGGGGAGGAGGGAGGCTAAAGGTTGACTGGGAGGGTTTGGGAAGGGAGGGAGAGCAAGGGGATACTTGGGGAAAAAGACTTTATTTTATAGAAGAAGAAGAAGAAAAAGGAGAAGAAGAAGGAGGAGGAGGAGGAGAAGACCACCCTGATGTTTCTCCTCCCCTTTAACATCTTGTTTATCTTGTTTTAAGGAGCTTCCTTCCAAGATACAAGGTTTCAATCTCAGAAGAAACCACTGCATAATACCCAGTTAACTGTTTCCTTGGTTGTAGAGAATCTTTTTATTTTATGAGATTCCATTTGTCAATGGTATTATTTCCTATGCAACTAGAGATATATTCAAGAGTACTTTCTGTATTTTAACATGTTTTCCTCTAAGAGTTTAAGGATTTGGAGTATTTAGTAAGGTCTCTGACTCATTGGAATTGATTTTTGTACAGGGCAAGAGATAGAGATGCAGTTTCATACTCTACACTTGTATTTTTCAACCCTGTTTGTTGAAGAAACTGTCTCTTGTTGTGTAGCTTGGTTTGTTTGAGGGGCCCCTGGTAATGAATGGGATCAGGATCTATCCCTGGTGCATGAACTGTTTTGTTGGGGCTCATTACCTACAGTGAGACTCCTTGCTCAGCCTTGAAGCAAGAGGGAGGGGCTTGGTCCTGCCTCAACTAAATGTACCAGGCTTTTCTGACTCCCCATGGGAGGCCTTACCCTTTCAGAGGAGGAGATGGAGGGCAAAGGGGCTGGGGGGCAGGAGAAGGGGTGAAAGGGAGTTCTGTGGTTGGTATGTAAAATGAATTTTAAAATTCTTAAATAAAAAAGAAACATTTTAAAATATATATACCTTGTCATCTTTGTCAAAAATCAGATGGCTATAGATGTGTGGGCTTATACATGGATCCTCTCTAATTCTGTCACATTATATGTCTGTGTTTGTGCCAGTGTTTTGTTACTGTGATTCAGTAGTATAACTTGAGATTAGATAATCTTCTTACATCATTTTTACTCTTTTGCTTAGGATTGCTTGGGCTATTCAGAGTCTTTTGTGTTTCCATATGGGAATTTAAAAAAAAAGTTATATTTTTGTGAAGAATGGTTTTAGAATTTTGATTGGTGTAACATTAAATTGATAGGTTGCTTTTGTTAAAATAGTCATTTACATAATACTAATTCTTCCAGTCCACGAGCATGGGAGGCCTTTCCATCTTCTAGTATCTTCTTCAATTACTTTCTTTAGTATAGAAAAGTTTTCGTTGTAGAGGACTTTCACTTCACTTTTTCTTTTGTTCAGGCAATTGTGAATAGCATTATTTTCTTGACTTTTTCCTCAGTACATTTGTCCAAGTTGAGTGTAGATTTTTAGTATAAATAGTCCCTCATTTATGCTCTGTAAATAAGCACACCTTTAGTCCCATCACTTGGGAGATTGTTCTGGATCTCCAGGAGTTCAGGGATAACAGAGCAGTGGTAACTCACACTTTTTCTCAGCATGGGGATCCAGATGATCTCTGTGAGTACAAGGCCAAACAGCCAGGCAGTGATGGCACAGACACCTTTAATCCCAGTACTATGGGGTGTGTGTGTGGCCTATGCCTTTAATCCTGTAACTCCAGAGACAGAGATCTTTTTGTGTTTCTGTGAGTTCAAGGCTGACCACCAAATAGAGTAGCTTACACCTTTAATATTAACCTGGATGGGATACAGCTGGGTGAAGGCAGGCTTAGGAAGGCAGCAGACATTAGAAGTAACCAGGAGCAAGGCTGAGGAAGCTGGAAGATAGCTGGGTGAGATTTGACTGTGGTGTTTCTCTCTTTGATATTTCAGCCTTTTCTTGATATCTGACTCTGAGTTTCTTTTAATACAAGTAGAATTCTTGCAAGAGTCCATCTTAAGCAGGCACCTGAACTTTGAGGTGCCATTCTCATCACAGCAACAGAAACGTAACTAAGACAGCCTAGTCTTTTCATGTCGTAGTAGAGCTGAAGCATCATTTCCTCTTCTAGGCTGCTGTTCAGGGCACCGGCATCTGAGGGAAGTACGTGGATCGAGTAATGAGGGGCGGTAGAAGGGAAGAGGAAGCAGTGCGTGCTAAGGTAGAACGGAAAGAGAATAGAGAAACAGCAGTCAGACTTGTGAGCAGTTCCAGTCACAGAGACCCACACAGATGCAGGATTTCTCTCCATTCTTTGAGAAAGCCAGTCAAACGGAAGGGAAACGGGAAGAAGGGGTGGGAAAGGATAGAATAGGAAAGAAGGGGAAGGAGAGAGGCAGGCTGGGGGATAGAAGGGGGTAGAGTGTGGCCACTAGCTGCTGTTAGCTACTACATAAAGGGGAGTCATCCAAAAGGAGACAGAGCTAGATGGGTCTGTAGAACATGAATGTAGTGGTCAATCCGTTGATTTTAATTTCACATCTCTCAATTTTTCTTCCTGGACTCCCAGATGCTTTTCACACACCTCTCTTCTCAAGACTCAATTTCAGATTCTGCAAACAGTCAAAAATAGTTTCTTCACAGATCACACTTCTGGGTGGTGTGTTAGAAGCACAGTTTAGAATGCCGGCCCCACCTCAGAGCTATCCTTTGTAGGGTTGGGTCATGGGTGCTGGTTCTGGGTTCCTGGCTCTGTTATGATTGTTGCCGCACCCTTGTGAGATCCTTCTACACGTCTGTTGATGTGCTGCTTGGAACCCAACTTCATATTCCCATACAGACTTGGCTCCAACCAGGCTTCCCCCTCATTGGTTCCTAGTTTCTTTCCCTAAGACTAGAAGTACTATGCCGGGCTGGTTTTGTATGTAGTCCTGTGCCTTTGCTCTGAGTTTCCTGAAAGTGCAATTCACAGAGGGTCTCTGGCCATTAGATTGCTCACTTAGCAGTGGCAGTCTTTTAAAAATGTCCCGTATGTGACTGCTTTATTTTTTCCTGGCAGAGGCTACCCTTGCCAATGCTGCTGCCAAAATCCTCCTATCTGGCTCCCTCTTTTTCAGCTCTTTGAAATGCCTGCTCCTGGAAGGGAGCTTTTCTGAGTTTCACTCACTTACGCCTTGTGCTTCCATCACCTTCTCACAGTAACGGAGAGTTCCCAGCTCTAGTTACTAACTACTGCATGCAGCTTTATAGCCAATGTGCTTATAAAATTTTTACCATTTTGTACAGAACCAGGATTTTCTTTCACATTAAAAGAATTTCTATGAAGGAATTTCTGGGATAATTAGCATGTATATTATCGAAGTTTTTGAAATATACTCTACCATTCAGAGAAGTTATTCCATTTTACTGTATCAGCTATGTATGAAGATACCTGCTTCTTACTTTTTCCAAATAAGTATTAAAAGTGTGTCTAGTTTTTAAGAGAAAATTATATCATATTGTTTTGATTGCTAGTAAAACTAATTTTTTTTTTTGAGACAGGATTTTTTCTGTGTAACAGCTCTGGCTGTCTTGGAACTCACTTTGTATACCTGGCTGGCTTCAAACTCACAGAGCCCTGACTGCCTTTACCTCCCAAATGCTAGGATTAAAGGTACCACCACTGCTAGGTTCAAAACTGAATATTGTACTATGTTAAGTGAAACACCTTTCTTGAAATAGAGGTATATCTTTCTGAAACTACAATAGGAAATAAGTAAATAGAAAACATCTAAAAATATATTACAGATTATACCAGTGAAAAAATAGTTGCTTTTAGTAAACTGCTATTTGATATAGCGTTACCTGTTTTTCTCCCTGAATATAGTGTTCCATACTTAGGATCCCACTGTATGGCTGTCTAAGTCAGGATGGCCTCAAATTCTGGGCCAGCCTGGACCAAAAAAAAACCCAAAACATTTTTCTTGACTAATTCTACACTAAAATTTCTACTAGGTAATAATTCTTATTCTTTTATGATGCCTTCAGTTTTGCTATTTTTCCCTTCTATCTCTCAATCCATCCATCTTCTCCTTCAGAGAGTCTCATTGTGTAACAAGGGTAGCCTAGAACTCACTCTGTACTGGAGCCTGGCCACAAACTCAAATTCTTCCTGCCTCAGCCTCCCCAGTAATGGAGTTACAGGCTTTGCTGCTACATGTGACTTTAGATTTTTTTTTGCACTTATTTTCAAAATTATATTTTGTGTGTATATGTGCATGCAGGTGAGCATGTGGTGTGTGTGTGTGTCTGTCTGTGCTATAACAAGTTCCTTTATCCACTGAGCCATCTTGCTAGTGTCATCTTTTTCTTTGAAAAAGAATATCTGCATCTTTTCTTTAAATATGATTATTTTTATATTTATCTACAGTATTTTCTATAAATACAAATATCTAATTTACCTAATAAGTATATTTATTTCAGATAAATTTACCTAAATAACATAAATATCTATAAATATGAATCTGTTATTTTCTTTAAATATTATTTTCTAAAGAGTTATGTTTCCACAGACAGAGTTACCGAGTCAGACCAGTCTGATTCCATATGCTATTAAGAATTGAGCATTTCTTTCTGTACTTAGAATCCCAAGTTCTCTATCTCTTGGCTCCTCTTAGTGTGTTTAATCAATCATTTTCTGTGTAATACCAGCCCTCTTACCTATGAGCTACATCTGATTCTCTCTCTACTCGAGAGAGGTGTCTTTGTCCTAGCAATTGTTCCCTCTCTCTTATTATCCCTTTTTCTAAATCTTCTCACATTTCACAGCTGGAAAGACATACTAGAAAACAAACTTTCTTACTATGCTGTCACACCCCAGATCATTTCTGATGACCTGGAGATGTAGGGATTTCTCTCCATTAGCAGGCAAGCATGTGAGTGTGCAATGGACAGCAACTGGGTTCCTGTCCTGTCTACCTCCTTTACCTCTGTGAAGCATGCTTTCCTCCCAGGTATGAGAAAGCCTTCATCTGAAATAAGATGATCTCAGGCATGGTAGATCACAGAGCTACCTGATGGCTAGTTCCAGGAGAAAAGACGGGGGAGGTTCACTGCAACTGCAGCTCCTCTTGCCTACTTTAAGAGAGGTTCATTCTTTAGCAGATGAATGGAGTGAGAGGGAGGGAGACAGGGACACACGGGCAGAGAGGGAGAGACAGAGAGGCAGAAAGACGGGTAGGCAGGACAGAGACACTTGATTCTGTTTCTTGAGATTGCCAGTGCTCCAGTGTTAGAAGTCTGGCCTTTCATCTTTGTTGCTCTGAAGCTGTTCCAAAGCTGCTTCAGGAGCCAAGGACAAAAGGCCAAATAACATTAACCTTATTGTTCTATTCAATTAGGAAAAACAAGAACTATGGGAGTTATAAGCCAGTAGCTATGAGTGAAAATAAGTCAACAAGTTAGGGGTTTAAGCTCCTTCTTCTGAGGTATAGACTCTTTCTTATGAGGCTCCAAGTTTGGTTATCCAGAAACTCACCAAGCCCAACCTGTCACAGCAACATATAAACATAAGCACGTTAATTTTCCTCACTCTGAAATCAGAAAAACATTCCTGGTCCTTATTTACTTCTGTCCTATATGTCCTCCTTTTATTAAATCAATTTCTCACCAGCTGTGGTGGTGTACATCTTTATTCTCGGCGTTCAGGAAGCAGAGGCAGGTCAATCTCTGTGAGGTTGAGGCCAGCCTGGTCTACTAACCTAGTCCCAGGACAGCCAGGGCTGATAGAGAAGCCTTGTCTGAAGGGGAGGGGGCAATTTCTCAAACCTTTTCCACAGTTTCTCCTGATCTATTTAAGCTTTAATATCCACATCTAAAAACTGCCAATGTCAATGTCAGCAGTGATGTGTGTTGTCACATGTACCTAGGGTTTGGTGATGAGACATGTGATTTCTTCTCCCATTCTGTGATTCACCCTGCGTTTGTTCCTTTTCTCTTTCCTTAGTGATTTCCTTAGATGATTCTCATCTCTCCAGCCTCTAGTATTTTATGCCTCATCCCTGAGCTATCTTCTCTGCTGATACTTTCTCCAGGTAGCTTCTCATCCAGTTTCTTGACTTTGTGTGCTGTATATACCCTGCCCCTTTGTATGTGTGTATTTTCACATAGGATAACACATAAACTCCAAACTTACACACATAGCTACCAACCAGACACTTTTGGAGGTAGAATAAATACCTCAATTATGCCTTTATGAAATTAAATCCCTAATTTCTTCTATACAAGACTTTTTTTTCTTCAGGTTTCTTCATTTTGAAAATAAAAGTTGTATTATTTATAGTTGCTTTAAAGCTATTCTTCAGTAGGACTCACAGCTGGGAGGCCAGAGGTGAGGGTTATCACTCCTTCAGGCCAAGCGGGGACTTCCACTGTCCAAACCCAGGCCTGGAGATGGGATGCTGCTTTGGGGACCACAGCCTGCACAGACCATGGTTGGTGTCATAGCAGTGTGATAGCATGGGAGCAGCCGACCCTATGAACACACAGCTATTAAGAGCCCCCAGACCAACAACCTTAAGAGCCGACCAAGAACTAACCAAGAGTGAACTGAGGAAACAATGGGCAGATGCCAGTGCAAGAATACATACAACAAGGCACCACCAGAAGAAGCAAGTGGTTCTATAGCTTCAAGACCTTAAAATAACAATGAAGAAGAAACAGAAGGAAACTATCTTAAAGACAGCTTTATGAAGCTAATAGAAGTCTTAAAAAAGTATATAAAGGGGCTGGAGAGATGGCTCAGTGGTTGAGAGCACTGACTATTCTTCCAGAGGACCTGACTTCGATTCCCAACATCCACATGGCAGCTAACAACCCTCTGTAATTCCAAGATCTGACACCCTTACACAGTTATACATTTAGGCAAAACACCAATTCACATAAAATAAAATAAAAAAATATTTTTTTAAAAGAGGATATAAAAAACTCCCTTAAAGAAATAGAAGAAAATACAAACAGAAAATTGGAAGAGATGAACAAATTCGTGAAAGAAAATAAAGGAAACCAAGAAACAGAAAAAAAAAAAAAACAGATGAAAGGAGGATTCCAGAAATTAAAAATTGAATTACAAGCAATAAAGAAGGCACAACTCAAGACAAAGCTGGAAATAGAAAACCTGAAAAAAAGACCTGGAACCACAGGTTCAAGTATATCCAACAGAATCCAAGAAATGGAAAAGAGAATTTCTGGAGTGGAAGACTCAATACTGGAAATAGATACATCAGTTAAAGAAAACACTAAACCCAGAAGAATCATAACACAAAATATCCAGGAAATTTGAGACACCATGAAAAGGCCAAATCTGAGAATAATTGGAATGGAAGAAGGAGAACACCAGCTCAAAGGCACAGAAAATACATTCAACAAAATCATAGAAGAAAATTTCCCCAACTTAAAGAAGGAAATGCCTATAAAGATACAGGAAGCATATGGAACACCAAATAGACTAGACACACAAAAAAAGTCTGTTCTCCATATAATAATCAAGCCACTAAACCTACAGAACAAAAAAATTACTAAGAGCTGCAAAGAAAAAGGCCAAATCACCTATAAGGGCAGACCCATCAGAATAATACCTGACTATTCAATGAAAACAATAAAAGCAAGAAGGTCTTGGTCAGATATTTTGCAGACTCTAAAAGTACATGGATGCCAACCTAGATTACTGTACGCAGCAAAACCAACAATCAACATAGATGGAGTAAACAAGATATTTCATGATAAAACCAGATTTAAATGATACCTAACCACAAATCCCGCTCTACAAAAAGCCCTAGAGGGAAAACTACAACCTAAGGAAACTACAAACACCCATGTAACCACAAACAATTGATAAGCCCACAGAGGAAACCCTCCCCCAGAAAAGGAAAAACAAGCTACCACCAAAAATAACAGGAAATAAGATAATTTGTCTTAGTACCTCTTAATATCAGTGGACTCACCTCTGAAAAAGCATACTCTAATACAATGGATACAAAACAGAAACCATCTTTCTTCTGCATACAAGAAACACACCTCAACCATAAAGACAAACACAGGCTCAGAGTAAACGGTTGGGAAAATACTTTCCAATCAAATGGCCCTAAGAAACAAGCTGGTATAACCATTCTAATATCTAACAAAATAGACTTTAAACTAAAATCAATAAAAAGAGACCAGGAAGGTCACTACTTATTCATCTCAGGAATGATCCACCAAGACAAAGTTTCAGTCCTGAATATCTATGCCCCAAACACAAGGGCAATTATATATAAAAGAAACACTGCTAAAGCTTAAACTTCATATTAAACCTGACACACTGATAGTGGGAGACTTCAGTACTCCACTTTCACCCGTGGATAGGTCAACCAGACAAAAACTCAGCAGAGATAAGGGATCTAACAGAAGTTTTGACCCAAATGGACTAAATAGATATATACTCAACCTTCCACCCAAACACAAAGAAATATACATATTTCTTATCACCCCATGGAACTTACTCTAAAATTGACCACATACTTGGTCATAAAGCAAATATCAACAGATACAAAAAAAATGGAAATAACTTCTTGTACCATATCATATCACCATGATCTAAAGTTAGAGTTCAACAACATCAAAAATCACAGAAAGCCTACCAATTTATGGAAACTAAACATCACTCAACTAAAGCACCTCTAGGTCAAGGAAGAAATGAAGAAAGAAATCAAAGACTTCCTAGAATTTAATGAAAATGAATCCACAACATACCAAAACTTATGGGATACAATGAAAGCAGTCTTAAGAGAAAAATTCATAGCACTAGATGCCTATATGAAAAACCTAGAGAAATCCCACACAAGAGACCTAACAGCACAGCTGAAAGCCTTAGAACAATTAGAAGCAAACTCACTCAAAGGAGTAGAATGCAGGAAATAATCAAACTTAGAGCTGAAATCAATACAATTGAAACAAAGAGAACAATACAAAGAATCAATGAATCAAAGAGTTGGGATTTGAGAAAGTCAACAAGATAGATAAACCCTTATCCAAACTAAACAAAAAGCAGAGAGAGAGAGTATCCAAATTAACAAAATCAGAAATGAAAGGGAGACATAACAACAGATCTCCAGGAAATCCAGAGAATTATCAGGTCATACTTTGAATATCTATATTCCACAAAAATGGAAAACTTAGAAGAAATGGACAGCTTTCTCGATAGATAACACTTACCAAAATTAAATTATGATCAGATTGAAGACCTAAACAGACCTATAACCCCAAAGGAAATTGAAACTGTCATTAAGTCTCCCAAGTAAAAAAACCCCAAGGCCCAGATAGTTTCAGTGCAAGCATTCAAAGAAGAACTAATACCAATACTCCTCAAACTGTTCCATACAGCAGAAACTGAAGTAATATTGCCAAACTTTTTTTTTTATAAGACCACAATAACCATAATACTGAATACACTCAAAGATACAACAACAAAAGAGAATTTCAGACCAACATTCCTCATGAACATTGATGCAAAAATTCTCAACAAAATCTTGGCAAACTGAATCAAACAACATATCAAAAAAAAAAAAAAATCCACCACGATCAAGTAGGCTTCATCCCAGAGATACAGGGATGGTTTAACATACAAAAAACTGAATGTCACCCATCATATAAGCAAACTGAAAGAAAAAACCCACATGATCATCTCATTAGATGCAGAAAAAGCCTTTGACAAAATCCAACACTCCTTCATGATAAAAGCCCTGGAAAGGTCTGGAATACAGAAAAAATTTTAAATATAATAAGGACGATATACAGCAAACCAACAACCAACATCAAACTAAATGGGCAAAAACTCAAAGCAATTCCACTAAAATCAGGAACTAGACAAGGCTGTCCTCTCTCTTCTTATCTATTCAATATAGTTATTGAAGTTTTAGCTAAAGCAATAAGAGAATGCTAGGAGATTAAGGGGATACAAATTGGAAAAGAAGAAGTGAAAGTGTCTCCATTTGCAAATGATATGACTGTGTACATAAGTGATCCACAAGATTCTACCGGGGAACTTCTACAGCTGAGAAACACCTTCAGCAATGTAGCAGGATACAAGATTACCTCAAAAAAAAATCAGTAGCCCTCCTATACACTAAACATAAAAGGGCTGAAAAAGAAATAAGGGAAATATCACCCTTTATAATAGCTGCAGATGGCATTAAATACCTTGGAGTAACTATAACCAAAGAAGTAACAGATCTATTTGACAAAAATTTTAAATCACTGATGAAAGAAATTGAAGAGGCTATCAGAAAATGGAAAGACCTCTCATGTTCCTGGATTGGTAGGATCAACATAGTAAAAATGGCAATTCTACCAAAAGCAATTTACAGATTCAGTGCACTGTCCATCAAAATCCAAACACAATTTTTGAACAATATTCACTCAACTGCATATGGAATAACAGAAAACTCAAGATCACCAAATCAATCCTGCTCAATAAAAGAACTTCAGGAGGCATCACCACCCCTTACTTCAAGCTTTACTATAGAGCTATAGTAATAAAAACAGCCTGGTACTGGCATAAAAACAGATCAATGGAATCAAATTGAAGACCCTGACATTTACCCACACACCTATGAACCCCTGATTTTCGACAAAGAGGCCAAAAAATATTCAATGGAAAAAAGATAGTATCTTCAACAAATGGTGTTGGCATAACTGGGTGGTAGTGTGTAGAAAAATGCAAATAGATCCAAAACTATCACCCTGCACAAAACTTAAATCTAAGTGGATCAAAGACCGCAACATAAACCCAGCCACTCTGACCTTGATAGAAAAGAAAGTGAAAAATACCCTCCAATGCATTGGCACAGGTGACCACTTCCTAAATATAACACCAGTAGCACAGACACTAAGAACAACAATTAGTAAATTCGACCTTCTGAAACTGAGAAGCTTCTGTAAGGCCAAGGACTCTGTCAATAAGACAGAACAATGGTCTACAGAATGGAAAAGATTTTCACCAACCCTACAAGTGATAGAGGACTGATCTCTAAAATATATAGAGAACTCAAGAAACTAGTGCCCAAAGCCCTAAATAACCCAATTAAAAAATGTGGTTCAGAACTAAAAAGGGAATTCTCAACAGAAGAATTACAAATGGCTGAAAGGCACTTGAAAAACTGCTGAACATCTTTAGCCATCAGAGAAATGCAAATCAAAACAACTTTGAGATACCACCTGACACCTGTCAGAATGGCTAAGATTAAAAACACAGAGGACAGCCTATGCTGGAGAGGATGTAGAGCAAGAGGAACACTCCTCCTCCATTGTTGGTGGGAGTGTAAATTGGTGTAGCCACAATGGATTGTGGTATGGTGGGTCCTTAGAAAACTGGGAACCAGTCTCCCCAAGGACCCAGCAATACCACTATTAGGCATATATCCAAGGAGTCACCTTTGCACTCCAAAGGCATTAGCTCCTGTATCTTCATAGTAGCATTGTTCGTAATAGCAAGAACCTGGAAACAACCTAGATGCCCGTCAACTGGAAGAATAGATTAACAAACTATGGTATATTTACACAATGAAGTACTACTCAACAGTTAAAAAAAAAATGACATCCTAAAATTTGCAGGCAAATGGATGGAGTTGGAGAATATCCTTCTGAGCAAGGTATCACAAGTCCAGAAAGATAAGACAGGATGTACTCACTCATTAGTGAACTTTAGACAAAAAGCAAAGAACACCCAAGCTGCAAAAAACGCTACCCCTGAAAAGCTCAAGATCAGAAGGAACTTAAGAGAGACTTCCAGGGATTCTCCTAGGAAGAGAAAATTGAAAATATCTCTTTAGCTAATTGGGAGCATAAGGAGTAGCAATCAAGAAGAGGTGGGAACAAATCAAGAGAGAAGGGGAGGACTGAGTAAGAAGAGCAATAAAGAGGGAGAGGAAAAAAAGAGATGGAGATCTTAATAAAGGAAGCCAATGTGGGGTTGGAAAGAGATCAGATGCTAGGGTCACCCATAATGACTCACAAGATGTTCCTGCCTAAGTCTCCAACCAATAGTGAAGGTGTTGCCTAGACAAGACTTCCCCTAAAATCCAACGCATAGACACCCCAAGTGCCATCACAGAACTTACATCCAACAATGAATAGAGGTTGAGACAGAGACACATGGCTGAACACTGGAGTGAGTTCCTGGTCCAACTGAGAACAGGGGATAAGAGTCTGTATGCGCAAGGGAATAAGGCTTATGAGGAAATTTCCCACAGTGATGACTGGCTGGAGCTCTGGAGAGCTCACTAAATCAAGAACAGCCACTGGGGAACTTTCAAGAAAAGGAACTAGGCCTTCCAAGGGTAGGCAACTGTCCACCGACATGGGCAGTATGTGGAGCCTTGAGGGGAGAGATCAGACTGTGTTTCTATGCATGGATTGGCACTTCATACCCACTTTCCCCTGAGGAACACCTAACCCAAACATGACATTAAGATGAGGAAATCAACCTTGCCTGGAGTGGATGCTGATGATCCACCTTGTGACTTCTTGTTTTTTGGGGGGAGGGGATGGGGGAATGAGGAGGAACAATGATGTAGGCAGACAGGGAGGGACTGGGAGGGAGAAGGTAGGGAGAGCAAGGGGATACATGATTAAAAAAGAACTTTATTTTCTAAAAATAAATTAATTAATTTAAAAAAGCTATTCTTCAGTTCTCTCTGCCATTACCCACATGATGTTCATCAACAAATCTTATCCATTCCACTTTATTCTGCGCCTAAGCATTTGCAATGGTCTCCATGCCTTACACCTTTGGCTACTACAATTGATTCTTGGCAAAGCACCCAGAGTATTCTTTTGAAATGTGAGTCATATAGTTTTATTTCTCTTTAGAAAACTTTTTTTTAAAAAAACTGTCTTTTAGTGTAACACAAAGTCAAGGGCAAAAGTGTGTGGTTGGTCTGGTTTCTCCATCCCTCATGACCTCCTCTGCTGCTGGCCCTTCCTGCTGAGCTCTGGTGCTGCTCTTGTGTCCAGAGCATTTCAGGCACACTTGCCCATTATGTCTGAGTCTTTCCATCCTCCACACTGACATGCAGTCTCTAGTTATTATTTTACTCTTTTTAGACTTAATTATAGAAATGAGAGCATAAATAGTCCAATAGTCTATATACCAGAAATTCATAGAAAAAACATTTCTCCTCAGTTGTGTGATTATCTCTATGTAAAGCCAAGACCTTTATAAAAGCCGCAAACAACATTTTCCAATGACAATTTAAATGAGGTCAGTGGTAAATCTGGGGAAAGTAGCGGCTTATTTGGTATCAGTTAAAATAAGTCTTAGAAAAAGAAATAGGAAATGGAGCTCCATTAACAATGATGCCTAGCATGCTGTGATGCCAGAACACTCTTGATGAAGCCTTTACTGAGCGTTCCACCCAGCTAGAGTAACCTTGTACCCACCCAGACTGCCTTTCCTCACCAACTCTTTTTCACATTTTTTTGTTTTTGTTTAATATTGGTTATATTATTTGCTTGTTTTCTTCTAGAATGGAAACTGCCAACAAAAACAGTGATTTTTAAAAAATGTATTTGGGTCTACATCACACATTGAGCATATCACCCCACATACCAATGCTCTCCCTTCTCATTCCTCCGTTCACTTCTGTCTCCTGCCCTAGACAGTTCACTTATGTTCACATCCATGCATACGTGACTTTCTTGAAACCAGAAATGAGAGAAAACCTTTCAGTATTTGTCTTCAAAACTAGTTTAATCAGCTTCACATGATTCTCTCGGGTTGCATCCACTTTCCTGCTGGGAGAAGACAAGGACCTTGGTTTTGCTTCACTCATGCATCCTTGGCACCTAGTACAGTGCTTAGCACAGATGTGTAGTAGATATACTTTGAGAATTAAATAATGGAACTTCTAGATTTTTTTCTACTGTTTATAAGATTAAAAATACTTGAAGGAGATAATAGTTGTAGAAGCTTCATCAATGCTTATCAAGTTAGTTATCTTATAGTCTATTTTTTTTATTTGTTTATGTCTTTATAAAACAAATTTTAATTCATAAAGAAGTTAAATGAATCACTACCCTCTGTTTAATAATTGTAAGTGGTGGAATGGACAGGGGAGAGACACCCCCCATATCATACGTCCCCTCTTCACCCCCCACCCCCACCAGCCCCTCCACTTAAGGTCGGAGAATCAGGAGAATGGCCCCTGCACCTTGCCTGGGTAACAGAATAGAGCTGGCCTTGAAGGTGAAGTTGTGGGAGAACCAACCCTGAGGATAGAAAAGCAGAACTGACCCGCCCCTTGCTCATTGCTATAAGAGGTCAACTAGCCAGGGCAAGGCTGGAGAACTCTTCACCCTGATGGTGAAGACAGGGAGAGCTGGTGGGCTAACCAACCCTGCAACTACCCAGGTCCAGAACCAGGGTTATACGATGACCCATCCCAACATCCACCCCATCTGTGATCTGCTGGAGCAGGGAGGAGGATCCAGAGGGTGTTGGTACTGCATACCCAGTGCAGGATCTCCATGACACGAGACAGCAACATGATGTCCAGGAAGAGTCCCAGTGAGGGCCCAGCACAGAGGTGTAGCAGAGACCAATGATTTTTTGTGGTAAAGACCTGCATGTAAAATGTGTTGATAAAGGGGTTTCTCTACTGTGTGACTCACAGTGTCACACTGAAGCTTCCATGATGAGATTTTCCCTTTCTCCCCACCCCCTTTTCATCTTTTTTATTTTATGGGGGGCAAGTGGGAGGCAGAGGGCAGATTTGAGAGGATGAGAGAGGGGTGGGTTTGGGATGCATGATGTGAAAAACACAAAGAATAAATAAAAAGAAAGCAAAAATAATAAAATACCATTAAATGAAAAAACCTCTCCATTCTTTAATATAAAATTTCATTTATTCTTAAATATAAAATCCCTAAATATTTCGTTCTTTAAAATACTTATATTGAGATTATTTTTATTATTTATTTGGGTGTTTTACCATCATGTCTGTCTGCTCAACATGTTCATGCTGCCTGCATAGGGCAGAGACCTTGGAACTAGATTCGATGATGTGAGCCATTATGTAGATAATTATGGAAATCAGAGCTCTTAATCACTGAACCATCTCTCCAGATCTTATCCTATTTTAAAATTCTTAAATATAATTTCTATTAAAATATTTGAAGGATTTTTGTGTCTTTTAAACTAAAAATATACCTTAAAGAATTGTAGTTTTTATTAATAAATAAACTATACTGTATCAAAACTTACAGATTCTCCCAGAGTTGCCATCAATTTACACCTTATTTAATTATTTATTTACCTTTTTTACACTTTATAGTATAATTGCATCAATTTCCCTTTCTTTTCCTCATTCCAGTTCCCTCCATATCCTGTTTTTTATTTCCTGCTCATTCAAGCATTTACACATTTGTAGCTTTGGTTGTTAAAACATTGAAGGAGAATAAGATACTGGCTGGAATCTGTTACATAGCACCATTTCTTACTAAGATGACCGTGAATGAACTGCTTATTCTCATTTTCTTCATTTTTTGAATGAATATTATTTATTTAGAAAATTTACTACTGGTACTCGATGCAGTTTTTAACAGATTAATAATCAATGTTACAATGTATATTTAATGCTTAGAGAAGTGGAGAACAGAAGAGAGTAAACTTAGCTCAAGAAATGCCATTTTGTATTCTAGTTGCCATAGAGATAAAATAGAGTTCAGTTCCACATTCCTGGCAGGGGCTTACCCAGTTCTAGGAGAAAATGAACTGGACACCTGGATGATCCAGTTGTGGTCCAGGACTAAAAGAAATCTTCCATTTTAGAGAACTATGCTAAACTAACGCAGACAGAGCCCTGAGAAAGAGTCCCTCACCCAGTTCCCAGAGAAACTGCTGTTCACAGAGGGGCAGCATGACCTAAGTTCTGACTGCAGAATCTATACCACCCTGACCCTGCTATCTGACCACCAAATGCTCTAGTCAAAATACACTACCATCATTCCTGGGCCCAGATTCAAGGAGAAATTCCCCAGGTTAGCTGTCAGCACACAACCTTGCACTAGAGTAACCCCAAATTGTGGTTTTTCCATTTAAAAGTGGCTGTTAAGCTCCCCTCAGGAGCCCCTCCTGATCTTGCTATGGCTTGTATTTACATCAATAAGCCTTGCTGTTGCATTCTGGACTTCTCTGGTCCCTGGTGGTCTCTTTGGGTAATTTGGGCACAACAGGACATCATGGGCTAAGCCTTTCTTCCCTTCCCTGTCCCTAGAAAGAATATATTGTCACTCTTCCTTTTCTGTTTATGGATAATCATTTCCTGAATGCCTAGGAAATTAAGCATTTGAGTTTTAATATCCTTACATAATTATCTTTAATATAGAACTACATTGAAGAGTGATCTACACGTCTCATTTTCTTTTTTTAAATTTTAGTATTTTAAAATTTTTTAGTTATTGATCTTGTCTCTGAGGGTGTCGAGAGAAAGAAAAGAAAGTACAATTGATACCTGAGCTCTGTTTGAATAGATGAAGATTTGGAGTTTGTATCTCCACCAACATGAGCATAGACTGATCTTAGAACATCCTTTTCCGGTGCCGAGCTTCTTTCCTGGGTCTCACTTTCAGGACTTGTGGGGACTTTTTTTCCCCTAGAGAATATTGTAGGATAATTGTTTTAATCTTTTTTATTGGCTAAAAAATGACTTGTAATCTGTTTTATCTATGAAAATTTAATATTGCATTAAGTAAAAGGGGCAGAACATAACTGAATTTTTACTGATATAATTGAATAATCTATAACGCTGACATCTCTATATTACTTATTCAACATTTCTGCACCAAAGATAAAAATGTCAGTGATAAAAAGTGATATTTGCATATATATTCTATAGTATTACTTCAGTAAAATCACAAGATAAATACATGTGATAAACCCATAATCTTTAACAAGTCACTCTCTAAGTTAGATGGCCTTTGGACTACACTAAAGCAGGTTAGTAGTTTATAGTTTATTTACATACATGGCCTAAATGCACAAGGTTAAAATTTTCATATGCCGGAGCTGGAGAGATGGCTCAGAGGTTGAGAGCACTGACTGTTCTTCCAGAGGACCCAGGTTCAATTCTCAGCACCCACACAGTAGTTCACAACCATCTATGATGACATCTGGTACCCTCTTCTGTATACTGTATACATTATAAATAAATAAATCTTTAAAAAAATTTTCCACCACCACGTTTTTTGTTTCTTACTAAGTCTGTTTTGGCAGATTAGTTCATTAACATTTAAAAAATTCATCATTATCTTCAAAGAACTCTTTTAAAATTCTCTTAAACTGAAAGATGACATTACTTTTTGTGCTGGTAATTTTTAGCTTTACTTTTTTACTGCTTCAAACCTTAATTCATATATACAACATTTTTCTTCCTATTTCCTTTCTCATCTCTCATTTTTTAGCTTTCTTTGTTCACTCCTGTTATACAGGCATCACGCAGAATTTTAAATATGATCATGATGGGCGTTCTCTATCTTATGGCACTGTCCTGGTACAAATGCTGAGGACTGCCTGGTTCTTCTGAACTTGACTTCTGTCTCATCAAGCTGAACTTCTCCTGATGACTTTTATCAACAGCCATTAGCTGGGTTAGAGAATGAATAAGCAGTGGCTGCCTAGGGCAACAAAAGAATACCCCTAGAAAGCCATGGCCAGCTTATACAGAGTTCCTCACATTCCCTGAGGAGAGTTTTCTTTGGGGGTATTCTTCTGTGTTTTACATGAATGCTTTGGATTTGTAAGTCTTCCTGTAAGACTTTTCCTGTAAGCTTCCTATCGTGCCCTATAGTTGGCTCTGTGACCAAGGAGTCAACAGGCCATGCTAACTTGCCATTTTTTTTTCTGGGAAATGACATTTATTCCAGATTCTCATGAAAAATAATAGTGCTATGTGTTACAAGCTTTTTATTTTATTTATATATTTTAATTGAAAATAATTTTTTATTATGAATAAAGTCATATTTTCTATCCGTGTATATCCTTATTCAAGTTCCCTTCGCCCTTCCACCCCCTCCGGTCACTCTCCATTTTTTTAAGACATTTAAGTCTTTATAGTAGAATTACTATAATTGTGTCTTTACTGCTAAGTATTTCAGAATTTGCTAAGCAGTACTAAAACACGTGTTAATTTTAGGAATCAGATGAGAACATGGCATTTCACCTTGCTCTTTTCAACTTTGACCTTCCAGTTCTGATAGCATTAGCAGTGACGAGGAGGAACTCAGGACTTTCGGCAGCAGTGACAGTGAGAGCAGCACTCCGGAGAACGTGGGTCCACCCCTCATCATGGATGAGAACAGCTGGTTCAACAAGTGTAAGCGAGTGAGGCAGAAATACCAGCTCACCCTGGAGCAGAAGGTATCTCACCTGTCAGAAGTCACTTCCGTTGTTTGCATACTTTACCTTTGGACCGTCACTATTAACTAAAGAAAATTGTGTACTCATTGCTATTTCCCCTCTGCTTCTGAACTGAAATCTTTAAAAATCAAGAAAATTATAAAGTGGCAAGTTAGAGGTATTCAACAGGAACTACCTTTAAGACACAAAACAACTGAGAAGGCTAGGCATAGCACAAGCTTGTAATCTCAGCATTTAGAGGAAGACAAAAAGATGAGAGCTGGGGGCTAGCCTAAGCTACATAGCAAGACTTTGTCTTAAATAAAGCCAAGGGCCAAGTAGGGACAGCTTAGAGCATTTACATTGCATGCACAAATCACTGGATTCAGTCCCCAGTGCCACTGAACAACTCTTGGGGAGAAGCTACTTAAAGATGTAACTGTAGGAAAACATTGAAGCTCAGCATCATACATGAACTTGGAGAAATCCATGCACTGTTATAGTGAATCAGTTTATCAGCATGGATTGTATAAGGACTTCAATGTGAAAGAGAAAGACAGGATACCAGCACTATGCAGAGGTGCAATGGGGACACAGTGACCCGACTGAACAGGATGAGTTGGCACTAGAAAATTTCTCTCCACTTTCCAACATGTTTGGGAAGCTGTTTTGTAAAAGACTTGTCTGAGCTTTTTGCTCTAGGAATCAAAGTGCCTTGCACTCTGTTTCCAGGAACTGGCAATAACATGATTACCGCGATTGAGTTGGAGCCTGGTCCTCTGGGAGACTCTGTAAAATAACTGACCGAGAATTATATTCAAAGTGTAACTTATCTGACAGGGAGGGGAACTCAGTACAGTTTTCCTTTAAGACTGTCAGCTGAATCTTCTCAAGAGGTAAGGAGAAATACTAGTGCCCTGGGCATGAGCAGAGACTGGAAGGACCCATGCTGCCCCAACCCTGTTGTTGACTTATAATAATCCTCTCAGAACCCTCTGCCACCAGAGATAACTAGGGATCCTGATCCCCTGTAGCATCCTCTGCACCCCTTCACCCCATGGGTTTATAGAGCAAATGTTTCCAAAATAAACCTGCAGGGAGTTGTGTGGTTCTCAGTGTTCCCAATGCTGAGACCCTTTAACACGGTTCCTTGTGTTATGGTAACCCCCAATCATGAAATTATTTTCATTGCTACTTTATAACTGTAATTTTGCCAGTTCTGAATTATTATGTAAATATATGTGTTTTCTGGTGGCCTTTGTTGATCCCCATTAAAGAGCCATTAATCTTCCAATTGGGTTGTGATCCACAGATTGAAAACCATTGTTCTAGAGCAAAGGAACCAAAGATACTTCAAATGCTGTGAGGAACAAAGTGGATGCGAGTGAGAGCAGTGTGCTCTCCTGGAGGGGCACATAACTGAAACTGTGAAAAGAGACTAAGGCAGAGTGTGCATCTCACCTATCCACAAAACTGTGATTGCTTCAGTCAAGAGGAAATTATCGTTTTTACTTTAAAATTTTAATTTTAATTAGTATGTATATGCACATGCATGCATACACATGGATATAAGTGCCACAGCACACATGTGGAGGTCAGAGGACAGCTTTAGGGAGGAGCTTTTCTCCTTGGATTTCAGGGATTGAACATGCATGACTAGATCAGAGCAGCAAGCACTTTCACCTGCGGATCCACCCCTCTGGCCTTTCTTGTCTCATTTGCTTGTGTTTATTCTTTTGTTCCTGCTGTTTGTTTTCCTGTTTACATGTGAGCAAGCCCAATGTTTTGAGGATTTGCTTGACTCTCTGTTGCTAAGCTGTGTATTCCCAGCCCACATATTAATATTCCCGTGACCCTGTTTTGATTGAACCTTGGTATATTCTTAAACTAACAGAGGATATAATCCCCCAGCTCATGACCTAGCCACAGGTAGGCATGGCCAAGCTTAAGATCCATTCCTGGGCATCTATCCCTATAGCAGCAGAGAGAAAAGGTTGTAGACACTGTACCTGAAAGACCCCTACCTGGGTTTTCCCCATAGCCTGTGTCACACTGTTCCTTAGACCTCTACATGGATTTTTCTCCATAACCTGTTCACATTGTTCCTTCCTAAACATCTGGAAAAGTAAGCACAATGAGTCTTTCCATAAATCAGACATCCTGCTGTCTATACCAACACAGAAAACTCACTCTTCCAAGACCTACAGAAAAGACAGGGCCTACAAACTCCAAATTAGCATACATTGTATAAAAACCTGTTACCATGCAAAGGAGCTACAGGGAAGCTGTACAGGATGAAATAAACCTACCTCCAAAGTCACATTACCAAGAGAAACTACTCACTATGAAAAATCCCTCATAAAGCTGTGTTAATTCATTGCTGTGACAAATCGACTCACTTTAGAGAAGTAATTTAAAAGGAAAAAAATTTCTTTGGTTTCTAGGTTCAGAGTTTGGTGTCTATATTTGGCTTAGTCCTTTGCTTCTAGGATGGTGGTAAAGCAGAGCATCAGTATTTCATGAACCTGTAGAGGACAAAGCTGCATATATATTAATCCATGTGTTGCCACATCACTCATGGCTTGGTACCTCATTTTCTACACATGCTGCTTCCTTGGTGTCTATCTGGTAACTCTGCCCTTCATCCCAGTGTGGCTCAGTCTGGCTTTCCCACCTAACATCTTCCTGCCTAGCTATTAGCCAGTTATCCCTTTATTAAATAATGAGAGCAACACATATTCACAGTATACAAAAGGATTAAATCCACAGAATTTTTCCCTGTTTGCTCAATTAAAAAGGAAGTTTTTTTTTAAACTTTAACATAGTTAAACTATATATAACAAAAACAGTTACCATGTAAGAATTATAGTTACAGTATGCACTCCATCTGTATTTGGCAAAATTAGAAAACATTTTCTATTATCTATCTTATCTTTGTGAGTCTAAAGTTTTATGCATAATTTACCTTTTATCATAACTAAGGAACATTTTTTAGCATTTAACCCCATCAGAGACCCCAGAGGGTGTAATATTACCTAATTACAGGGACATATGGCTGCCTGGACAGTTCTCAAAAGTTTTTCTCTAACAGTGGGACATCCATCTTTGGCATGCAAGCCTAGCATATCTAACAGACATCTTGAGAAGCAGGGAATTTTGAAGGATTTTCTTACCTTGCCTTGGCGAAGTTTGGCATTCATTTTTTTGTGTGTCTTTGTGGTTTACTTTGATAGCATACTGTCAGCAGTTGAAGCAAGGGGAATTTGTTACTCAAATGGCTAGCCTTTGCAATAAAGCAAGCAAACTCTATACAGGGGTTCTTCAATGCTCATCAGTTTTGAAAGTAAATTGGTGCTGTCAGGAGCAGGTACGCTCACTCTCATGAAAAGCCTCAACTAGATGTCATATTTTGTATGTCTTTGAAGTGTTCAAAGACCATTTATCTAAAAAAATCTGTTTAACTTTGAAAACAAACCTAATATAACTACAAGTTTGATTTCTGTAGATGACTAACTACTATCCTGTGTTTCTTCTTTATATATTACCTTTTTAAATGAGCTACATACACACAGTACCTCCAAATAAAAGTAGAAAAACATGCAACATAACAAGAATAACTTTAAATTTATATCAACAAGCCAAAATTCATACCAACATAAATTATTTTTAGATAATAGCTGTTTTTTGCATTAAAGTAGGTTCAGTAATCTACCCTTTTATCTCATAATTTCTATATTATATCCCACTTTTTTTCTTTAAAAAGAGATCTTTGAATTTAACTTTGTATAGCTTTTCTTTTTTTGCCAAGACCAGTAACAAATTGTAACCATCCTCCTTAAATGATGACAAACACCCATATCTCATATTTTGGGAATATGGGCATTATTTTCTCTGGACTGCTTCCTGTTACCTGCGGGTAGAGTGGTGCTGACATCTTTAGAGGAACCTGAAAAAAATCAGGATAATGGTCAAGGATTGGCTGGAATAGTCTGTGAGACTGGATCATCTCAGCCAGCAATCTTGAATCTAGCTATTCTAGATGCAGAACTCTGAGGAAACAGCAACAGAGGCCTTCTGAGATGCTGGATCACCTGGGGCATTTGTTGTCATTGGTGTCTGGTCCCCTTGTTCTGGAAATACATAAACTTTCAAAGCTAACATACATATCTGCGTTAATACAAGTATAAACTGTGTGTTTTCCAAAAGACAACCAAAGATAATTTATTTTGTTTTATGTTTGAGCAGGTAAAATAAATGTCACCTGTCCCGTATGTTTTTAGGTTTATTTATTTATTTATTTTTGTCTGTAGCCAGGATTTTCATGGGTCTTTTTCAGTCAAATCTGATTTTCTTCAACCCTAAACAAATCCAAAGCCTTTTATTTTCTGTAAATACAAAAGCATAGCCTTTTTGCCAAAGCAACACACCTTTTGACTTCCATTTTGAAGTCAAGACATTTTAAAAAAAAATGAAATAGGTTCTTTTAATCCAGCAGCCTCAGAAGTTCAGTGTCTCTTAGCAGCTGTTGCTCATACATCAGCAATTAAAAATTTTAAATACGACACAATAAGAGACAGGATCCTGATTTCCCGTGTATTTTCCATCTTTATGTGACTTTTTCCTTTATACTATTTATTCCTTTTTAAAAGACTTTATTCATTTTATACTATTCTTCTTTTCTATGACTATAGACTTTCTTAAACCCATGTATATTTTTAAACACATTGTAACCTGTTTAGAGGTTTCTCCATGTGGATCTGTCTTTATTGTGTATCTGTTTGCATGAGCGAAACTTAAACCAATGTGCAGCTTAGCCCATAGCATGCTGGTGGCTGGTTCCCACCCCTCTTCCCACCTTTCTGAGAGCCTGGCCTCAGTGCAGGTACCAGTGGGAGTCGTCTGCCCCAACTGTGGGAAGTTTTTGGTTTCTTGCTGCTGTAGGCATTTCTACCTAGTTTCATGCCATTGAGTAATGTACCACATACTGCTCATAAAGCCCATACCCGTGCTCAGTAGCAGGACCTCTTAAAAGAGCCACACCTCTGTTAGCACTAGCATACCTGAGAGAATGAGGTCACCAGGAAGCTGAGTTTGACTTTGTGTTCCAAACTTTTTTTTTTCAAACCTTCTTAGGCTTTGTGTACATGTGTATGGCCCCACATTGAACACCATTTGTAGGTAGACCTTCTCTGTCTAATCATTCAGTTCTGTCCTGCCATCCAGCTCTCAAATAACCACACAAAGACTTATTATTATTAATTATAAATTCTTGACCAATAGCTTAGGCTTGTTACTAACTCACTCTTACACCTTAGCCCATATTTATTAATCTGTGTGTTTCCATGTTGCTCATGGCTTATTACTCTACTTTCTATACATCCTGCTTCCTCTGTGTCTGTCTGGTGACCCTATCCTTCTTCATCCCAGTGTGTTCTCAGTCTGCTCTCCCACCTCACCTCTTCCTGCCTAGCTATTGGCCAGTTATCCCTTCATTAAGCCAATGAGAGCAACACATATTCATGGTGTACAAAAAGATTATTCCACAACACTGCAATATTCATACAATGAAATAATATGTAGGATTGAAAGTAGATGGACTGTTTGGCTAAGATCATCAATGTAGATGAAAAATCATGTTTCAGAACAGTACAGACAAAACTCAGGGTAATGAAAGCAATGTTAGGACAACAGTCGTGATAAAAAACAAGAACTGGAGATGATAATCACATATCTGAAGATATTGCCCTTCCTAGAACATCATTATATTGGCTCCTACTACAGTGGTAATTACTTGAGATAATGAATAATGTATTCTTTAATTACTAATGCTTGAAAATAGTTGTATAAATTTTATATTAAAATAGATAAAAGAAAGTTTTGTTTATAAAATTATTTTTAGTCATTGAGAAGTCAATTGTGAAGTAAATAGATGAAATTTACTATGGAAAACAGCCTTCAGGGACAGGTAATTCTAACTAGTAATATTTACAAGTATCATGGAAAGACAGAAAGGAAATGGTTTGTTAATGTCATGAGTGATATAGTGTGTGCTGTGATGTAAGTGGCAAAGCTAAAATATGACAGACACTCAGCAGGCCATAGCCAATAAGCCTGTAGTCTAATGAAAATATGATACTGTTTCCTACCTTTGGGCTAAAATGTTGATATCTGTAATTTTTGAAAAGTAAATACATAGAGTAAGTTTTCTAATAGATCTATATTTCAAACCTAGGAGGTATGTATTTGCCACTATTAACAAGACTTGGGGATTTTAACCAAGACTTGCTTTTAATTATGTATGAAATTTCTCATATTAGAAAAACGGAGTTTTAGGGGCTGGGGAAATTTCTTGGTGGTTAAGAGTACTGGCCTCTCTCACAGAGGACCCATGTTTCATTTCCAGAACCCACATAGCAACTCACAACCATCTGTAACCTTAGTTCCAGGGATCTGGAGACCTCTTCTAGCCTCCATGGACAGCAGGCATGCACATGGAACACACATACAGGTGTGCAGTCAAAACATTCATCTATAAACATAAATAAAATATTAAAGATTTTTAAATAGATTTAGGACCTAGAGAGATGGCTCAGTGGTTAAGAGTGCCTGCTGCTTTTGAGACGATCCAGGTTCAGTTGCTAATACTCACATCAAGTACCTTATGCTTAACTTCAGTTCCGGCAGTCCAATATCTTCTGGGCTCTGTGGGGAACCTACATGCAGTGTACACATAAACTGACTCAGATACATCTACATACACATGAATAAAAAATAAATAAGGAACCTAGAGGTCTGTGGCATGCATCAAGGCCACAGGGGAGGAGGAAAGCACCAAGCTGCCAGAAACTGTTCTTATTCTGTGATTTCTAGGTCCTGTCACTAATAGACCTATGATCTGAAGACAATTAAAGAGATCAGCCAGGCATGATGGTGCATACACTTAATCCCAGTGCTCAGGAGGCAAAGGCAGGCAGATCTCTGAGTTTCAGGACAGCTCCGTCTACAGAGAGTGTTCCAGGAAAGCCAGGACTATACGGAGAAACCCTACTTCAACAAACAAACAAACAACAACTCACTGTGGGCCTTAGACCCTCCCAAGTTTATTCTCAGCTACAGGAACAATAATGTAGCAGAGGAGCAAAGTCAATAACATTGAGGGGAATTTAAAAGCAGGAAAGGCTGGTTTATAGGTGTCGCACATTTGGGCTGGCCCTTGAAGATGTGGTTGGTGTAAACTTACTTGAAGGAAAAAACGCAGAATCTTACTTGCTCAGTGGCAAAGTGTAACTGCTCTCTATTTCTCATCTGAGAACTGTAAAGTAAAGCAAGATGTGTGTGGATCCAGTACCTTGGGTGGCCCAGTTCTTTGCACATCATTTCAAAACTTCCTACTTGAACTTGTATATACTGTTGAACAACTTATTGGAAAGAAGTGAAAGGCATGCAAAAATTTAGGCACATTCAGATTCATAAATGCACAGAGAAAGTTCGTTGCATGGGCTTTTGATAACCTTTGATGGACAGCTGTTTTGCAGATAATTTTGAAAATTTATGAAACATCCTACTTCCTGAAGATAAATATCAGAAGATGCATCTTTTTAGAGAAGAGTCAAGCTTTTCCAGAAAGGAAACATCAGAGACACAGGAATGAGCAGGGCATACTGCAACTGCAGAGATACTGACTGTGGCTGTTTGAATTTAATTGGCCCCCATAATCTCATAAGGAGTGGCACTATTAGGAAGTATGGCTTTGTTGGAGGAAGTGTGTCACTGTGGGGATGGGCTTTGAGGTCTTTTGCTTAAGCTTTGCTCCGTGTCAATTAGTCAGCTTCCTGTTGCCTACAAGATGTAGCACTCTCAGCTCCAGTTCCATGTCTGCCTGCAGGTCATCATGATGACAGTAGACTTAACCTCTGAAATTGTAATCAAGTCCTCCACCCAAAATTAAATGTCTTCTTTGTAAGAGTTGCTGTGGTCATAGTGTTTCTTCACAGTAATAGAAATCCCAAAGACACTGAGTATGTAGCAGAATTATATACTAACCAGGTCTTTCTTTCAGAATTAGAAGAGCAAAATACCGTTTAAGCAAAACTCAGAGACATTATCTGATGAGCTTGAAAATGATATCAGAGATCACAGAAATTCATAAAAATTTAGAACATTAAAGACGAGGTGGAGGGGGGCTGGAGAGATAGAGAGATTACTGCTCTTCCAGAGTGCTTCAGGGTTCAGTTCCAAACACCCACAAGATAGGCCAAGGCCTCTCTAGCTCCAGGGAAACTGGCACCTTCTTCTGGCCTCTACAGGCACCAGGCATACAGATGGTGCACAAATATTTCTGCAGGCAAAACTCCTGTACACATAAAAAGTAAAAATAAATAAAAGGCAGCATGGAAAGAAAAACAATAACTGGGAATATCTTAATTTCTAGATAGTAAAAGAGATGATCATTTTAAAAGTAGCTTTTTTGGCTTACTCTAATGTTTGCATCTTCCATTTTTGGTCTTTTTTCTAATGTGTTTATATAATGCCTTGAACTAGTATTGAAAACATCTGTCAGTGAGATCTCCATCCATTATGTGGGAAAGAACTCTTGATTGGCAGTGGTTTGCTTGTGCATGCCCAAAGAAGGGAAGCTAGATGCCAAAGACAAGCATAAAGTCATTTGCATCTTATGTGGCCTTGGTGAGAAAAGGTCAAACGTGGTACTCCTTCATTTCCCAGTCATTATTCCGTGCTCAGGCAATGCAGACCTTTGCTTTTGTTTGTCACTAAGAACTTTACATGAGGAAGTTGATAACTGGTTGAAAGAAGAAAATAGCAAAACAAAAAAATTGGTCTTCGATGCAGAAGAAAGAAGTTGTTTCTGTTGCCAAAATAAATCTTTTCAACAAGCAAGGCCCTGGTAGTGTTAAGCAGTTAACCTCGGAGTCCATTAGGAGACGCTGTTGGACAAAAAAATCAGACCCCAGTGGAACAGAAAGCCTGGACATGCATACCCAGAAATGAAATACTATTTTCAGGCACTAGGGTTTTACACCTATTTGTTACTAGTATAGGTAGTTTTCAAACCTGCCTTGAGCCTACTGTTTAATTAACTTATTAACTTCTGTAAGCATCAAATATATAGTGTTCAACAATCCAGGAGAAGCACTGAATGCTTTGAAGGTATCATCTGCCTTATGTTTCTTCATAGCAAGTGGGATCTGGAGTCTGTTCCCTGTGTATAGGAAGTGTAACTTATAGTAATGATGTTTGTACTTGGATAATCATGGACTGTTCAGTTTAAGTTCTGTGCATTAAATAACACTTTCACTCTGGAAGGGGAATGCAAGTGCAGGAGGTGAATAAGCTCAAGGTCTTCTGGGATTATATTATTAGACTCTGTCTCCCACTCCATTTTTCTTAAATAACATTCAAGAATGGAGAGTGCATATTAAGCTTCTATATTCAATTACAATCCTTCATCAGTAGTATTTTGTGATGTTTCGTTATAAAATAGATGGAAATAATGCTGATGGTGCACAGCATTTATCTTAAGATAGCTTAGAACTTTTGCAATTGGCATTATCTTTGTGATATTGTGTTTCCAGGGTTATCTTGAAGAACTCTTAAGGCTTCGTGAGAACCAACTCTCTGAATCTGTCTCTCAGAATAAAGTACTACTTCAGAGGATTGAAGACTCTGATCTGGCCCACAAGTTGGAGAAGGAGCAGTTAGAATATATCATTGTGGAGCTTCAAGACCAGCTGTAAGTGAGATCCTTTTATAAGAACTTTGGCAATACATAGACATCAACATGGAATGTGCTTTGCTGTACATTTCAAATTCCAGGAAATCTGCTTGACTATCAGATCCTCTCACTTTTTTTAAAGGTATTTTTGTTCCTAACTAGGAAAGTAATCTGTTTCTCTTGTGGGACAGTTAGAAAACACAAGATGAAAATAATCACCTTCGATTGTTCTGCACAGTACACATTCTAAATGCATGCTTTTACTTAAGTATCTGTTTGATTTTTGCAGGGCTGGGAATCAAACTTACTGAAGTGCATCCTTGGCCCTTAAGCATGCATGTAGTTTTATCAGCCATTGACTGACTGCAAAAAGACTATACATTAGACCATCGTGATGGATGAAACTGATACCAGGCTCTGCCAAGGTATCACTGTGAACAATTTAATGCAGTCACTGCTTTAAAAAATTGGTAGCAAGCAGTTTTTAGATGAACAAAGCTATCATATATGGAGCTGCATTCTGGTATGAGCTCCTTCACCTGTTACTGTTCAAAGTACTCACACTAATTTCTACTATTTTGTCAAAATTATGTTGTTTATAGTGAAAAATCACCACATAATAGTTTTTACTCTTAGAGGATAATTTTGTAAATATTATTAGATTTCCAGAAAATTATAAGGATTAGTATGCAGAATTTCCATAATTATTTTCCAAAATTTAACAGTTTTTACCTATTTGCCTTGTAATTCTCCTCCTCTCCTCACATATACTTGCAGAATTTTTAACCATTTAGATGTTGTATACTTATCATACCTTCTGCTTCTATATGTCTTAAGTATACTAAGAATAAAGATATTCTGTCTATAGCCAAAGTTTATGAGTCAGTTTTAAGAGGTCAAATTCATTTATCATCTCCATCATTCATATTTTAATTTTATGAATTGTTCTAAAAATGTCCCTCAGTGAAGTTTGTTTCTCCATCACCAATTCCAGTTGAAGGTTGTGTTTTCTACCTGGTTGGTCCCATTTTTTTAGTCATTTTAAATTTAGAACAGTTTCTAGTTTGTCTCACAAGAGATTGTTGCTAATAAGAAATACAGGCCAGTGATTTGTACTGTATTGTATTGTTCCTTTGTTTTTACTTTGATAAACTTACCTTTTTTTTTCCTAAAATATAATGAAAGTTACTTTTGCCTTAGGAGTATAACATCCAAAAGCATGTGAAGTCTGTTGGCTCTTTATTAATGATATAAATTTTAATGAGCTGAACAAATAGTCTGAAATTTTCCGTCTTTTGTATGGTTCCTGCTTTCTTCTTTATAGTTTATTCATAAGATATGATAAGAGATCTGAGGCCAATTAAACATGACTAGTGGGTTTTTATTTTACCTATTTATTTATTTATTTATTGATGTTTTTGAGGCCGTGTCTCACTGTGTAGCCTTGGCTGGCCTGGAATTCACTATGTAGAACAGGTTGGCAAGCTCACAGAGATCCATCCTTCTTCCTCCATCTCCCAAGTACTGAGAAAAAGATGTGCACCATCACACCTTCCAGGAGATGGCTTTTTAAAGTAAAAAATTCTACAAGTAAACAAAAAACTCACAATATTTTTTTAGGAGTTTGTGTGTTAATAAAAATAATTCTATCTACTAATTGTTCCTGTTTTTTCTAATGTAGAGGGCTCGTCATTTGTCAGTTGAAGGCAGGCTAGCATATTCCACATGCCCCAGCTTCTGTTAAGATGGATGAAAACAGCAAAACCAAAATAATAAAAATGCCTGGATTTTCCTTTACAGTTAAAAGATTAAAAAGGCAATTATAGTTTTTAAAAGTAATATTTGTGGCTTGTCTAAATATTTTCATCATAAAATGAGACTTTATAACCTAGATTCATAGCATGAGCCTCTAATCTCAGCCCCAAGGAGGTGACAAGGATCATGAGGCTGAGCCTGTCCTGGGCTATTATACATCAAGATTTTGTCTTTAAAATAAATAAAATAAGTTATTTTACTTTATTAAAATATTTTAAATTGTCAACTTAAGGTTTATACATTTATTTTAATTTTGATAATTTAAATGAAAACTCATTCTTTAGCATTCAAAAATAAGTGGCCTGCATAGTGAAGTAAAACTGTGTTACAGATACTTTTGGTTTTACCAAGGTTCTTTACAGTTATTCCTAATACCTTTAAAGAAGATTTTAACCAAGACAATATTAATAAAGCAACAAGTAAAAAGTTATGTCCATGGCTATAGAGATGGCTCAGTGGTTAAAAGCTATGACCGCTCTTCCAAGTGACCCAGATTTAATTTCTGGCAACTACCTGGTGACTCACAGCCATCTGTAACTCCAGTTCTAGGTGATCTGATGCCCATTTTTAGCCTCCAGAGGCACCAGGCACAAATGAGGTATAGAGACACACATGAAGACTAACTATTCATACAAATTCAATAAAATAAATATTTTAAATATATCTTGGAGGTAAAAGTTAGACATTTATCTCAAAGTAATAAAACTGTAACCTCCAGATGGTTTTAACTTGTCTCACAAGATTCCTTTGCATAAAACTACTTTAGAGAATAATGAGCAGGAGAAAGATAATTATTATATGAATATTCCCATTTCACTACTTAACTAATGCAAATAATTTGTATTAATTGTTACACTGATTAATTAATAATTGATTGTTAATAGTGAATATTAACTAATAATTAAATTCATTAGTTGATGCAGATTAAATTTAAGATGCAACATAGTGTGAGCCCTTTTGCAGCTACCACGAGAGAGTGAGCATTTCACCCTTATTGTTGAGGGCCTTTAATCATGAAGCCTGCATCAGAGCTGGATCCTGGAATTTGTTTTGCTTCTGAGAAGATAAAAGCATCTATGAGAAGATGAAACACTTAACTATGACAGTATAAAATTTGAAGAGGAATATTGAAAGATAGAATAAAAGATGTGTAATGCTTGTTCCTATCTGATTGAGTATCTTTTATTGATGATTTGAATCCTTTTCTACTCAGCTTGCTTTTGTTTTCTTGTAAGACAGGGTCTCTCTGAGTAGCTCTAGTTATCCCGGAACTCATTCTGTAGACCAGGCTGACCTCAAAACTCAGAGATCTGCCTGCCTCTGCCTCCTGAACACTATGATTAAAGGTGTGTGCCACCACTGCCCAGCAGCATTTCTTAATACATGTAATTTAAATTAGTATTGATCATGGGTTATGTTTTCACATATGCTTATAAAATAATCATTTTGTGGTTTTGGTAACACTGTAAATTAGTGATTAATGTAGTTTAAGAACATTTTGAAAGCTTTTACAAATTAGGACTGTCTTCACCTAATAGCTATATTCTTGCCCACAGTTAGCTTGGTCTGAATTAATATCTTGAAGCTGCTGTTCCATTATCAATAAAGATAACACTTATTTGGTGGGTAATTAAGGATGTTAAGGAAGCCCGTGACGGCACACATGGGTAATTAGTATGTAGAAAGGGAAGTAGGAGGCTATGAATTTGAGGACAGCCTGGAGCTTCCTCATTACCCTATGTCAGACCACAAAAAAATAAAATGTTAATGCTGATAGACAAAGTGCTAGCAGGGGGCACTTGGAATATTATTTCTTCTACTTTGGTTTTGAGTTTCGAGAAAGGAACTTTTGAGTTCTAACTTTTAAATGCCATTTGGATGAATGATGAAAACCATTATACATGGTTATGGTCACAATATATAGGGATACATCTTGTTTAATTATTGATTAATAGATGCCACCTGTAAATGTCTTCCTTCTCCTCATTCATATATTTGATATCTTAAAAGACACTAAAAAGGGTACATTTTAAAAGCTGAGTTCACAGTTAATAAACTTTTAAAATATTAGGATATTTTAAATTTTTAATTAATTTTTAAATCTGAAAATATTAGTAATATTACTTCATTGTAGATACTACATTATTCTAGATGGTTCTCATGGTTCTAAGATATGTGGTTCAGATTGATTTTTATTTTGCTTCAATAAAGTTTAACTCTAATTTATGTGTCAAACTTCATTCAATAAAATGAATGTCAACAAGCTTAAAATATTACTTATACTCTGGATCAGTATATATGACATTTGTTATAGTGGGGAAATTGAATTTAGCTGTAGTTAATAGTAATTTATTTAAAAGTATGCTTTTAGGATTTCTTGCTTAATAGAAGCTAAGAATCATGATCTTTTCTTACAAGTACCTTGCAAGATAGTGAGGTAGAAGATGGATATCATCAATCCCATAGTTGTTTAAAGAGTATTACATGTAATAAGGATAGTTTGTTTGGCCAGACTTAGTTCCTTGAATAGAAATTTGCTGTTTAAACAATTGTAAAGCATATACTACAAGTATCAGAAATAGGGATCCACAGAACAATGTGTAAAATCTGAAAACCTTGTCCTTTTTAACACCATTAAAATATGAAGAATTCTTAACAGATCCTGATGCATTTTTTCTTGTTAATGACTTAAAAATTTTAGCGATGGTAACATGTTCTGTATGATCTTGTAAGGGAAGGAACTAAAGAGTCTAAACAATATAAGCAAAAAAAAATTACTCATTTTTGAGTTAATTCAAGAACCAACCATATTGTTATGGATCACAGTAAATAGTGATGGTGTGATTCATCAGCCAGAAAAACATATATCAGTGATGCTATACTTCCTGCTAACAGTTTAGGGTAAGTGGTGCAGATCCTGGCAAGAGAATGCAATGATGTCATTGTGGCCTACTTAAAAATTGATATTATGACCTATCCTAATCATCTGGTCATATATACATTTAGCAGATGATACTTGTTAATTAAAGTTTAACTTACAATCATGTTAATATGAATTGCATACTCTATTGTCCAATTAGAACAGATATTAAGAAAATACAGTGAGGACTAAGGAAATGGCTCAGATGATAAAGTTCTAGACCTGAGTTTGTTCCCATATCCTATGTGAAAAAGCTAGGTGCTGTGGCACACGTTTGCCATCTCAGCACTGGAAAGGGAAGGCAGAAACAAGCCAGTCCTTAGGGCTCGCTGGCCAGCCAGTTCAACCTGCTTGGCAAGCTTGAGGCCAGAGTGGATGACAGAACTAAAGGAGAAGAGTTCTTCTATATTACTGACGTTAAGTTGGTATAAATCAAATTAGACTATTATGACTTCAAAGTGGTAAATCTGATTTTTATAGTAACCCAAAGAAAGTAGAATATATATGAAAGGAAATACAGAAATTAAAACATTGTGTTATAAAAACACAAAAGAAAATAAATGTACCAGTAAATGAGGAACTGATAGCTTAGACATCAAAAACAAATACTGAATTGATCAGAGTCTCTATTCATTAGGAGTTAAACTCTCTAAGAAACAGATTGGAAGTATAGGACAAAAAATCATCTGGTCCATATGAACATGCAGTCTACATTCAAGACTGTCTTTAGACTCAAAGACAAAATAGGGGGAAAGGTAATGCACACATAATTACACAGATATCAGAGGAATAGTTTAATGCTGCAAAATTATTAGACTCTTTGAAAAACATGTTAATAAAAGCTCATATAATTATACATTAAATGATAGAGCATCAAATCTTGTGAAGAAAAAAAAGAGAATTAAAGGCAGAAATAGTTATGCAATAATAGTGTGAGAATTCACTACCATGCTGAACAATGAGTAGAACAAGCAGAGATGAACTAAAGTAGTTAAATAATACATCAAGCCAGTTAACATTGTACCCAGCATATACATTCTCAAGGGTCATTCCAAGATATGCCATATGTGAGAACATAGTTCTTAATAGATTGTAAAAGACAGCATCAAGTGTCTTCTCTAGCAAATAAGAAAGAATAGCCAGGCCTTACTATTTTTCTCTTGTTTTTGTTGTTTGTATATATATGCTTTCAGGGATTACAGGTTTTTTTTCTTTCATTATATTTTTTGTTTTTAATGCTTCTTTACTGATTTCCCCTTTATCCATTACTCTGAGCTCCTTCCTTCATTCACTTCTCCATGTCACTTCAGAAAAAAAGCACATATTCCAAGGATATCAGCCTATTAAAAGATACAATAAAACTAGGTACAAACCCTCTTATTAAGGCTGGACAAGAAAACCCAGTAGTAGAAAAGGGGCCTAAGAGCCGGCAAAAGAGTCAGAGACACCAACACTTCCACTCTTAGGAGTCTCACAAAACCCCAAGCTACTCAGCCATGACCTGTGCACAGAGGGCCTAGAGCAGACCACAGCAAGCCCAGTCTTTGCTGCTTCAGTTTGTGAGCCCCAATGAGCCCTGCTTATTGATTCTGTGAGTCATGCTCTTGTGGCATTCTCAATCCCTCTGCCTCCCACAGTTCTTCCTTCCCATCTTCTGTGAGGTTCCCTGAGCTCCAAAGGGAGGAACCTGATGGAGATCTTTAATCTGAGCTGTCTTTCCACCTAATGTTTGCCTGTGGGCTTCTGAAAATGGTTGGGCTAGCACTAATCTGGAAATTGGAAACACCAAAGCTGTTAAAAGGAATCATAGGCAATACCCTATAAGATACAGGTGTAGGAAAGGATTGTCTGATAGGACTTTATTGGCTGATGGGACTTCCTAAAATTAAAAAGCTCTATATATCCATCTAAGGAATCATTCATTATCTGTTGAAGAAGAATAACACAGAGTGGGATTATATATCAGCCAGATAGACATCTGACAGAAACTTTAATAGAATATTAAAGTATATTAAAATAAATTAATCTCAGCTCTCAGGAGGCAAGGAAGGTGAATCTCTGTGAATTCCAAATCAGACAATATAAAGTGAGACATTGTCCCAAACAAAACAAACAAAAAACACAAAACCAGTAGTGGCTTCTAGACTGGGGAGGGAATCACCATTACTATATAATGGATATCTTATTTCAGGTTTACAAAAGCAAAAGAGGACAGGATCTGTTATACTCTGTTATATGAAGTTTCTGTCTCCATACAGGCCAGGGGTTCAACCTGCCCTCAGCAGCTTCCCTCATCCCAAAATATGACTCAGATGCTTATATGAATTTCATTCTGTTTGGCCTATGTCTCAGGCACATTGCTAGCTAGCTCTTTCATCTTAATTCAACCCATTTCCATTAATCTGTCTGCCACGTGGCCCATGGCTCACCTGTAGTCCTACATGCTTCTTCTTTGGCAGCTGGATCGAGTCTGTCTGACTCCACCCTCCTCTTGCCTATCCTCTGATTCCTCCACCTAATTCTATGGCACAGGCCAAAACAGTTCCTTTATTTACAGTATTTAGACAAATATTCCCACCACAAGGACCTGGTAGTACAGAGACTAGAAGGCCAGCTGCTCTGCAGCCTGAGGCAGGGGGATGATAAATTCCATTTGCACAGTCTACAGAGTAAGTTTAAGGCCACCCTGGGCATGGTAGTAAGACGCTATCTCAAAATGCACAGTTAAAAGGTGGCTGTTTTATAGCTTAAAGCAGAGTGCTTGCTTACCAAATGCCAGGTCTGGGGACTCCTCAACCAACATGAAAGGAGGAAAGAGTGAGTGGTAGGTAATGGCACTTGGTTTTACACTCTGTGAATGTGTTAAATATCACTAAACTATGTCATCAAAACTGGTGAAATGTTACATATTATGTGCATTTTACCATGAAGTAGTTTTAAACTGTAAAAGCATCACTTGAAGTCTAGAGCTATTCATGTTTTCATTGAGAAAGTGGCAGGTGTTTATGAAACAGTGACAGTAAGTCCGGTGAGCCATCACCCAGACTGGACCGTTTTCTTTTCTGAACTGTTTCTGAGGCTAACTATGTCCTTTTATTCCCACATTCTTTAGTACGCAGCTCTTTAAAAGTAGACATTTTCTCACATAATCTCAGCCAGTAAAGTTAGAAGCATTTTTGTCATCCAATCTTCATTAATAACGAAATGTTTTCAGTTGTCTAAAAATACCTTTTCTATAATGTACTTTATTGAATCAGAATTGACTGCTAGAGTATCTCAAATTACAGCATGACTCTTCTTATATTTCTATTAGATAACGTTTACCTTATTCTAAGTCACTGGCTTCATCTACAGGTGGATTAACAAACTCCAGCCTGTATTCAGAATCTGATTTTAAGAAGGTTCCCCAGAGGGTTAAATGACTCATCTAAGTTTGAGGTGTGCTCATATTCTGTAAAATAGATTTTTTTTTGCATCCAGTTAATGAGTTCTGGTTGTTCCAAGTCACATATATAGAAAGAACTTGAGAAGGAATGGAGATCAGGAGAGAATATAAATATCACAATGAGCCTGATCTAGTCTGTGATTAGCCAGATGTGTCCAAATAAATGACAGGGGAGTAAGAAAAAGTTAAAAAAAAAATGTTTGGCAATGGTAGGAAAGATAGAGAGATATTGATGGCTTGCATTAAGATAAAAAACAAAATACTAAAAATGAGTGGGTTATTGTCTAACTATTTAGCCTCTAATATCTGTAAGATCTGTTCTTGTAATTCCAATTCTTCTCTTATGTCCCTGGAGCACGTCTTTCTGAATGCCCTTGAGAATTTGTTATGTAAGATCTCTGCTCCTTTTCATCCTTCCCTCCTCTCTGTTCTTCTCTCCAACACTGATTTCTCTCTATTCCTTCATCCCCTTTATTTACTTCTTTATCTCTTATGTAATTGTTTAATATAAACCTTTTATTCTGTGTAATGGCAGTAAAATAACAAGACAAAAAGTTGTGCAGAGACTGAAACTTACCTGTTACTGCTTTACTTGGTGAGAGGTAGAACCCAGGCAAACGTATACTAAAAAGCTTCCCTGGCATTTCTGATAATGTGTTTAAGACATAAAGCTGCTCTTAAGGGGCTCATGTAAATTGAAGTGAGCTTTTTGGACAATAATACTACTATTGATAGGTATTACAGGCTACTACCTATGAGTAGGTACAACTCATACTAGTACTCATTGGTAGTATGTACTTCATTCATATCATGGTGTATTAGGAAGCACAATGATTATCTCAGTTTTAATGAAACATTGGCCTTGCCTGGAACGTTGTGTTCTGGGACCAGCATCAATATGCAGAGCCTGATCCCAGACTCTCCTTAGCAGACAGGACTAGGGTTTGTCTGTGAGGGGCTCCTCCAGCCACACCTAAAAGAGGGGACCTTGCACAGCCAGCCCCGCTTCCAGGGCAAACTGTGTCATCAGAGAAGGACTGGGCCTTGAAATTCAGACCTCTATCCAGAGCAGAGTCAGAGATCGAGCAGACCCCTTGCTCAGAGGAGACAGGAGACACACAAGTCTTCTTGCCACAACTGACTAGGAGCAGCCTAATCATGAACCACTGAAGCCATGGGCAGACGCCAGTGCAAAAACACATATAACAATATAAAGAACAACAAGGCAACTCCAGAAGAAACTGGTGGTTCTACAACTACAAGACCTGAACAGAGCAATGAAGAGGAAACAGAAGGAAACAACACCAAAAACACCTTTATGAAGATCATTGAATCCTTCAAAGAAGATATAAGAAAAATTCCCTTAAAGAAATAAAAGAAAATACAAACAAAAAATTGGAAGAGATGAACAATTCTTTGAAAGAAAACCAAGAAAAGGTAAACCAAAAAAAGAAAGAAACATTCCAGGAACTAACAACTGAAATAGAAGCAATAAATTAAGACACAAAATGAGGCAAAGATGGAAATAGAAAACCTGAAGAAAAGAGCTGGAACTACTGATACAAGCATAACCAACAGAGTCCAAGAAATGGAAGAGAGAATCTCTGTAGTGGAAGACTCAGTAGCAGAATTAAATACATCAGTCAAAGAAAATAATAAAACCAAAAAAGCCATAACAAAATATTCAGGAAATCTGGGACACCATGAAAAGACCTAACTTGAGAATAATAGGAATAGAAGAAAGAGAAGAATACCAGCTCAAAGGCACAGATAATGTATTCAATAAAATCATAGAAGAAAACTTTCCTAAATTAAAGAAGGAAATACCTATAAAGATACAAGGAGCTTACAGAACACCAAATACATATGATCCCCCAAAAAAGTCAGCTTGCCACATAATAATCAAGCCACAAAACATACAGGACAAAGAAAATTTTTAAGAGCTGCAAAAGAAAAGGGCCAACTTACTTATAAAGGCAGACCCATCAGAATAGCACCTGACTATTCAGTGGAAACAATGAAAGCTAGAAGGGCTTGGTCAGAAGTTAAACAGTCACTAAAAGAGCATGGCTGCCAACCTAGAATGCTATATCCAGCAAAATTATTGATCACCATAGATGGAGTAAACAAGATATTTCATGACTGAAACAATACCTATCTACCAATCCGGCCCTCCAGAAAGCATTAGAGGGAAAACTCCAACCTAAGGACCCCATATACACCCATGAAACCACAAACAATCAATAAATAATCCCACAGAAGAAAAGCCCAGAGAAAGGGAATACATACAAGCTACCACCAAAAATAGCAGAAAATATCAATCAGTCGTCACTAATATCCCTTAATATCAATGGACTCAACTCACCTATAAAAAGACACACACTAACAAGATGGATACAAAAACATAAGCCATCCTTCTGCTGCATACAAGAAACACACCTCAACCACAAAGAGAGACACAGGCTCAGAGTAAAGGGTTGGGAAAAGATTTTCCAATCAAATGGTCCTAAGAAACAAGCTGAGGTTGCCATCCCAATATCTAACAAAGTAGACTTTAAGCTAAAAGCAATTAAAAGGGACCAAGATGATCATTACTTATTCATCACAGGAAAAAATTGGTCAAGAGGAGATTTCAATCCTGAATATTTATGCCCCTAATATAAGGGCAACTACCTAAGTAAAAGAAACACTGCAAAAGCTCAAATCCCACATCAATTCTCACACCCTAATAGTAGGAGACTTCAATATCCTACTTTCACCCCTGGATAGGTCAACCAGACAGAGACTCAACAGAGAAATAAGGAGTCTAACAGAGGTTATGATGCAAATGGATTTAATAGATATTTACAGAAGCTTCCATCCAAATGTGAAGTAATATACATATTTCTTAGCTCCTCATGGAACTTTCTCTAAAATTGACCACATACTTGGTCATAAAGCAAATAGCAACAGATACAAAAAAATTGGAAATAATCCCTTGATTCATATCAGACCACCAGGGCCTAAAGTTAGAGTTCAACAACATCAAAAATCACAGAAAGCCTACCAAATCATGGAAACTAAACATCACTCAGCTGAACCACCTCTGGGTCAAGGAAGAAATTAAGAAAGAAATCAAAGACTTCCTAGAATTTAATGAAAATGAATCCACAACATATCCAAACTTATGGGATACAACTTAGTTGATTAAAATCTTTCTTCAATGAACTTTTCTGTAGAATCTTTCCCTTAGTGGGAGTGGCAAGTTGATTTATTTTCATCACATAGAATGTTTGCACGTTTAGATTAAGTGATTAATTTCAACACTAGAGTTTTATTAAGATATGAAATAATGCATTTTTATTTTTAATCACTGATTTAACATGATGAACAATTATTTGGTAACTTAAGGTAAAAATCACTTTTAGGTGAGATACAAATAAGAAAAATGCTCTTGTTTTCTACTGATATTACTTGAGTCACTTTGCATAGGTCTTGCTGTAAATTTGGTATAATTTTTAAGGGAAATGATGGGATTGTTTAGTTGGAAAGCAACTGCAATTAATGCTTGGATACAATAAAACTTCCTGGGAAGCTGCTAGAAGTTTACAGAATTGTACAATCGTAGGTCTGAGGAGAGGTAGGCTGAAAGAAAGGACTGTAGAAAGTCCTAGTCACTGCCCCACAGTCTGAGTAGATAATCTGTCACTCAGACTAGATTCTTGTGAAGAACTAAAATACAGAATGGACTTTTTAATCTAATTTAACTCATTTGCCTGTTCTGTGGTGAACTGGAGAATGGAAACGTGTGCCGTGATTCTCTAGGAACGTATTTGTTCCATAAGGATAGCACAAATGCCAGGGTTTCCTGCTTGCACATTTCCCATAAAAAGTGGATAGTAGGTATTACATGAACCCAAACTGTGGCTGTTGCACACGTTGAAGTCTCTGAGCTCATTTCAAAGGACCAAGCAGCTGTGCATAGGAACTGTAGCCTTGGGATTTCCAAGGACAAAGTTCTAAAGATAATACTGAGGCCCAGCGAGGTGGTTCAGTTGATGAAGGTACTTGTTGCCAACCTTGATGACCTTAGTTCCTTGCCCACCACCCGCACAGTGGGAGAAGAGAACCAACCACTGTGAGCTATCCTTACAGCCCTGAATACCAGTACACTTGCACAGTACACTAAACAAGGTAATTCCTCATTTTGGTTTTAGGCAAAAGTTTTCTTTGGACAACTGTTATGTTGTAACCTTTGTGAAACCAATTCTGTTTTTGTGAGGTCTAAAGTTGCTTTACTTTACAAAAAGAAACTACATTATAAATTGGAAATTGTGATGTTACTCACTCTTAACAGTCTGCCAGGGCCTGTTAGTCACAGATGCACAAATGCATTTCTCACACCTGCGTGGGAATGTTGCCTAAGATCCACTCATGGCATTGGAGTTGGATTTTTCACAGTAGTCACTAGAAACCTCCAATCTAGCAAACATCTAACAGAAAAATCTACTAGGAAAACTCAAAATAATGCAAAGTATTATGGTAGACTACTGGGTCAGTAACCCTTACTTCTTCTTTTTCTAACAATCTTAAATTTTCTGTAAAGTTTCATTTTCATTAAGTAAACAATGTTAAAATGCCTTGAAAGTCTTTGAAATGAGTCTTATGTCTGTTTACAGTGAAAATAATCATGGCAGCTGTCCAGAAATAACAACCAAAGAGTATCTTAGTAGATTCATTCTCACTGACTTTTCAGTTTAATGAGACAAGATCTAGTGTCTGTGTTAGATTTTTCGTTCTGTGTAGAGTGAAACACATATTTTCAAAATACAATTATAGTCAGAAATATACCCTAGACCCTAATCAGAAATATACCCTAGACCGTTAACAACATGTAAATGTAGTTATTATGTTTTTACGTAGGCCCACTGTTGGCAGTTAGAGGCCTGTGCTGCCCAGTTGTCTTTGGTATAGGATTGTGCTGCCAGCCACTCACTGGCTCTCTCTCTTGCATCCAGAATAAGACTATGGGTTGGGGGAGGGGTTAGTAGTAGGCATCTGTCACTTCCCTGTTCCTGACATGAGGCTCAGAATCTTAGTACGCAAGGGTCATAGGCTTCTGTTTGGGAAAGCATGCTGTCAAGATGTTCTATAAAGTGTTTAGAAATACAGTAAGACCATTGCTTTTAAATTTTTTTTAATCCGTTCCATTCTTGAACTAGTCTCATGACAATGGTCATTTTTTTTTTCGTGTAAATTGCAATTTTCCCAAACTTTAATTCTTTTGCAAATTGTTTCCATTGAGTAACAGTTCTACAAAATGTGAAAAAACATGGTGAAAACTGCCAGTTAGTTGATTATAGCATTCAGTACAGTCTTGACATTGATTTAATTATCATGAAACTTGATTAATAGTTATTTATGTTAAAAACAATTTTATGGGTCTGCAGAGATGGCTTGGCAGGTAAGAGCAGCAAGTGTTGCTCCTGCAGAAGACTTGAGTTTAGTTCCCACCATCCTCATCAGAAAGCTCCAGGGCCTCAGACGCCCTCTTTTGGCCTCAAAAGGCACTGTATTTATGTGCACATCCCACATGCACACACATACAGACATAATTTAAAAAAAAAATTAAATTAGAAGGAGAAATAAGTAAAGGAAAATTTTTTAAATAAGAATACTTTGTAAAGTATTTGCATGGATTTTAAAATTTTATATATTTCTATTTAACTGATCTTTTTACTTGAGTTAAATTACTTGGGGCTGGAGAGATGGCTCAGCGGTTAAGAGCACCGTCTGCTCTTCCAAAGGACCCGGGTTCGATTCCCAGCGCCCACATGGCAGCTAACAACTGTCTGTAGTTCCAGTTCCAGGCAAACACCAAGGCAAATAAATAAATAAATAAAGTTTTAAAAAAAAAAAGAAAAAAAAAAAAATTACTTTCAGTTATTGCTCTGCGTTTTTAACCCAGAAGATCTTTAAACATGTAATCTATATTTTAGCAAGATCTGATAGCCTATTTCAAGGACAACATTGCTTTTGATTTAGATTTAAAATGCTAATGAACCCTTTAATTTTTAGTACTACCTCGTTGGAGAAGACAGAAAGTCTGATTTTTAGTAGTAGAGAGTAGATCCTGTCTAGCACAGCAAGTCTGAAAACCATGTGCAGCAGGAATGAAACAGTCTGAGTCTCAGGCAGCCTTGTTGTGTTTCTGCTCAGTCTATTGACTTCCCATTTGTAAACACTTACTTTAGGGCCTAAGTACCAGATAGGTTCCCTGCCATTGAGAAAATAAAAAACAATAAAGACAAAAGCACTCACCATCTTAATATTCACAGGACTGTGCTAAAGAATAATGATTTAAGATCAAGACAAGACTTAACTGCCCACCTCACCAACCAGTGGCCTTCCCCAGGAGCTCTGGATGTCAATGCTGTTGCCTTGGATACGTTGCTTTACCGAAAACACAATAAACAGTGGTATGAGTAAGTGTGATATTTTTTTCCAACTAATTACACATTTAGTTGTACCAAAACATGTGGCTATCCACTTTGGCATCTCAGTTATTTTTCTGAACTTATTATTAGCACAGATAGGCTTTAGGACTCCTTTGATGAAGTTCTCTTAAGAAGCAGATGTCTGAACATTTGAAGCCAAGGCACCCTGGGGAAGCAAAATATCTGAAGAATTCCTAGGTAATAATATCAGAAAAGCTGTCTTCTGCTTCTGTTATATTTCCATTCAGTCTTTAATTTTATCTATGCACTTGTTTTCATGAGGCATTTGTTTTTAAATTTTAGCTTTAGGATGTAGTAGTCTGGAATTAACTTTTCATATTGCTAAGAAAAATGCCATATTCCATCACCTAAAAGTATATAAAAGTTACAGTTCTTAGTGGATCTGAATTTTATTCATTTTAATCAATCTATTTTTAGAAGCTATAATACAGTCACTCTACCTTTGGGCTGTAATTTATTCATCCTAATGATTATCCTTCCATTTAGTCAGAATGTTGTCAGTATTGAATGAGCTGCAATATAATAGATTGTCTACATTTTTGAAAATCAAGTCATATTAGCAACTTTTGTGTTTTAACACTTTTTCCTCTTAATCATTTGTTTCCACTGTATTTCTTCTTTAGTGAAGTTTCTAACCTCTGCCTCACAGCCCCTTTCATTTTTATCTTTTTCCTGCAGCCCCCAAGGTCTGGACCCGCAGTCCCATAGCCACTTACAAATTAATTGACTTGGAACTTAATATTATAATATTGTAACTACTGTGCCAGTAGTTCAGGCATTTTACTGACTAATCTTTATGCTTAAATTAACCCATGATTCTATTTATATTTGGCCATGTGGCTTGGTACATTTTTCTCAGTGCAGCGTTCTTGTCTTGCCTCCTCTGTGTCTGTCTGGCATCTCTGTCTTTCCTATTCCCAGAATTCTCCTTGTCTGGTCACCCCACCTATACTTCCTGTCTGCCTTCTGGCCAATCAGCATATTTTAAACCAGTATTTACAGTGACAAATATTCACAGTGTACAAGAGGATAGTCCCACAGCATTCTCCCTTCTGTTTCTCCCTTTACTCCTGGTCTTTCTCCCTGCTTCTCTACCCTCTTTTTTCTCCTTCCCTCATCTGCTCTTCTTTAGAGTCCCTGTGCTTAGACGTCACTGGCAGGGTCACCTATGTCTCTTAGGATGCCCTACTAGCTAGTGAGTTGCCTTCTCTTCCTGTTCATCTATCTGGCATTCATCTAGATTTTCTATATCTTGATTAGTTACTTGAACAGACATATTTCAGCAAAAGCATAACTTCCACCTTCTTTATTCTCGTGATATTGGGGTTGGTATTTATCAAGGATAGGATGCAAATTACATTTGACCTTTTGTTATTGAAAGTAGTACTAGAGACTTGAGCTCTTTCTTGTTAGAGACAAGTAGAGGTAAGTAGACACTTTGTGGAAGAAATCAGAATTCTTTTTTATTAAATCATTTCTTAGTATAACTCGAGGGGTTGGCTTTGGGCATTGTATGGGCTAGCATTGAGTTCCTTTATATACTCATATAAAAGTTTATGGTAGCCAGAATGTGGTGGCTCATGCCTTTAATCCCAGCACTTGTGAGGCAGAGACAGGAGGATCTCTGTGAGTTCAAGGCCAGCCTGGTCCTCAGAGGTAGTTCCAGGATAGTCGGACTACACAGAGAAGCCCGACTTTGCAAAACAAAACAAAACAAAAAGTTTACATATCTATAGCCTATAACTTTACCTTTCTGTGTCATATCGAATTAATAGAATATTTGTGTTTCAAATTTATTATAAAAAAGCAGACTTTATAGAAATATATGGTATACTTACTTTATATGTGTCACAGGAGAGGCTCTTAAATTTACAGAGACAAGCTGGAGTTATAGTTAGGTTGATAAATTACTTGTGCAAGCATAAGGACCTGAGTTTAGAGTTTAAAGACAGGGAGATAGATCTTGGAACCCACTGACAAGCTAGTTCTCTCCAATCCAAGAGCTCCAGGTTCAGTAAAAGACCCTATCTGAAAATTATGCACATGAACATAGGTGCAAACTCACATAGATACATACATGTGCATATGTCATGCACACATGCTCACTATTGTGGCAACAGCAGTGGGCAGAGCTCAGTCACTAAAGTGTTGAATGTGCCAGCATGAAGACCCATCTCTGATCCTTAGCTTCCAAGTAAAATGCTTGCATATGACTGGCCCAAGATTTATAATCCCAGTCTTGGGGAGGCAGAGTCCTATGGGTCCCTGCTGCTCACTGGTCAGGCAGCTCAGCCTAGCTAGAAAGCCTTAGGTCTGTTCTCAAAAAACAAAATGTAGTTTGCTCCTGTTCTATAGTATCCAAGGTTGGTCTCAGTCTTCCAACCATGTGCACCCATGTGTACTGACACCCACACCTATAAACATGAACATACACATTGAGATTACATTAAATCTGCTAAATTAAGCCTTTTTTGCAACACCACATCAATGTAAAAAGATAGTATATTTTCAACAGATGTGTACTTTTACCTGGTCACACATTAGCTATTGTGGTCAATATAAAACCCAATAGCAGCCTGGCTCAGCCATGTACCTATACCTACACGCATACAATAGCAGTAATAAATAAAGAACCACAAGTTTATGTTTATCTGAATGTTTAATGATAACTTCTTTACAAAGCAATATCACAGCAGTCCAATGATTGCTGCCTTGAAATGAAGGCAAGGGACCAGCCTGTCTATTCAGCATGAATTTCAAGTTTGTGTTTCTTGAATCACAAAATCAGCTGAGGAAGGAAAGTACCTTTTCCTGGTATTGTCTCTTTAACCTGACTTGCCCTCATTATGTTCTTAATATTTTCAGATGACCCTGCTGTCCCTTAGCAAAAAGTGTTCAGGTGCGGTATAGTACAGAGATATCTGGACCTGGTGTTCAAACTCAGTGACTGTCGATAACCACTGTTAATTGATTACTTTGTGATACTGAATGGTGCTTCCTTCCCAGAACTTTATCTTTCTCTATAACACCAAAAGTAAGGCCTGACTAACAGTCAAATGCATCAACTGACACTTAACTTCTCAGTCAGTATTAATAGTTGGCATGATCTATTCTTCATTAATCTTCCATACAAAGGAGGACCTATCTCACATTCTAAGATCTACTTTCTGAATCTTACAGAAAATTGATTTATCCTTAATAGTTCTGAGTATGTAATCCCAATTACCTCATTTAAAGGTAGAGGTCTATATTTTCAGAGATCTTCTATAAATCATGCTTAAAAGTAATCAGACTTTGTCTTCATTTATGAGCCTACAAATTATAGAAAGAATGGCTAGGTCTCTTTTAATGAGGATTATCAGCTCTCTTGAGGAGTTTTGGTGTTAATAGGTTCATCCTGCAAAGGACATACAATGTCTCAAGCCCTGGAAGATTGTTCTACTAACTAGCCTAAATTGTGTTCAAGAAGAAAGTGTCAGTAGTAAGCTGGTGATAAGTAAAGCTTTACAGCACTTATTTCAGCTACTAGCAAATTTGTGAATTCGGCGGCACTCAGAGCAAGATCAGAGAACACCCACACAGCAGCAGAAGCAGTTTCTTTTATAAAGGAAGCAGAAAGCAAAGTAGAAATATTTTCTGAGTGGTTATTATATTTAAGCATGAACCTCACTTGGACATAGTGAGAAGAGGGGGTGTAACAAGAGGCCCTCTGGGGTTGGTCAGACTTGGCTTGTTGTTACTAAAAAAGTATAGGCCTAAGTTAGGTTTCATTTTTAATATGAAACTAGATGTTACAGTTTGTAGAAATCAAAAGAAGTCATGGTGCCTTTTGTGTGCATTGTGTGCACGTGTCTGTGTGAGGGTGCCAGATCCCCAGTAACTGGAGTTACTGGGGATGCCAGTACATTGTGAGATGCCATGTGGGTGCTGGGAACTGAACCTGGGTCCTCTGGTCTTAACTGCTGAACCTTCTCTTCAGCCCCAACAATTTTATTATTTAAACATATCCCTTATGAAAAACAAGAATTAAAAATAGCTTCTCAGTTTCCATGTGCATACATAAGCCTGTGAATATGCACATGATTGTTTTATTTTTCTCTCATATAATATTTACTGCCAAAGCCTCCCCTCCTCCAGATCCACTTTCCCCCAGATCCACTGCTCCTCTGTTTCCCTTGAGAAAAGACCAGGCTTCCCAGAGATATCAACCGGACACAGCATAATAAGATTCAGGAAGACTAGGCACAAATCTTCATACCAAGGCTAGATGAAGCAACCCAGAAGGAGAGAAAGGGTCCCAAGAGCAGGCAGAAGAGTCAGAGGCATCTATCTCCCACAGTTAGGAGTCTCACAAAATCCCATGATAAGCCAGGTGCTAGTGGTGCATGTCTTTAATCCAGCACTTAGGAGGCAGAGGCAGGTGGATCTCTGTGAGTTCAAGGCCAATGTAGTCTACAGAGCAAATTCCAGGACTACACAGAGAAACCCTGTCTCAAAATAAAAACAAAACAAAACTCAACAACCACAGCCTAGACAGAGGGCCTAGCATAGACCTATGCGGCTCTGGGATCGTCACTTCAGTCTGGGAGCCTCTATGGGGCCTGCTTAGTTGAAGTCTGTGGGCCCGCGTTCTTGGGGTGTCTACCACCTCTCTGACTCCTACAGTCCTCCCTCCCTTTCCTCTGTGGGGCTCCCCAAGCTCTGCCTAATGTCTGACTTTGGGTCTCTGCATCTGCTCCCCTCAGCTTCAGGAGCAAGCCTCTCTGAAACTGGGCTAGTCACCAGTCTATGCGTATAGTAAAATATCACTGGGAATCATTTGATTGACTCCCCAACTCCCACTCCTACCCCTTGGGCCAATCGTGATCTCAGGGCCATCCAGGCAGTGTGGGGCATGAGTTAGACCACTTGCACAAGCTGTGAACTACCAATGCCCCGGCACGTCCTGCAGCCAGAACACATTGTAGGTTGAAGGTTTTATGGCTGGGTTGGTGCCCCTGTCCCGCCCCTGGAAGTCTTACCTGGTTACAGAAGATGGCCTGGTCAGGCTCCCTACCCTCAGTCTTCGCTAGGGTCGCCTCATAGATTCCAGGGAGTTTACACTGTACTAGGTTTCCATTTTCCCCCAAATGTCCGCTCCAATTCCAGTCATCTCTCCTGGTATTCTCTCCCTCTGTCCTTCCCTTCCCCTCCTGGTTCCCCTTGTTCCCATTCCTACCTGCCTCCAGTCCACCCTCATGATCTATTCTCGTTCCCTTCCCAAGAAATCCGCCCCTTCCCCATACAGTTCTTCTTTACTTAGCCTCTCTGGGTCTGTGGATTGTAGCAGTCATGCACATGGTTTCTTTTCTCCCCACGGATAATACTCATTTCCCTCTGTGCATCACACAGTGTATTGTTCCATAACTACCAGGTAATATGAGTTACTGGCTTTAGAATAGTTTTGAGCAAATGTCTAATATAAAAACTGTATCATGATTTCTGTTCATTGACAGAGAGAAGACTTCTCATGAAAGATGACACATTCCTACCAGTTTAAGTTATATTTAGCAGCAGAATGATATGTATGCAAGTTCTTTTATAGAAGGTTGCTTCTCATTTTTATGACCTTAAACTTCTTACATCCTAAAAGTTCTGTTCTGAGAAGCAGCAATATGCATTAGTTTATGTATCTCTCTAAATACATTTAAATCTCATGATGTTAATGAATCTAGAATTCTCTGGACTTAGCTACGAGCTTTTTTTTAATGGCAGAAATTCTGTAGATAGTTTACTATGAACCTGCAAATGTTTATGAGAACGAGACATTTAGAAATTGGGTAAGAATATGTAACCTAACTTCATTCTTCATCATCTGAAATCTAAGTCTCCTTCCTGCTGGGGGGCTTGTACACATCTTTAATGAGGGAGGTGGAATGTACAGTAAAGCACTGCTAATAATGTTTTATGAATACAGAGGTTAATTTGGGGATGAAATACTGTTGTTGTTTTAAAGCATCATTGTTTCCAAATTCTGTTTCTACATTCATTTCCCTTGATAAATATTAAGTGTAAACTTAAGGATTGATGCTAACTGGGAAAAATTAAAGATAAAGTTTCAGCATCAGTCCTGAACTCCAGCTTTGTGGGAAGCTCATCTGCATTGTTATTCTCAGGGCCTCTTTCAGTTTCCTCCCTCTAGTAAGCAGCAGCTTAGGGACAGTTGTAAATATGTGTTGCCAAATGCTGTTAGGATATTCAGTAACTTTCTGTCTTTTAAGGAGTATTTTGTTTTTAAATATTTCTGCATATAAACATTAAATAAAAAATATTAGCACAGTTTTTACAATGAAAACAGTGTTAGAAATTCATCTTAAGCCACTAGTTTAAAAGCAAGAATTCTATGTGTTGAACATAAAAAATAATTTGTGAAGAAATGTTCAAAATAACCCACTAGAATCCTGTGTTCTGGGCCAGGAAAATGGCTCAATGGAAAAGAGTGTTTGGTCTGTAAGTATAAGGGCCTGGGTCTGAATCCCCAGCACTCCCGTTGGAAAGCTGGATATGTCCACTTGTAGTCAGGCTTTTCTTAAACCGCTAACATACAGAAACATGACACAGAGACTTATATTATGAAAGCTCAGCCAATAGCCTAAGCTTGTTTTTAACTAGCTCTTATAACCTTAATTAACTCATTTGTATTAATTTAATTTCTGCCTCATGACTTTATTACCTCATCTTCATTGTGCCCATCCTGTTTGCTGTGCATTTCCTGGCATCTCCACTCTTCTTCCCAGCATCCTCTGTGCCTGAAAATCTTACCTAGCTATTGGCCATTCAGCTTCTTATTAAGCCAATCATAGTGACACATCTTCACACCATGTAAAGGAATATTTCACCACAGCTGTTCATATCTGCAACCCCAAGCATACGGTGGGGCTAGATTTCAAGAGTCAGCATTACTAAAACAACAATCCTCCACTTCAGGAAGCAATCTCATCTCAAGTAGTGTGGAGAGGCCTCTAGAAGAACACATTTGAAGGCCTGCTCTGTTGTGTATGCATGTGCACACATGTAGACACACATAACATACATAAAAAAAGACCCCCATGTTCTTACCATCCTCTATAGCTAAAAAAAAAAAGTGACTTTAATTAAAGTCAAATGAAATTTATATGGACAACATAGTTTGTTGTAGAAAGTTTTTTTTGGCATTTGTTTGGCCTTGGGAGGTTTGTGACTTGGCGTGTGCGGTGGCAGCGGTTTTTATTTTTTAAAGAAATGAATTATAAGTTTATATCTTTTAAACTGTTTGGCCTATGTTTTATGTTTATTATTAGCTAGTTTTTTTAAAAATTAACTTATTTTTATTAATTTTTTTACCACGTGGCTTGCAGCCCGTGGCTCATTTGGATTTTTATATACTTTTTCTTCGGGGGACAGATGGAGACTGGCAAACTCCACCCTTCTTCCTACCTGCTTGTGCTCTGATTCTCCACCCACTTCTACGGTGTTCTTCATGGACCAAAACAGCTCCTTTATTTACATTATACAGAGAATATTCCACCACAATAGTTCATTTCAGTTCTCAGGCTCTGTCTCTGCAAATGAAACAGCTCATTGAGAAGACCTAATAACATAGGAAGGTAGGTCCTTCCTCTGATGTGAGAGTGGAGATGGCAGCAGCTAGAGGAATATGAGGTCCAGGCCAGACTGTTAGGGCTGTTCACTCCATGTGTGGTAAAATAGAAGTAGAAATAATCTAACTTCTTAGGGTACTATTCAGTATTTTACATGTGCACATATGCTCATAGATGTATGCATCAAACACATTTAATTTAAATGTATTGCACTGCATTTTAGCATGTACCAAGTGCTTTACAAATATTCATTCTCACTTCACTGTATACCACATAACTATAAATGCATTATTTGCCGTATCAGAAGTTTCCCGTTTTAAAGTTATGATTAAGAACTTTTATACAGTAAACGTTTGAGAAGTCATCTTATTATAAATTGACAACACTGTACTGTAAGTTAGTAAAGTCATTCTGCCATCTCATTCATCTTTTTTGAGTGAAAAAAAAATGGATTCCTGATAAATGTATTTCATCACTTTGGCAGCCCATAAAACTTTATCTTAATAAGATAGATGGGAAATAAATACAAAGCAATTTAAAGTAACTATTATTTTTAAATAAGTAAACTTACTGGTTCCTGCCTTTTGTTGCTTTGTTGCTATTTTTGTTTTGTTGCTATTATTAATGTAATTTTTGTTTACATTATTATTTATAATCTGTTAGTAAGGAATACTTTCCATTTACTTCTCATTTTAGTTAAGAGTCCTAACTAGCATAATGTAATATCTGGACATAAGTATTCAAAACTTTTTCCTTGAGACAGGGTCTCACTATGCAGCTCTGGATGGCCTGGAACCTGGTATGTAGGCTAGGATGGCCTTGGATACACAGAAATCCATTTACCTCTGCCTCCCAAGTGCTGAGATTAAAGGCATGCGCCACTGTATCCAGCTTTCAAAACGCTTGAATATATAATATATGTACCTTTGTCAGATCTGTGACCAGGCCTATCATGTTATATATGTACAGATAAGTATAAAAAGAGATCATTTGACTCATGTGCTTTCTGGTAAATATTATTAAATATGTATATATTTGCTGCTTTTATGTAGTTACCATATGAAAGACATCCAGTTTGTAAAATCTTTTCTTAGTCCACTTGTGCTAGTAAAGGATGATCAATTCTGGTTTTGCATGAGTTTCCAAGAACACCAAATCTGAGTGTATCTTTTTTATTGGCCTTATCCTGAAAACTAAATTAATAAGCTTTCATTTGCTTTTGATTTCTAACTGACATATAATTTATTTCTAAGTAATTGACTCAATACAAAAGGGTCTCACAGCGCCAAACAGATGAGGGAAAGTGACTAATTGTCTTGATGGTGTATAAATACAATAGCTATTTATACGTCAACCTTCTTTAGCTTTTAAATTGCAAGAATGTACAAGCAATAACTGTTTTGTTGAATAGCAACTGTCAGAAGGCACTGAAGAATCCTAAAGTGATCAAAATGATAGATAGGTCCTTTTTAAATTATGCCATTTGAGGTTTTGCTTGTTTGTCTTGTGTTTTTGAGACAGCATTTCTCTATCATGGAATTTGTTCTGTAGACCAGGCTGGCCTTGAACTCAGAGATTCCCACCCCCATCCCTCCACCCCCACCTCTACCTTCTGGAGTGCTGGGATTAAAGGTGTGCACCACCACCACCACCACCACCACCACCACCCCACACCATTTGTTTCTTTATTGGTAGTATTCCTTAGATTAGAAGTTCCTATTTTAATTGTCTGGATAATAAATAATCAATTTGATAATGTTAATTTGCTCAACAAATTATTATCTTTTTCTATTTTTCAATGAAAAATATAGATAAGTTTTCAAAGTAGGGTAGGGAGGAAAGTATACTGGAATCACACAGAAACCATGATAAAGGCAAAATTTAGGGGAGATGTGAGAAAATTGTTCTGCCCAAAGCTCGACTCCCAGAGAGACCACCGAAGACAAAGATGTCCAAAATGCAATAGCAAGGTTTATTGTCAGTGTGATACAAGCCAGGGAGGGAGCTTGTTTCACGTACCTGATGTAGCAAAGCAAAGAAGAGCTGAGCATCCTAAATTACACAAGCTTTTTAAAGGCAAAAAACCACAAGGCAGGTTTACTAGGAGACAAGGGTGCAAATGTGCTGCTGATTGGCTCAAGCTTAGAGACTTTCTACAGTTTAACATTCCTGGACCCCACCTGGTGGATGGGGTAGCCTTTTTACTGCCTTAGGGTTGGATCATCCAGATGTCCTTAGATACTGCTTAGCTTATTCTTTCTTGGAACTGGGCAAGCCCCTGCCAAAAATGTGAAACTAAACTTTATTTTACCTTTTGTAATACAAACAGGCGCTTCTATGGTTCTTCAAAAATGAGTCACAAATTTAATGCATTAATGATAGTCCATTGAGGACTATCACAGATATTCTCTTTAGGGAGAAGGAATTTCAGTATTTCTTATTCTTATTTTCAGTAAAAGTTACCAAAGCCTTGACCAGTTATCAGCAGAAGTTAGCCTTTCTCAGGCTCCCCTGGATTCCAGCCACTCACAAGAAGGAGATGGGAAGCAAGAGTCACTGAGTTTCATCTGTGAAGGTAACTGTTCTGGCTGGTTTAAGACAACATGACACAAGCTGAAGTCAGGATTGCTGGTCCTGAGTTCTATAAGAAAGCAGGCTGAGCAAGCCATGGGGAGCAAGTCAGGAAGCAGTACCTCTATGGCCTCTGCATCAGCTCCTGACTTCCTTCAGTGATGGACTAGGATGTGGCCAAACAGACCCTTTTCTCCCAACTTGCCTTTGTCAAAGTGTTTTTATCATAGCAGTAGTCACACTAACTGAGTCAGGGAGGAAATGTCTTTCCTATTTCTGAGTAGTTTAACATAACAAAGTGTGTTTTAGCCCACACTGGCCTTTGTAGCTTGGAGTTTGTAGCCCAACCTAGATGGAGTCCTGAACTGCAGTCCTTTAGTCCCAAAGGATCACACAAAGGCTCACATTAATTATAGGCTGTTTGGTCTATGGCTCAGGCTTATTACTTGATAGCTCTTATACTTTAAGGTAACCCACATTTCTATCTACGCTTAGCCACATGGCTTGGTATCTTTTTGCTCAGTGCAACATTCTCATCCCATTTCCTCTTTGTCACACTGGCATCTCCTCTGCTCTGCTCTTCTGTTTCCCAGAATTTGATTCTGTTAGCCTCACCCATGCTTCCTATTGGCCAATCAGCAATTTATTAAACCAATAGGAGTGACAAATATTTAGAGTGTACAAAAGCATAGTCCCACAGTAGGCTTTAAATTTGTAATCCTTTTGATTCTGTCTCTGGCATCTAGGATTACAAACATATCCCCCCTACGTGCACATATGCAAATAAATAATCATTAAGTATAATTAAATGTATTTATTCTTAATAGAATTAAGCAGTGTTCACTGACAATTTCATATATATTTTAATACATTTTGTTTACCCCTTCACCCTCTCATGCCCCCCCACACCTGAAGGCCTCTCCTTTTTCCTTATAAATCTTTTTTCTCATATTCATTACTTTTGTTTGTTTTGTATCTCACAGAGTTTAACTAGGGCTGTCTGTGTGGCCCTGTGCTTGTAACTATCCATCAGAGCCTGGTGTACTCACCAGGGCCTATACATCTAGATGCTATATCCCCTTCCCTTCTCCCCAGAATCCATTATGTTGCCAATAGATGGGCCCTATGAGCTTCTTCCTCTCCATGGCTGACTGCCAGGAGTCCCAACTTGTATAGGCCCAGTGCCAGTAGGTACATTTGCTCAGAGTTGCTTGCTTTGTCCATGTTGTGATTAGAAGTTGGCATTTCACAGGCTTTTTCTCTACATTCTTACATACTTCCTGCTCCCCCTTCTGCAAATGTTACTTGAGTCTTAAGTGGTATAAATGTCTTAGTCAGGGCTAAGCCCCTAATTGGTTTTTGTTTGGTTGGTTTGTTTTTATTTTTATTTCTTTTTTGTTCTCTATGTAACAGTCCTGGCTGTCCTAGAACTAGCTTGTAGACCATACTAGCCTCAAAACTGCTGAGATTCACCTACCTCTGCTCCCAAGTCTGTGCCACCACTGCCTGGCCCTTAATTGTTCTTTATTCTTAACATCGTGTACAATCATAGATCTCTGCATGGCTTCCATTCACCATGAGGAGAGTTGCTTTCACTAAGCCTGAGAGTAGCCTTTGTCTAGTACATCCTGAAGAAGCTACATATGGTTAAAAAAAAGTGTAAGTCGTTCATTATTTGGTTAAATTTACTTTTAAATATTCAATTTTTTGGATTATATTATAAATCAAATTATTTTTTTCAGTTTCTTTTTTCCAGATTTCTTATTGCTTCCTTTAGATTTTAAGCATACATTTTTTTAAATTTACTTTTTCCCTGTCTACCTATAAAAAAAAAGTGACTCAGTTGCTCACAGTATTCTTAGAATATTTTATTTTATTTATCGATTTATTTATCTGTGTGTTTATTTTTTTTTAAGACAGGGTAACCCTGGCTGTCCTGGAACTTACTCTGTAGATGAGGCTGGCCTCACACTTACAGAGATCTGCTTGCCTCTGCCTCCTGAGTGCTGGAATTAAAGGCATGCACCATCACTGCTCAGCTTTTATTTTAGTTTTAAGACAGATTTTTCTATGGCACAGGCTGCTGAGAACTTACCATGTCACTCAGGCTATTTATGAATGCTTCATTCTAGAACTTCTTCACGTTTAGCTTTTCACTGAAGATGTTCAGTGGAAAGTGAAAACCACCTCCTGAAAGTTGTCTTTTCACACACTCTTTGTCACATACACACAAGAAATTAAAATGTTATATATTTTTATAATTATATACAATTAAAATATATGTATTTAAATATATTATTTATAATTAAATTTATGCATAATATGTAAATATACTTACGCAAATTTAATTTTTATATAAGTTACATTAACTTATATAAAATTTACTTATATGTGATTAAAGTATATATAACTTTATATATATAATATAGGTAATTAAAAACTCAAAGTCAATGCATAGGAGGTACGGAATAAATCGTCAGGAAGAGAGTGTGGTCTGATCAGGATAAGTTTGTTTCTAGTGTCCTTCTTATTGTAAATTTGAGGTTCCCACATTCTCTTTGACTTGGCCATAGTTATTGTTATTTGGTTGAGGATTCTTTTTTCTTTACTGAATAACTGAGTGTGAATACATTCTCAAAATGGGTGTGCCTTGAGTCCCTGTACTTGTGAGGTAGAGGCAGGAGGATCTCTGTGAGTTCGAGGCCAGCCTGGTATACAAGACAGCCAGGATAACTTAAAGAGATCTGTCTCAGTAAGTAAACAAAAGGCAATGTTCTAGAATACATTATCTTGAACATCTATCTATACCAAGAAATCTTAAGAGCAGCCCAAATACTCTAATGCTTTTAAACTGATGTTAAGAAGTGCTGAAAAGTGATGGTTCGCCACATGGCTCCACTTCACTCCCGTGAAAGCCCTGAGAGTTTTCATGGTTGTGTGGTCTCGCTGTGTGATTCCTGAAGGCTGTCACTTTTGTGTGATTTCAACTTCCAGGTAAAGAAGATACGCCCTCACTGCTTGGTCTCTGTGGATCACTAACATCAGTGGCAAGCTACAAGTCCCTAACGAGCCTAAAATCCAATGACTGCCTTGCAAGCCCCACGACCGAGATGGCAAGTCCAGGCCTGACTCCATCCTGAAAACTACGTAAAAACCCAAAGTTTCTGTGTTGTAAATATTCAGTTTCCATAAGTTTGGCTGGGAGATTTTCAAGATTTTGTATTATTCTGGCACACATGTGGCATTTTGTTGTTTGGGATTTCAGCCCAGCCCATGTAAAGTCTGAGGGAAAAGCATAATAGTCCTGCTATTTTTCTTTTTAAAAATCTTACATTTGTCATTGAGGAAGCTTAAAATTGAATAGGCTTTAAAGAAATCTTAAAAAGGTTGTCTAAATTTATTGTAAACTGTATAAAGTTGTTACTCAACTGATTTTTATATATTTGTTTAAATGTGTCTTGGTGTGCAGAGACTGGGCTCAGGTTTTATTCTCGACTTAACATTATTGTTTTCTTTCAGTCCTTTATTTGGTGGTTAAATTTGCACAGATGACAACTAATTTCACTAAGTATTTCCTAAGTTCCTATGTCCGTGTAATGTGTTTACACAGAAGAAGGCTCTCAGCCGCAGCAGCACATGGCTATGTCACATTTTCTTCTGCCATTTATCATTTGTACCAACTTTTAGCATTTCATAAATTTTATAGATATGTACCTTTTTAGGCATTTGCTGACTTAATTTGTAAGGTATGTAGGAAAAGCATTTTATAAAAATCTAAGAAAATGAATACATTTCTTAGACTTACTTTCTCAGGATTTTCTTTTAAAATTATCAGTTTTAAAATGTGATCAGGTGTGCCTGAGAAGTTGTAAACATTCCAAAATTCGGAACACATGTTGGAAAGGTGTTATTTACATCAGGAATTACAAGTTTAATTAAGATTTGAGATGCTTTTAAATGAAGAACTCATGAGTGACCAACATATCTGACTGTGAATGTATGCCTGAGCTACATTGCTGTTTTTCCCCCTGTGTACAATAATGAATTATATCTTGGATATTTCATATTCTTTATCATTATACCATGACCTCAATTTTAAACTAATCTTAGTGTTTAAAAATCCTTACATGTATGGGAAAAGTTTTTTTAATAGCCATGCTTCAAATCTTTTTGCAGTTTTTGAAACAGCTACACATGTCCCTAAAAGTTCCATCATACTGAAAATGAAAATGTATGAAGTATATTTTCTATAGTGAGTAACATGAGGAAAACAAGTGTGCCAAAGAAGTTTTCTATGTTGTTTACATGAAGAGGTCACAATACTTACTGGAGACTTCATGTGGTATTTTTGTTTGTTAATTTTTATATTTAAACCTAGCAGCTGTGATATGTAGGAAGCTCTTCTTCCTATAAAGCTGTCTGGGGAGAGCTGAACTCACACATCATTCCTTGTGTCCAAAGTATAGGTATGGAAGGTACCTGGAAACACTTGGAACTTATGTAATTAACATAATGTAATTCATAGTGATGTAACTGTTCTTACAGTGAGGCATTACAGATGGTCATTTCAGGGGTAAAGGAGGCCCGGAAGCTCATGATAGATCTTCTATTGGCTGTGTCAGAACATACTGAGAGCTTTCTTCCTATAGCTGAAGGCTTTAATACCTGTTCAAATGCATTTATTCTTGAAAATGAGCACCTCCAGCTGTTATAAATAATGTACATTGCATTAAGAATACAGTGTCCAAAGCCACTTTTAATTGGTGTAAGGGATAGCAATGAAGACCATGGAGACTGAAGGAGGTTACCTGAGGAAACAGATGGTCAGGAGAACTTTGGGAATTGTAGGCTGGTCATGCGCACACCTCTACTTTCATAAGGACTATCAAATTGTTTAATGCTTTACCATCATGACTTGCTCTCACCTGACATTTATGATTCTTTCATATATTAAAACCTTGTTAAGACTTTTTCATACATTTTATAAAGTAGAAGGGAATACAAGATTCCCTAATTGGTACACTTTTTCGGATTTGTCTGATAGAAACACTAGTCTGTGCACAAACACCCTGCTGCAGACCGCAGCCTGACACAGGACACCTGAGGACCATGGCTTTCCATCCATTCCTGGAGCTCTTGGTATAAGATTCATCTGCTACTATGAAATCCAGGTTTCTGCAGTTCATTTCAAATAGAGGCAGCTTATAAAAGCTCGCATGTGTGTCTCAATTTTTAATTTTCAATGGTAGTTTTTATTTTTCAGAACCCCACAAAGAATGCTGACTTATGTCTATCTTTTCATGTGTATTTTGTTGCTTTGATGTACTATATTTGTTGCATGTATATTAAATTTTTTTAGTAATACAATAATGGTCTTGTTCCTTGACAAAAACAATTACCCAAACCAAGTATACACTGAACTTCTATTTCAGCAAATATAGTGAATAGTGAGGATTAATTATACCTAAAATATTAAGGAATGTGATTTGAAGAAATCTTTTTATTCAAGTCAAATTTTATATATATATACTTTATAAAATATTCTCTATATAATTCATGACATTTTGAGAATTATTGACTACACATAGGACCGTGATTCCTTAAAATTCCTATTCTTTAGGGACAGTTTCCTATGAAACTGACAGAAATTCTGACATACTCTCAATTTATTATAAGTCAAGCACTAAAGGACAGGGTGAGATAAGGAAAGTCAAATCAGTAAGTAGATTACAGGCAAACCCAACACAATCATAGTCAGTCCTGAAGGTATGTTGACCTGTTGTCATCTTGTGGCCATGTGATGTAATTACAATTTGGATTTGCCTGCTCTAGTAAAGATTAGGTTAAAATTCACTGAATATAGGGCAGATTTTTTCCTTATCCCCATCAAGTGCATTTCTTGGAATTTTCCACAAGTATCAGGGCAGACATTGCCTATGATGTATAATGGATTCAGGGATTGCTAACAAAGAATTCCTTCTCGTCACAGTATGGATTAGTGTATAGATCTACATGAGTGCATTTCCTGACTCCCCCACTGCCCCAACACCCTCATATGTTGTAATATGACTACAGGCAAGACAGAAAGAAGCTGAATGGTTTTTTCCTAACAAACTCTGGCCTAAACTGAATATAAGCTCTTTTTCTTGGGCCAGGCGGCAGGCTGTGGACCTCAAACTGATAGATAAGACATTTTAGCAATCTGGCAAAGTGTTCTTTCTGTAATATGAGTTATAAATCAAATATGGTAACCACAATGGAAAGCTGTTTCACCAGTGTGACAAAACTAGCAGATTAAATGTCATAGCATATATTCGTTATTGTAATAATGAGTTTCACAATGATCTGTAGATTTAAATGTCTCTCCTGCAATATTCTTTCTAAAATGATTGATATTTTCTGAAGGTGTCTTTATGCAGTTTTGGTATCAGGATGATTGTGGCTTCATAAAATGGATTTAGTAGTGTTCTGTCTTTTCTATTTTTATGGAAAAGTTTGAGATGCCTTATGTTAGTTCTTAAAGATCTGATAGAGTATAGTAGTAAATAGGCTTTTTAAAAATGTACTAAGATTGTCTGAATCTGCCACAAATGGTACATAGTTGTTATTCACCTGATTTTGGACACTTGTTTAAATGTGTCTTGGTGTGCAGGGCCTGGTGGTAGAATTCTGTTCAAACTCCTGAAGCCCTGGCCAATAGCGATTAGCCTGTCCTGCCCAGCATTCTGACAGTCTGACTTCTGATGTCAAGCTCCATTTAAGAAGGTGCTCCATCTTCCATCCCTCCCCTAGTCCTTCTCTCTCCCAACCTTGCCAGAGGTCTCTTGCGCTCCCTTCCCCCATCTCTCTATCTCCTCTCTCCCCTTTCTTACTCTACAGTAAAGTCTCTCTATGTGGGCCCACTCTGAGTGTCTCTTTCCAAGGCTTCCAGTCACTGCCTGCACGGGGCCTCCATTCGCCACCAGCCACAGGTATTCGTGTTATCATAACACAACACCTGGGTCCAGGGTTTTCCAAAGGTGGCTTGTGCCACCTTTCACTCCTTTATTTGGGGTTAAATTTTCATAAGACAACTAACTCATTTATTAACTATTTTCTAAATACTAATGTCTACATGCTACAGAGGAAGGCTCGATTGGCTAGACTTTAGTAATCTAGGTGTTTTTATCACTGCATCATTTCTCTAAGTTGTTTTATAGTTCTTTATTGTTGAATCTTGGATTAGTGGTTTGTAGGACATATACATTTAAACTTTGGTTCATTTCTTTTAGATTTTCCCAATTTAGCAGAATATATATTTTTAGATTATCTCCTAATAATTTTCTGAATTTAATTTTGTTTTTTCTCTTTTTTAAAATGTTTATTTTTATTTTATGTGAATTGGTGTTTTGCCTGCCTGTATAACTATGTAAGGGTGTCAGATCTTGGAATTACAGACAGTTGTTATTTGCCACGTGGATGCTGGGAATCGAACTCAGGTTCTTTTGGAAGAACAGTCAGTGCTCTTAACCACTGAGCCATCTCTCCAGCCCCCTGAATTTCATTTCTATCTGTCGTAATCACTCTTTTCATCTCTAATTTTATTAATCTTGTTCCTTCTCTCATGCTTGTGGCAAATTTACTGTTATTTAACTTATCAAACAACCACTTTGTTTCCTTAATTCTTTGTAATTCTTTATTTTCATTTTATTAATTTCTGCTCTGATATAATTTTATTTCTGTCTGATTTTGAGTTCAGCCTTTGTGGTTTTTTCAAGTCCCTCAGATGTGTCCTGTTGTTTTGTTTTCAGGAACATCTGGATTCCTTTCTTGATATCCTTGTCATTGGCCAGCCACCCTCAGTGGTGTCACTCAGTCTCCTTGAGTTTATGACTGTTCTGTAGTCCCTCTTGCTGTGGATTTATAGTTTTTAGTTCATTGTGGTCAGATAGAATTCAGAAGCTTTTTCAGTTTCCCTGCTTGTGTTAAGATACACCTTTTGTCCAAATATATCACTCATTTTTAGATGAAGTCCTGTGAACTACTGAGGAAAAGGTGTACTCTGTAGTGTTCAGATGGAGTGCTAGAGAGACATCTGTTAAGTCTATCTGTTCTGTGATGTTATTTAATTCATATGTCCTGTTTCCTTTTTGCCTGGATGAATCATCAAATGATTAGAATGGGCTATCACAATCGCCCTCTATTATTATGCAGCTGACTTTACTGTTACTAGGATCTGGTTTATGAAATTAGAAATACCCACAGTTGATAAGTATATGTTTAAGATTGTAATGTCTTCTTGCTGGACTGTTTACTTAATCAGTAAGAAGTGACCTTCTTATCTTTGCTAAGTAGATTTAGTTTAAAATCTATTTTCTCAGATATTAAAAGTGGCTCCTGTTTGACTCCTGCCTCCATTCACCTGAAGTACATTTTCCTGTCTGTACCCTAAGGTAGAATCTGTCTTTTCTGTCTTTTATGATGAAGTAAAGTTCTTAGAGGAAAAAAAAAATGGGTCTTGCATTTTAATACATTCTATGTTTCTGTATCTTTTCATTAGTGGAATTGAGACCCGTGATGTATATTTATGTTCTGTCGTTTGTTGATTTTGTAGAACTTGGTGTTTCTTATTTGTCTGTCATTTAACTCTTCATCTAAAGTGGTTGACAAAGTCTGGTGGGTGTGTCTGTCTTCCTATTAGGTCTAAGGAATTCTTCCGATACCTTTTGCAGAGCTGGTTTAGTGAATTCCTTCATCTGTTTTTGTCATGGAAAATTTCCTTTCTCTCTAAACTGTGACTGGTAACTTTGCTGGTATAGAGTGAGTGGGCAGCTGTTTTCTTTAAAACTTGAAAGACATCATGCCAAGTCCAGCCTGTGATGTTCGTCCTAAAGGTCCTGTATCATGGGTGACTTGGTGCTTCTTTCTTGCTACTTTTAATATATTTCCTGTTTACTTAAATTTCCATCAATGTGTTCTTTTTGTTCTGAATTTTAATTACAGTAGGATATAAAATTCTTTTCTGGGATTCTCTACTTGGTCTTCTAAGTGTCTCCTATGTCATTTGCCCAATGAGAGAAATTTTCTGCTATAATTTGGTTGAAAATAGTTTGGAACCTTTGTAAGGAAATTATTCACATTTTTTATTCACATATTCACAGTTCTTAGATTTAATCATTTCACTGTGTCCCAAATATCGTAAAACTCAGCCCACAGTATTTAATTAATGTTTCTGACCTGTTGGAGTGCCCCAGTTTCTCTCTCTTGTGATGGACAATGATTCTGAAGAATAAGCCATATCAACCCCTTTTGTCCCCAAGTTGCTTTTGGTCATGGTGCTTTGTCACAGCAATAATAAGCAATCTAGAGCAGCTCAGGGTCAGCAATATCTGAACTCACCACAGTCGCAAAGTTAGGCACGGCTTGTTTTTTCTGGTGCCTATTACTCATTTTGGCACATATATATACACGTGTGCTGTGGATACATTGTATGCATTTTCACACGTGAGAACATGTGTCTGTCCATATATAAACATGGACACATGATTGCATATGCATGTGAGGAGCTCCTTCATTTTGTTACTTTTCTTATGTGATTATAAAACATGACTAAGGTAATGCATAGAAGAAAGGGGTTTATTTGAGCTACAGTTTCTGAGGGTTCGAATCCATGACAGTGCTATTAGGATAGCAGCCAGCAGCAACATGGCAGTTGGAGTAGCAGCTGAGAATTCACATCTTAAGTCACAAGCACAGAGCAGAGAGTTACAGAAAGAGCAGAACAGAAATGGCACAGGTCTTTTCATTCTCAAAGCTGGTCACCAGTGACATACTTCCTCCAGCAAGGACACACCTCCTAAACCTACCCAGTCTATGCCACCAGCTGGGGACCAGGTATCCCTGTGACTGTAGGGGACATTTAGCATCAAACTATCACAGGAGTTTTCCTTGAGTACTCTCCACTTTATTTACTGAGTCAGGGTTCCTTGCCAACTCTGGAGCTTGTCCATGTGGCTAGTCTACCTAGAAGTGACCCGAAGATCCCATTTTTGCCTACCATGAGCTTGGGTTACAAGTTGTGGTCCTCATAATTGTATGGCACACAATTTATCCACTGACTCATTCCCCAGCCCCCATTACTCATCTTTTGCTGGCATATTAGAATGACAGCCTAAAAACTTAGCCTGAAGAGGCTGACAGAGATGGAACCAGGGCTTTTACTCTGAAACTCTGAGCGTTCAACCACGCTGTCATAGACAGTGTCTCTCCTTTGGGGTGGGGGATCTGTCCTGTGAGGATTGTAGTTTCTAAGAGACATTCACAAAGGTGTTCATGGAGGTTCAGCACAATGAACCTTCAGAAGACACCTTTGGAATCTGACCCAAGGCATCATAAAAGTTGAAAGCAAGACATGTAAAGGAGAGAGCTCCAGAAATGGCAGGCTTTGTCCTGCGTTTAGTTATCTTCTGGGCCCAGGTGAAGAGTTAGTGCCATCTGTGTTCCTGTATGTCGATGGGATATGAGGATATTGGGGTGTGACTGAGAAGGATGGAGATTTCTCAGCTTAACTAGGGGCATGGAAAACTCGAGAAGAGCCAACAAAGCTGCCTTGAGTCTGTAGCTTTAGAGTTCTTGTCTCAACACTGAAAGTCACAGACTACAGAATGAACTTACCGAGTTAACATGGGCATGAGTGAGCAGAACTCCATCTTGCAGGAGAGGTTCCAGGAAACAGGATGCCATTTAGCTGCCAGTCTGGAAGCTTTCAAGGATTTGTAGCAGAAACTGGTGTGAGGTGGGAGAGAGGAATAAACTCATTAGCCCCTAGGAGAGGATCATGTAGGGGGTAACCCAGCAGGGACCAGAGCTCTGTTACCTTTCCCAGCCTGCAGCAAGAACACTCCAGGAGCTGCTACTGCTGCAGGGGCCTGCCCTCCCTGACCAGATTCTGTGTCCTGTACTACTCTACTTTCAGCCCATTTATGCAACCCTCGTGCTTTAGAACCTGGAAACCTAAGGAAAGCCACATGTTTCTAAAGCATAAGCCCTCAGGTAAAGTGGGCAGATGCTTTCATTTCCCCTTCTGTCACAGCTGTGTGCTATAGTCAGTGGTGACACTGTCCTGTGGTCCTCCAGCTCAGTAGGGTGCAGTGGATGACAGCAAACTCAAGGCTGCTGGGGGACTCTGCTACACAAGGCTCTTCCTGAGCTGTGCAGAACTGTCTTAAAAGAAAAGGGAAAGTATTCATATTGTGCTGTGTTATGTGCTAAGCCACACCACATGGTACAAAGCACTGAGTTATCAAGCTATGTTGCCATAGGAGACTACACACAGGCTTTGGCTCCATTAGGGCAGAGATTTACTACAGTCCTGGGTAGACCTGGAACTGCACCATCTGTCAGGTATCACCCAGCCAACAAAGACTGATTGAGGAATTAATTATTCTGTAAGTACTGAGAATAATTGAAACCATGGGGACACATGGGCATATTAAAATTAAGGAGGGAAACCAGGCCCAAGAACATACCAGATGGTGGAAAGAGTATAACTCCTTTTCCTGAACCCTATAAAGTACTAAACACCTAACAGTATAGCAATGCCATGACCCCACACCAACCTATCATCTGATACCTGGTGTGTGTGGCAAGGACCAAAGAAGGACTCGATGACTCAGCTTGGTCCCTATTGTTGACAGCCTACTCTACTGCCTGGCTGTCCACCTGTTTGCTCATCTGGATCTAGACGTGACCTGTTGTTGTTCAAGTCTGAGGGGGTGGACCCATTTCCTGCTCTTGGGCACTGGCTCAGCCTTTCATGTCAGAGCTGAACTCTACAGCTTTTTCTCAAACCTGACTCCAGCAGGTCTAACAGCAATTTGTTCTGTTTCTGTCCTGGTTTGTTCTTACCATCCAGTATTATCTCAGTGTACTTCCGAATCCACTTAACTCTACTAGAGCCCCATAAATGGGTGTTCATTCTGTAGCCTATGTAAATGCATAGAGATTATATCTATTCTGTGCTGCGTGACATGAACTGTAACACTAATAATTAATAAAAAGAACTTACTTGCATTTGCCTTTGCTGGTATTAGCTATAAGCAGCCAATATTTACCAACATAAGTGAATCACATGATAAACTACTCTCATTGGAACCACTAAACCTTGTGACTTTATTGTTACCAACAAACTCTGACATTATGCAAAGACAGCAACGTGCTGATCTAGGTTCCAGGATAGTACTCAGAGATAAGTTAAATTAGCACTTGCCTTGATTCTAAAAGTGCAATGGTTGTCACTTTAGTTGGCTGTATTTAAAACTCTTTTTAAAAGGTTCCAATAAAGGAAATTTTGGGGCAGCAGGCTGTTTCCTCTTTGCAAACCATCCTAACATAAAGAGAATGTACTAAAACCTTCATAGCAACCCTCACACTTGCTCATTTGTTCAGAACGGGATCTCCCTAGTTAACCCAAGATGCTTCTTATTTACATATATCTATCCCAGCTTGGCTTCACACCCACAACCTTCCTTACCCCTTACCTTCTGAGTACCTCACCTTCTCTAGCCTCTAGTTTTTTTCCCATGCTTTTTTTTTTTTTAATTAAGAAAAATATAAAAATAGTGTCAGGCTGCCCTTGAACTTGGTGTATACCAAGAGTAGTATTAAACTCTGGTCCACCTGGTTTGATGTCATGAAATATGGAATTACAGGTATGTCATGCAAGATTTCAGGCCTAACTACCTTGGCCATTTTGTCTTAACCAATCCCTGTGCCTTCTCTGTGAATAGTGGTCTTTAAGACTTTTCTCTTGATGCTTTCTGTGTTGTTAGGCCTCAGTGTTGTCTGGAAGTACAAACTGAGGGCTGTCAAATGCTTCTGTTTCAGTGGTGGAGGAAATCACACTCTGCCTTAATGGAACAAGGGAAGAAAGGACACTGAAGCTAGCGAATAAAGAATCAGCTACGGAGAAGATGTGCAGTGGGAAGGTCCAATTCCTGGGAAATCAAGGGTGTCGGCCCATACATCATTTATGAAGATGGATGGATCAGAATAATAATACTAGTCTTAGTAACATGTTAAAGGTCAGCATGGGATAGATACATTAGAAAAAATGGGGACTACAGAGAGACTTCAAAAGCTTGCCAACCTGAGTTTGATCTTTGGAACCCACATGGTAGAAACAAAAGGTTGATTCCCAAATGTTGGTCTCTAATCTCCACACACATGTTTGCATGTGCCTGCCTCCCTGCCCCCCCCCCACACACACACAGAGAGAGAGAGAGAGAGAGAGAGAGAGAGAGAGAGAGAGAGAGAGAGAGAATGTTAAAAAAAAAATAAAACTAACCAAAAGATACTGTTTTTGTTTGTCTGTGGGGTTTTGGGTTTTTTGTTTTTTTTTTTTTTTTTTTGCTTTTTTCAGACAAGGTTTCTCTGTGTGGCTCTGTCCTGGAACTCACTCAACCAGGCTGGCCTCAAACTCAAAGATCTGCCTGCCTCTGCCTCCCAAGTGTTAGAATTAAAGGTGTGTGCCACCACCACCTAGCTTTATATCTGTTTCCGCATATGTGTTCCAGCACTTGAATGCATAGGTAAGAGAATCCTGAGTTGGAGACCAGCCCAAGCTACTAGTGAGACACTATCTCAACAATACAAAAAAAAATTAAGCTCTTTGATATTATTGACCCCAAAACACAATGGTCACCTTAAAGGGAGTAAGAATTATTCTGGAGCTAAATATGAGTGACCATGGCATTGGAACGAAGATTTAGGCTTCCCCAGATTCCATGTTCCAATGAGGTACTAATTTCATGAAGGTTTTTTTTTTTTTTTTTTTTTTTTAATAGAAACAGGACAAAGAAGGTCATAAATCAAGATACTTTTCAAATTCTTCAATGGTAGCATCGAGTAGGCAAAGGAGAGCAAAGTGAGGCATCCTCAGTGACAGGCCACAGATGCTAAGCATTCTTAGCTATTTGATTATTTTGTTCATACATTCCAAAGGTTTTCTATGACATTACAAGGATGCTAAGTTATACATCTCTATATAGACTGAAGTTCTTAAGAAGTCAGTCAGCACTGGTAAAAATATAAGGCATTTCACATCACCCCATAGTCTATAACAGTTTCAAACTTATTTAAAAGTCTAAAGTTCAATGTCTCTTCTGAGATTCATGTGATCTCTTAATTGTAATCTCCTGTAAAATTAAAATAAAAAGCAGATTCGCACACTTCCAGTATATAATGGCACAGGAAATGCATTACAATTCCAAAACAGGGAAGGGAGCATAGTGAGAGAATGCTGGACCAAAGCAAGTCCGAAAACCAGCTGGGCAACCTCCAAACTCTGCATCTCCATGTCTCATCTCTTCAGACCTCCAACTCCTTTCAACTTTGTTGACTGCAACATACTTCTCTCTCTTGGGCTGGTACCACTCCTTGTTAGCAGCTCTCCTCAGCAGGTATCTACAACTCTGGCATCTCTAACAAGGGATCTCCAAGGCAATCCAGCAGTTTTCTTCAGTTTCACACAATGACCTTTCTACGCCCTGACACATGCCTGGCCTCAGCAGTTGTCTTCAGTTCCTCCATGTGGCCAAAGCTGCCAAGTTCTGCTGTTTTCTGGGAATGTAACATGGTCCCCTTGTCCAATTACATCTTCACCAGATTTTTGTTTTGATGGTTACCTTCACTGCCTAAACTTGGCTGCCTGGAACTTGCTTTGTAGACCAGACACAAATGTTATGTGAATAACCAGCCACTATCTATAGTTATATTTAAAGCTTGTCTTACAAGAGGGAACTCATGCCTGTTACCATTAACTGGACCATAAATTGGTGTCTGGTGAGGTCATAGGCCCAAAGTTAGAATTTAATACTATTATGCTAAATGGACTTAGAAATAACAATTCCATTCTCAGATAAGCACATCTTTTAAACCTCCTCAGAGATTCTTGTGGTAGAATGTTTTCTGTATGATGTAATTAAAGAACTGTTTGGCCCATGCACAGCACCATAAAAGTGGGTGGAGAACGAGAGGCAGCCAGGTAGAAGGAGGGTAGAGTTAAGCCACTCTCCATTGGACCCCCAAGAAGAACAGACATGTAGAGGTACCAGCCAGCCACGGGCTGAGAGCCACGTGGTGGACAGATTAATAAAAATGGATTAAGTTAAGAAGAAAGAGCTAGCTAATAATGTGCTTAAGATATGGGCCAAACAATGTTAAATATATAAGCGTGTGATTCATTTTTTCTTTAAGGGACAAAAGCCGCGGGTCGCACCAGGCACAAACCTCTGGACCCAAAACGGGCTAAAAAAAAAAAAAAAAAAAAAAAAAAACTTTCTACAACAGATGGCGCCCAATGTGGGGTGCCAATTATCGCGATAAAAACCCGCCATGAGATATGTTTTAAATGAGGTTTATTTTGTAAAAATCACTTACAAAACAAAAAAAGTTTTTTAAAAAAGTAAAGGGGTAAGGTTGCAGCGCACCAGAGCGTTTCTAAAGAAAGCTCTTCACCCACACCACACGTCCAAACTCCCGCGTCGCCGGCCCAGAACCACAAACCGCCCAAAAGCCCCGTCACCAGTCCAAAAAATCACAAGAGCTCCCGGCCCTGCATGAGAGAATGCCCCCTTCCTGTCTATCTCCGGGTGTTGTACTTCCGAAGCTTGTCCTCGTTGACCACGCCCCTCTCGGCTCCAGCGCTCTGCCGCAACCTGTTCACATGTATAGCTTCTAATTTCCTGCTACAGATTCTTTTTGCAGTAAATGGCAGTTAACAGAGAGACCTACAGCTGGTCAACATGCAGAGAATGAGACTGTTGAGAGTGTATCTAGATTAGACATCTTCTCCCTACCACAACTCAGGTATCATTGGGGAAGAGTGGGCAGAAAGACTGTAAGAACCAATGGTATAGTGGACAGCTACAATGAAACTATTTTCCCAACATCATAGCACCACTGCACACATAAACTCACTGTTGGTGAATGATGATGCACAAGACCTGCACAAGATCAAGCCGGCCAAAAATCACAGAATGAATATGGAAGAGGTTCATGAATTCTACACCTAGAGGAGGAAGGAACTATTGCTAGATATGACTTCTGGGGAAGGAGAGTCAATTTTCTTCAGGAATGTGGCCTCTGAGAAGTACCCATGCTCCGGTAGATGCCCCCTCCTCCAGGCAGCACTAAGTGGACCCATGGCTTGCCCTAGCTACTTTATTGTCAATTTGAACTTGACACAGAGTTACTTGGGAAGAGGGACTCTGATTTGAGAAAATAACTCCATAAGATTTACCTGTAGTAAAGTCTATAGTGCATTTTTAAAAACCAGCCCACTGTGGGTAGTACAACCCCTCAGCAAGTTGAACTGTGTGTACAAATAAGTAAGTTGGCTGAACAATCCAGAGAATGAAAGCCACTCAACAGCACTCCTCCATGGCCTCTGTATCTGCTCTTCCCCCAGATTCCTGTCCTGACTTCCTGTTAGGTTGTAAGATGTTCCCCTCCAGGTTGCCTTTTGTCAGAAAGTACAATGGAAGCTCTAAGACAGGGTTTAAAACAAAGAGCCATGAAGTTAGGAGGAGGAAGTGGTGGGAAGAACAGAGGAAGAAATGGGGGGGGGTAAATCTAATAAAAACACATTATGTACATGTATGAAATTCCCAAAAACAAGATTTAACTCATTGAAAAGATAAAAAGCATATATATGTATATTCACATATATAAATACATGTTATATATACAATATATGTACTACAGACATATTAAAATATGATTAAACATTCATTTCTTCAAAGAGGTATCAATGCTTTATGTTAAACTCTTTCTTCTGGGGTTTTTCAAGAGAGATTCCCAATATAATGACCCTAAATCCAGAATCCTGCCATACAACCTGGACTTCATCTTTTCTTTCCATTTTTTTAATTTAAAAAGTTTTTTCCATATCTACCACAACTTGCCCTCCCTTCCCTCCTAGTCCCTCCCAATCCTCCCTCAGCCTCCCCCCATCCCCCTATCCATTCGCCAAGGAGGGCAAGAAGTCCCAAGGTGGGTCAGTTCAGTCTGGTGTATATAGTTGAGGTAGGTCTAAGTCCCTCATCCCAGTATCAAGTCTGAGTTAGGTGTTCCTCTGTAGGGAATGGACTCTGAGATGTCAGTTCACACATCAGGAACATACTCTGATCCTATTGCAAGAGGCTCCACAAACTGCCCATGCAATTTGACTGTCATCTACCTTTGGAGGGTTTAGTTCCACAGGGGAAAACCCTGCAGGCCAGAAGCCCCAGTAAAATCTAGTCCACTGGACACACCTGTAGTGAGATTATGTTGGTAATGTAAATATTTGTCCCTCCTACTGGCTTAATAAAAATGTTGACTGGCCAAAGGCAGACAGAAAGTGCGAGCAGGGCTACTAGACTAAGCAAACTCTGGGAACATCTCAGAGCAGAGCAGAAATGCCAGATACATCTAATACAACCCACCCCAGCTACAAAACCCCAAACCACCCCATCACCTGAGACCCACAGATTCTCTCTCTGCACCCATTGAACCAAGAATTTTTCAGTTCCTACTGGATCAAGAGCAGCTACCTGAAACCCTCAGTTCCTCATCACCTACTGGTCAAAAACAGCTACCTGAGACCCACAGTGTGTCAAGATCTACTGGATTAAGAGGGGTCACTTTGACACAGAATAAACTACCTCCACATGGACCAAGAACCCAGATTGGACCAAGAGAGGCTTCTTGAGATAGAGACACAGCCAGAACATAATACATCAAAATCAGCTCCAAGATACAGACAAATCCTGCAATGATCCAAAGAAGCAATGGTCAGACACCAGTGCAATAATTTATATTTCTTTTAAAATATTTATTGTGTATGTTATGCCTACACATATGTATACCATGTGTGCACAGTGCATGCAGAAGCCAGAGATGGCAGTAGATTCCTAGAACTAAAGTTATAGGCACTTATGAGCCACCATGTGGGTGCTGGGAATTGAACCCAGATCCTCTGGAAGACCTACTATTGCTATTAACCTGTGCCACCTCTCTAGTTCCTCCAACTACACTGCATGTAATATGTTAGAACTCTACTAGAAAATTAGATTTATTTAACTTATTGTGTTGTAATCATTTTTCACAAGTGCAGTACTGAGAAGCACAGGGGGAACTTTTTGAGTAATAGGTGATCCTATTTTAAATATGTTTCTGTGCTCAGTCCTTGCCCTATTCTAACAACAAAAAGAAATATAACAAAACTAAGATAAAGGTTAAGTTTAATAATGAACTTTCATGCATGTATTTCATAGCATTATATGGTGATTGAACATGAAAACCATTGCCAATAACAATGGTCCTTTTAAGCAGCATAGAGTATATTAGTTAAAAAAAATCACAAATACATATGTGGACATATTAAAATTTTAATGTAAATCAACACAGGATTATAATGTAAAATATCACAATACAATAAACCCTGTATCATTTATTTCAGATGAACCATATAAAAACTTTCTATTACACATTTGTTCTCCTACCAACACTAAACATAACTGTCCCCAAATATATGACACTGTTGAGTCAGGGAGGAGACACTTCATGTCACAGAATGTCACAGGATGTAATAAAGTGCTTTCTGCTCTACTGGGATAAATCAAACAGAACTGCATTTCTTGCATTGCTATCTTATTTATTTATTTAAAATGTTTACCATCTGTGCTGGGGACCAAAGGCAAGTGTCTTACTCCTGAGCCACATTCCAATCATACTTTAAACATGTCATTCCTGGGCCATTAAGATGGCTCAGTGGGTAAAGGCCCTTGCAGCTAAGCCTACGGACCTCAGTTCAAATCCCAAGATCCACATGGTGGAAGGTGAAAACTGACTCCTGAAAGTTTTCCTGTGACTTTCACATATAAATAGATATACATTAAAAAAAATACATTTAATTTTTAAAAACCTCATTCCTACTTAGAGATAAATACATGTTTCATGTACAATTTATACAAACAGCCTGAAGGTGATTTCAGTAATATTTCTATATACCTACATCCTGTGTGCTGTCACCCATGGGAAGGTGTGAGATTTCCCACTTGGAACAGCATCATTTGGGGATATCACATAAAAGAGTTAAAATTTTTAGATCATTTTCTATTTTGGCCTTTTACAGTGGGGTATGTTGATTTTGCTAGAAAAAGTTGTAGAACTAACCTGAAGAACTCTACAAGCAATGACATTTGGAAGACAAGCTAGGTAAAAAGCACATTCCCATTCAGTAGTCTAAGTATAGCATGGTTTTCTGCTGAAGATCTAAATATGCCCCCAACAGAAACTTTAGATGAGAGTTATTAGTCTTACAATGTTGAGCCATATTCTATAAAGGATTATACTTTGGTTCATAAAGTAGCCACACCTTCCATCAGGGAAATTCCCAGCTCCATGAGGCAGTAACAGGAGGGAGGGGACATTGTACACTTGAATGAGGTTAGCAACTACCACCTGGGGAATGTGAGCAATGCCATTTGATAACTCCTACTCTACGAAATGCAAATGTGCATGAGACTAAACTTTATCCTCTAGACTGCATCATTCAATACACAATCCAAATATTCTGATGCACCATCACATTCACATTAACTTACACTGAAATATCTAATGCTATATGCACTCAGAAAACTTTCTCTCCTAAGGAGTAATTTTCTCTGCAAGAGTACAAAATGGCTATAGATTCTGTATTATATATTTAAAATCTGAAAAACTTAAAACTAGGATTATGGTTTAGAGGTAGATTAGAAATTATTATTCATTTAAATTATAGGGAAGACAGGTAAAGTCACATTGTAAGAGAATAATGTTTTTTTTAAAAAAAAATACAGCTTTCCTATCAATCTTCGGCTTATTTGGCTCTGGTTAATATTTCAAATCAAAAGTCTATCAAGAGAATCATTGCCTTTCAACATTTTGTTTCCGGAAAAAAGCCTTTCCAAGTTCATATGTGCTGATCATAATGGCACAAGCAGGAGCAATTTTTATTAATCGAGGTATCAGACCTGAAAAGAGAATAGGAAAAAAAAAAATCCACATTTTACCTTTTTTTTGAAAATGTAGCATTTGGCTTTAGAATGAGCAAGTTAGATGAACTGCAAGACCAAACTCCACACCATAAATAGGAAGCTAAGAACAAAACAACCGTTCCCTCCCAACTCCAAATTCAGTTTTGTTCATAATAACATTGAACATTACTTTATAACAGCATTTAGGATAAAATAATAAATATAAAATATTATCAATGACTTCTTTCTAGAAGTTAACTATAGAAGATTTAAAATTAATGATTGTGTCCAAAGATTGTAAAGCAAAGATTTTTACCTGTAAACAACCCAGAAAATCCATTTTTAGCAACAATGTTCTTCATTATAGCCCAGGTTGACAAATGCAAAGGCACAGGAACTGTAAATGTGAAAAGAAATCACCATGAACACCATTTAACAATTTGTGTTACGATCCATCCTAGCTGTGTTCTACTGCTGTGAAGAGACAAGAGGACCAAGGTCATTCTTGCATAAAAAGCACTTAGTTAGGGCTTGCTTACAGTTCTGCAGAGTTAATTCGTGATTATCATGACAAAAAGCAGACAGCTGTGGTGCTGGGGCAGTAGCTGAGAGCTTTACATCCTGATCCTCAGGCAACAGACAGCAAGGGAAACACTGGGCCTGGCCTGGGCCTTTTAAACCTCAAGGCCCACCCCCAATGACACACCTCCTCCAACAGACCTCACTGCTTATAGACCACTAATTTATAGGGGTCTATAAACAACATTTGTTTAATATTGTATTGCCAACACTATATAAAAAATTAACAAGCTAGAGAAATATTATTTACATTAAAATATAAGCTGTCATGAAGCTCATACAAAACATTTGACAATGGCCTTTAGGGCCATTTTTTTCTTTTTCCTATTTTTCTTATCTCCCCCTCTCTTCCAGATGAGTCTCAACATGTACAGTAGGGTGGTTTTGAACTCACAATCCTGCCTCCAGCTCTCCAATGCTGAGATTAAGGTATGCACAACCACAGCTAGGTTTGTTAGAGTTTTAAACCAAAATAAATGATGAGATGTGGCAGGAGTCTGGTAGGAGTAAATAAGAATACATTTTCACAGGTGAAATAACCAATAGAGATGAAGAAATAAGAAGGGAAAGGTGGCAAGAACAGAAGCTAAACATCAGCTCCTGACAAAGTCCTCAGTCATTTCCTGTCACCTTTTTTGGAGACAAAGCCTTACTTACTGTGTAGCCCTGAATGGCCAGTTTTTTGTTTTGTTTTTATCATTTATACTGATTTTTCCAGATTCAATTTATTGATTTATTTCAAAGAATACTTACATGGTGAATAAAAATATAAATTTGAAATAGATTTGAAAACAAAACTATAAGAAAAATTATAACAATGTAGCTTTTCGTGTTAGAAAATTTTTTCTTCTTTCTAGCAGTTAAGAGACTTAAATGATGGCAGAGAGGAAAGAGGCTTTAGATCCCTAAAACTGTCTTAGTATTTTCTAGGTACTCCATTCCAACAGTGCAGCTTCATCAGTTTCTTAAAGCGGGATAGGGTCTAAGAAAGACAATAGTGTTTCTGACTTCACATAGTCCTAACAAACCCACAAGGGAAACGGCGACATCTCAAACACTTTAAACTTACATTTACCACTTTCGTGCGTCCAAAGTTGTGTCTGCTTCTGGGTTTTCACCACATCAAATGGTAAAGTTGCAACAGCTGCAAACTATTGAAAAGTAAATTTAAATCCTTAATTTAAAAAATTTTTAAAAATGTATTAGTACATTATTCAATATGGATAATGACAAAATCACAAACTGAAATTTAAAGTAAACCAGATAGACATAAAGTTTTTATTGATGAAAACAGGTTACATCTCAAGGATTCATCATAAAATTCTAAAGTAAACTGCTTCAGAAAAGTTTTCTTTCCTGAGATCACAGAGCTGTCAATGGCAAAGACAGAATCAGTTGTCTGTGGCTTTATACCCAGTGTTTCTTCTGATTCTCCTGTGTCATACAAAATTATTTTACTCTATATTGTCAGTGTGTGTGTGTGTGTGTGTGTGTGTGCGTGTGTGGTGTGGTCCCTTCAACACAACCAAAGACTACCTTGAACTCCTGACACTCCTGTCCATACTTGCCAAGTGTTAGGATTACAGGCATGAGTCACCACATTCAACTTCTAACATATTTTAGAGTAGAAAAACTCTAGTATGTATTTAATATATGAAATTTTCCAGTAAACATTTTTCAAATGTTAAAAAATTAAATTAAAAAGTCAATAAAAATGTACTTCCAAGTTTTACTTTCTATATACTTTTTAATTGATTTTATAGTTGCCATGATTCATTTTCTAAACTCTTCTAAAAGTGATACAATTTAACATCTTTTTCCATATTGCCTTAAGTGGAAATTAAAAAGATAACATTCCTTTAAGAATATTCTCATATCAGAAACACTATCTATATATGGTGTTTGCTTCCTAGCTGACATTTGAATGAATACATTCATAAAATGCCTCCTAAAATTAAATTTTATTTCATTTCCTTTATGTGCTGCTCTTGAACTCAGTTGCAGATAATATGAAATGCACTGCCAATTTCTCATCTCCACAGTCAAGAGACAACAGGCTGCTACTGCACATTCTACATAACAGTTAAGACTGTGGCACCATCACCTTCACGCACTTCTTCAATGGCATAGACAAATCTTTATTTGAAAGCTGTTAATGCTACCAATAATTTCTAGATTAAAAAATGGACATTTTATGTTCAGTAGCGACATTACACACTGGGGTCTTTCCTATTCCTGTATAGCTGGTGCACCCTGAAGCCATCGTTCAATACTAACTACTTTTACTTGTGTTTACTGCCAGCTGAACTGAAGGACATTAGATCTGCACTCGTTTTATAATTTCTGCACGGCCAGCACCAGCTTCCTTATCTTAGGTTTTCTGGCACATTATTTTTCTCCGACTTTTCACCTCTCCACTCAATCCTTTGAGTCTTACTTGTTTTTCTTAAAAACAAAGGATGTCATCCTGTAGTTCAAGCTAGCCTCAAACCTAAGGTCCCCCTGCTTCCATCTCTCAAGCCTCGGTGCTGACTTAAAAGCTGGATGCTCTGTAACTACCATCTGTCTGTGTCATGCAGTAAATGATGACACATTAATATTGGAAGTATGTGGATCTAAGAAAACTCTTTGTGGCCAAGGCAGTGGTGAGATCAATCTGCACCACTTGGAAGGTAAGGCAGTATGAACTCCTATTCCAAAAAATGATCCTTTGTGATTCTTGTCTTCTGGTTTCAATGTTTCTAAGAATGTCTTTTGAAACTTCTAAATATTCAAAATGTTTCCAAAGAAAAAGAACAGCAGAGGCAAGAACATGTGTGTTTGATTTGGTGATACTTATTAGACAATTTGAAAATATTTTAATGCCTAATAATTTCCTAAAAACAGGAAAAAGATATCCTCTCAATATGAGATAATAATGAAATACTAGATAAGATTTTGCTCTGTTTTAATTAGCAATTTTCTGGAATATTAACAACAACAACGGAAAAAAAAAAAAAAACTTACAGAACCAGACAATGCCCCTGAAGTAAAGTTGATCATAAATGTCGGCTCATATAAACCAGATTTCTCACATAACCACTTCTTTAAAATTTCATAGTTATACCAGTACATTGCTATAAAACAGAGAATGAAATGAACACAAATTTAGAATCACAATGTAGACTTTAGAGAACAGAGCTATGACATTAGAAACTCTAGCCTTAACACACCCTCTTTTATGCTTAAGACTAGGTGGAACTAAAAGGGGACTGAAATTCTGAGTAATATTTTAACAGACTTTTAAGGAAACAAAAACTTCTCCCTCAATATAGCGTAAGTATAGAACACCTGACTGGGAAGCAGGAGGAAGGACAGGCAGAGGGCGACGGGGCGCAGTGTAAAACTGCACATCAAAGACAATCACACCGAACCGGATTCCATAAAAGGCACACATTGGCTAGATGTAATACCCATAAATAAGGGTAGTTAGTATAATTCATGATACATACTGTCCACAGGAGAGCCTGTTTATGATGGACAGCATTTAATAAAATTAACACTTCCATTTAAAGCAAACCCAAATTTTTTTGGAAATATAAAGATAAAAGGGTGTTTCTTCAGACTGATAAAAGCACCAAAACAACATGCAGCAAAAGTGACTGTTACTATATAAAAATTACAAAATTTAGGGTAAATAAAAATAAAAACATTGTATATATAAGCTACAAAGAAGCTCAAAAGATACTTAGGCAAATTAGCATTTATTCATCTTTTAAAAGGTAGTTAGATATGAGCTAATAGGAAAGACTCAATTGCAATTATACTACCCACAAAGCTTTATAAAGCACATTTATGATAAATATATAGCTTTAAAAAGAACTAGCAAGGCCTGATGATGCAGCTCAGGGGAACAGCACTGACCTAGCAAGTCTAGTCTAGGGTTGAATCCCCGTCACAAACACACACACACACACACTCTACCAAAGCCCGGAGGATGTAGTATACCTATAAAATATATAAAAAGAGTGTATATAACCTTTATGAAGAAAATTTTAAATAGTTACTAGAATACTTTAAAGAATATTATTAACACAGATATATAATTCTTAGAAAAGAAAAAGACAACATCAAGATTTTCTTATAAAGCACTAGTTATTTGGACAGTATTACTAGCAAATTAGTATTACACAAATGAACCAGTAAGACAAAAATCCATCCATACACAAAAAATCTCTTAACAGACTACAGCTACTCAATGAATGACAATTACAATGACCTATGTTTAGATCATATCACCAAATCAATTATCTCTAAACAAATAGCCAATGAAACAATGCCAACCTTTCTAAGTAATCACTGAAATGCAAATCCAAGTGAGACACTATGATCAAGTAAACATAATTTAAGAACCATGACAATGAAGAGCTTATGAAAGTGTAAGGCATCAGAAAACACCATAGTTGATGATAGTATCGAATCCATACAATCACTTAAACATTTCTGACTACATGTATTGATTGCGTGTGGGTGTATGAGTGCACATGTGGGGATCTGACAATAATGTTCAGGAATTGGATCTCTCCTTCTATCTTGTGGGTCCTGGAGACTGAACTCAAGTCATACGGGTGATGGTAGTCACCTTTATCCACTGAGCCATCTTGTTGGTCCTATTTTTCTTCCCTCTCCTGTTTTAAATAATTTAACATTTGATTCGTGTGTTTCTGCATGCATGTGCTGACAAGCCTGGTGCCAACAGAAGAGATGTCACATCTGGAACTTGGTTAGGATGGTTGTGAGCTGCTGGGTATGTGCTGGGCACCAAACCCAGGCCTTTTGCAAGAGTAAATGTGGTGAGTGCTCATAACTGCTGAGCATCTCTTCAATCTTGTTTCATATTTTAACTGCCTTACACATTATGACTTGTTTAGGATAGTGTTAAAGTAGTTTGCATTATCTGAGTATGAATATGTACCAATGGATACTTAGCAACATTTAGACACAAGAAGAAAACACAAGGACCCGAATTAAAAACTATTCAATCAATAAAGGCTTTTGCAATCTGAAATTTGAATAATGAACTACAAATCTGTGATCAGTATAGAGAAATAAATTACTTTTAACCACAAAGAGTTTAAAACCTAGTAAGGTCTAAAATTGACTGCTACTAATAAGAGAAATCCCACCTGAAAAAGGTACATCTCTAAGAATAGTAGGAGTCCAGCCCTTCCAAAGGGAAATCCAACCATCTTCAGACACCTTCATGCTCACAAATCCATGGAGTTCCTTGTAAGAAAACTTCTTAGACTGCATCTTAGTTCTGATCAATTCTAATGGACTTATCACTGTTACTGCACCAACTAACAGAAACAAGAGAACAGAAATTTAAAGCATATACCATGGGAGCCAAAATTAACATGCATATATATATACACACTAATGCACTCCAGTTTGGCGCACTTGGGGAACTTGCCTGGGTCAGCACAGCAGGACTGCAGTGAGCAAGCCTCACTTGGGAACTCTTCTTCCAGGGTAAGTCTATGCTTTGTATTTTTAAAAACTTTAATTAGCTGGACATGGTTCCTGTGGCATTTACAAATGCACTGCTTTGGTTGACTTCTGTTTCCTGTTCCCACCTCCATGCGTCTTTCGGCCCCTAGTAATCTACCTTTCTACAGTAATATATCATGTTGTATGTTATCCACAGTTATTCTTAGTGTCTGTAAAGATTAAGATCAAACAGCTAATAATGTCAAAACATTTTTTTCTCATGATAATTGTGTCAAAATGTACCTTCTTCATTGTTTCAGCTCTTTCAAGGGTAATACAAAAATGCTATAAACGACCAGAGAACCACTAAAAATCCCAGTTAGTATTCCCAGAGAAACAACAATCACTACTTCCTCTTCTTTTTTTGATGAAGGGTCTTTTTAGGTAGCCCTGGCTGGCACAGAACTCTCAATACAGAACCAGGCCTTCAGAGATCATGTGCTTCTGTCTCTCCAGTGTTGGGATTAAAATCATGTGCTACTATGCCCAAAAATAAACCTATTTACAGAGAATATTCACATAAACACAATTTTCCTTCTGACTAAGCTCTGAATCCTAGAGTTTATAAGAAACGTGATTAATGCTTTGGCCTGAGGTTATCTATGGACTCAAATATATTGGAAATTTGGGTAAATAAGAATCAATTCCAACATTACTCTTACAAATTATCTAAGATTCAACAAAAATGAGATAATCCTATCTTATTCTGATGGCAATCATTTACTTACTACATGCTTTCTGGAATATAGATATCAATAATTAATACAAACTAGAATGCAAAATTCATCATACCAGTACTGTGTACATTAAACAGATCCTCTGTAATATCAGAATTTAAATAGTTGTTCTAAGAGGAAATCAAAATGAAAACAAGCGCATTACTTACATCTGGCAACAATTCCAGCAACTATTGGTATTCGAGTTTCATTTTCTCCTAATTTAGCTCTCAAAAAAGCACTTAATTGTTCATAGCAGGTAAAATAAATAACTGTAGCTGGAACTGCCATCACTCTGTTAGAAACACACACAAAATAAGTTCAGAATTATCAAAAGGCCTCAGCTACACTGTTAAGTTCATATAAGTTTTTATATGGGATAAACTAAAAATTATAATTACCCCATGAGAGAAATATGTTTGTGCACATTTCTGTGTGTACACATGTGCATGTACCTGAATAGGTTTGTGTGTGTGTGCATAAAGAGACAAGGTCATAGTTGGGGGTCTCACTCAGTTACTTCCCATCCTATCTCTTTCTGGGAGTCTCTCACTGAACCCCAAGCTTGGATCTGGTCAGCAAGCAGCAGGAACATTCTGTCTGTGCTCCCCAATGGTCTGACTACAGATGGCGCCAGTGAGCCTGAGTGAGCAATCCTCGGGCTTCCACGGAAAGTACTCTATCACCATTTGAGCCATCTTCCCAAGAACAATTTTTCCTAAAAGTCTAAGGATAACTGTAAAAACAGTTTTAAACCACAAATCATATACTATAATTGCTCTTAAGTAGAAGGAGATTACAATTACACTGCCAGGATTATATATGTCCGTTGTTAGGGAATTTTGATGATGTTTTAAATAAAAATATCAAATAGAATTATTAATTATGTTTAAATAAAAATATCAGGCACCAGTATGTCATATAAATTAATGCAACAAGAAATAATTTTATGTTTATAGTGAACCATAACAGTCACAGTGACTGACCATAGCTTAGAATTTTATACTCTATGAAGATGTTCAATGCTAAGAATTTAGAAACAGGACTGAATAGTGGTCTCAGAGCTGTCATTAATATCATCTCAGGCACTAACATACATAAGCCTCAAATGTGACTCAAAATTGAGTAATCCCCTCCATGCAAAAGACAGAGAAAGTTGTGAGGAACAAATAAAACTGAGGAAGCCAAAACATTGACTAGAAAGAACTTTTACATTTAGCTTTCTGAGCTTATCATATTCATTCACAAATTTGTACTTAGTAAATAACTAGAATTGGACATATAAATATTCAGCACGTCTTACAGTTTCAGTACAACAAAAACATCAAATTCTTTGGTTTTATTACAAAAATAAAACAACAACAAAATATAACATTGACAGCACAAACAACACATAGGGCTCAGTTGCTTAAGTTTACTATAATATCTTCATGAGGGCCCATTTGTATGCTAGAATGTTGCTGAGGATAGTACAGTAGATATGTCTAAAGCGCTAAAACAATTATCTAGACTGATTATGCAAAAGGTATGATTTGTGATATCCAACTATTTTCTTTCTGAGATGTGACTTTCTTTCAGTTGCAAAGACAGACTGTTCCATGTAGCCATCATACAATAATAACTGTACATTCTGAAATACAGGAGAGTTTTCCAAGGTTCACACACTGAAGTTACTTGTTGCCAGAGTAACATCCTGTACTATGCCGGGAAAAAGATTTTAGAAAGTGACACTTGGTCACTTAACGTGTCTTTTTTCTTACCAAACATACTTGGTAAGCAGTAACTGTAATGAATCATATACATGAATATAATCTTCCCTGGGTTCTGTGAGTCCTACTAGAACATCAAATATATAGTTGTAAAACTCACAAAATAATATTTCAGGAAATGAAAGAGTCCTAATATTAAGATGCAAGACTTTGTTCAACAATGCTGAATATAACTGTGTTTATAGAAAACAAAGTAAATTTCAACTTACAGAGTTGGAGGGAGGCCACTCCAAAGGGATCTAATGCCCTCATTTCGAAGAATTTTTAAAAAGGCATCCTAAAATTATAATAGAAAGGTAAACAAAATACATCTTTAAACCTAATAAAAATTACACTAACTGGTAATTTGAATATTTTAAACATCCATTTATAAAATACAAGTTTCTTGGACTTTATGAATCTGAAAGTGTCATTAAAGACTCAAAAAGAGGAATCAAATGGTCAGAAGCTAAAGCAAAGCCTGCTATGAATAGACAAACTCTTACAATTTAATAATAAAAGTTTTAAAAATGTCAGAAGATAGAATAGAAATATCATAGAAAATATGTTCAACATCATTAGTCACTGTTAATGCAGTTAAAAAGGCAGAACCACTTCAAACAAACCAGGAAGACTAAAATAGAAAGACAAGTTAGGTGAATCAGTACATGCCTGGAACCCTAGCTATCTGCAGGACTCAGCCAGGAGGATGGAAAATCTAAGGCCAGCAAAGGCTGCATACTGAAACCTCTTCCCAAAAAAGAAGGCAGGAAGAAAGGAATGAGGGAGAGAAGGAGGGAGGGAGAGAAAAAAGGATCCAGTGAGGACTGGAGAATTTGGAAGCCTTATATATTGTTTATGGGAAAGTTAAATGGTATACCCACTTTACAAACAGTCTACAAGTTTCTCAAAAAGTTAAACAAAATGATACTATATATATGTTTACATATATATATTATTTTTTTTAAACAGAGTTTATTTAAAAAAAATAACTTACAAAACAAAGCCAGTTTTAAAAAAAGATGACAAGATAAGGTTACAGCGCGCCAGAGCCTTTCTAAAAAAGATTCTTCATCCCCACGCCATACGTCCAAACTCCCGGGCAGCTAGAACAAACTGCACACTCAGTCAAAAAACTCTCATAAAAAAATGACGACTTCCTGTCCTAGTCCCCTCCCTCAAAGGTCTACTTCCAAAATCCTTTTTAGTTAACTACGCCCAGCTTGTCTCCATTCTTATGACGCGATCGTTCACATATACAATTCCTAATTTCCTGCTACAATACTATACAGTCAAAAAATTCAACTCCAGATATACATGCAGGAGATATTAAAACACACGTTCACACAAAAATTTAAATGTTCATAACTGTACTATTCACTTCCCAAAGTGGAAATAACCTAAATGTCCGTCAACTAATCAACAGAGAAATAAAACAAGTAGTATGCTTTATACAATTGAAAGGATGCTGGTACAGTCACAACACTGCATCTTAAAAGACTGTTAAGGAAAGCCATTCCCAAGCAGAGAAGAGGAAGCTTGCTAAGAGAGAACTTTTAGGGTACATTTGCTCCCCGCCAGCCAGCTGCTGCTCAGAAGGAGGCCATCGAGATTTTCCATGTAAGGCTGCAATGAGGCACTGGAAAACCTTCAGCGGGCTGATCTTACAGAAGATCAACAAGATGAAGCTCCTGTTCACCCCACCCCCACACTCCCCCACCCCCCCAACCCCGATAAATCTTACATTTCTGCCTACCACACTAGGGTTAGGGTTAGGAATGTCAGAATAGGAACCATGGAGAGGGAGGATCTGTGCCATCACCTGACAGTAATGAGGTCACCCCATCTCAGATCCGTGGAAAGAGCCAAAACTTCTGCCCAACAGTAAAGTTTCCCCAAAACTTGTTGCCAATTGGCGGTGAGTGGAGAACCTAGATTTCTAGCTATGCCCATTAACCACGTGATACGTCCTCTTTCTTTGTGGAACAATCCCTCATGATACCCCCCAAAAAGTTTAAACAAAATGTTTAACTAAATTTTACAGTTTAATAACAACACTTAAAGTGCCCATTCTAAGAACTACGAAGGTGTTATACTAAATGAAGACAACACAATAACCAACACTAAAGTGAGCTGAGATGTCTGAGTTCTCTGATAAAGATTTCAAAGCAGCTTATGTTAAAAAAGAAAACAAGAACATAAAATGATCATTTAACAACATACTTGAAGATAAAAAAATTAGACTGCTTCAGCTAATAAATATATATACAAAAGCATAACTGCTAAAAATAGAATGATAAAACATGTAACAAAGAAGGCAAGAAAAATAATAAAAACGAACAGGAAAAGGCAAGTGTAAGCTCCTACATCTATCTATAACTGCATTAATATAATTTGTCTATTAATTAAATGACAAAATTTGACAGTGAATTTAAAACTTATCTTTAAAAAAATGTTTCAATTATAGTGTTACTAGGAGATTTAAAATACACTGGAATCTAGGCATTATTGTAGAATTATTTATTTGCAATAATATTATATAAAGGATTAATATTTATTGAGGGGTCATAAAAACACTCATGATGTAAACTGAACTTTAAGACAATTTTTGGAGAGTAGAGCTGTCTCCCGCTGGATGGTTGATCCAGGAAGGGAGGTCAGTGTGCCTTGGGTTTTAATGGGGTCTGGCCACGCACCACTTAGGGTCTTGATTCCCCAAAGCTATGCCTCTGAGATTCCCGAAGTAACACCTGAATCCCACTACATCTTCTCCTTTTGTCTAACTAAGAAAGTTTTAAATGTAATGTCTGGAAGAGGAAAATGCAATAACATAAACAAGGTCAAACTACAACTAACCAACAACAAACATAAGGTATATTTTAAATGTCTAGAATATTGTTAAGTGGCAATATATAGGGGTTATTTTAAGGCTGTTTATCTTAAATAATATGAATCTAATATCCGAATGTTTTTAGCTGAGATATGAGATGGTATTAATTTTGTCTAGTCTTTAACTTTATCAAAGACCTGAGACAGAAAATATATTACTTGAATAAGCTGGAAGCGTAAGAGAGTAGCTTTTAAAATGTAAGACAGGACAGCGAGTGTCAGTTGCCTAGACAGTCACCCATGGCTTTCTTGTAAAGTTGTAGTATTTACTGTTTTTTGGCTTTGGGTTTAAGATATCTAACAGATCTCCTTATAAGCAGGGCATTTTTGGAGAAATTGTCTTATCTTGTTTATGCAGGTTTGGGCAGTTTTTATTTTTTATCTTGTTTATCTGGATTGGACAGCATGCATACTGACAGCAGTGGAGGCAAGAGCAGTTCTTTGCCCAACAGGCCACTGTCTGCCAAGGAAGACAAACTCCTAGTGGAGTGTCTTTGATGCTCCACACCATCCCAGGAAAGAAACAGTAATATTAGGAGTTTTCATGTCTCTCATGGCTGAATTTTGAATAACAAAACATTAAATGTCATATTTTCTAGGTCTATGAAGTAGTTGTCTATCTGATATATTTTATTACTTATTTGACAAACTTAAACAGCATGACTACTACATGGCAAACCTAAGTAAATGTGATCTGTAATTTTTTATCATCTTAAAGACTGAAGCTTACATTGTAAAAACAGGCAATCTATAAATAGGTGTATAGTTTTTGAATAATGACTTTAAGTATGATAATTATATAAACATTAAACAAAGGTGAATGTATAGTGCAAAATGACATTATCTTAAATATATTATTATATAAAATATCTAAATAGAGGTATACAAAACATCTTAAAGAGAAATAGAATATATGTATATATTATTACTAGTATAATTATATATTATGATTAGTATAATTAAACAGGTAGAAATTGCATAGTGGGAATGACAATAATGTGCTTAATATGTATTAATGTGTAAAATATTTTAAACAGGTAGAAGCATGTGCAAAATATGGCAATTATAGATTTAATTTTGTATAAATATACAAATTACCTTAGACATATAAAACAATTTTAGAATTAAATTTGTATCAATATACAAAATATCTCAATCAGGTATATAAAATAATTTTACATTTGCATCAATATATAAGCATCTATACTAGTGCAAATTGTCTTTGACTCATTTGATTAATAATTGTTTATAGGAAGATGTGGCATGGTGACACACAACTTTAACCTCAGTACTTGGTAGGCTGAGGAAGACAGATCTCTGTATGTTCGAGGCCAGCCTGGTCTACATATGAAGTTTCAGGCCAGCAAGGGTTATACAAGGAGACACTATTTCAAAAACCAAACCAAAAAAATCACTGCAAGACCCATCATAGTAAAGATGTCGTTTCACCCTAAATTGTGATAAAAATGTAATATAATTCCTCTAAAAATCTTAGAGATATTAAAGAATAACTTTATCTCACATACCACTCCCCTGCCCCAGACAAACACAATGAATGTTTTAGTTTTTATTCATAATAACTGAGAACTGCAAACAAGCTGAATGGAAATGAGGCACATCTACAAACTACTGAACAATAAACCAGAAGCAAATAATGGACTCATATAACAGCGTGGATGAATCTCCAGACTATTACATGAAGTAAAAAATGTCAATTCAAAAAGGCAGCATATGCCATGACGCCATTTACAAAGCATTTTTTACACAACAAAGTTTTTTAAATTAAAAACAGATTAGAAGTTGCCAGGGGTTATAGAGTGGCGGAGAGCACAAAGAAAATGAATATTGTTCTTCAAAAAAACAAGAAAAGTCTTCATAATATTCTCTTTAGAAGTGAATCAATGTTAATACCACCAAGGATACAGGAGAAACATACATGAGACCTACAATTCTCAAAAAAAAAATTAAGAATAACTTTAAAAAGCTACTTCTTTTTCCTATATAAACAAGATGAACAAATTAAAGTTAACAAGTTAGAAAGGAAGGAAATACTTTTCTTTACCATAATTTAGTATAATAGATTTTTAATGCCCTTAAAATTAGAAAGTCATATATAAGAATAAATAAGAGAAAACACACAAAGATTCCAAACAAAAGCATCTCCTTACCAATGTTCCATGGAAATTTCCTGGCTTCTTATACCACACTTTCTTGCTCCCATTTTCACAGACACACATATGATCCATGAGTCCATTACTGTACACAAAACATTTTCCTAATAAGGAAGAGTCCAATAACAAGTAGTTATTTCATATAATTATATTATTTTTACAGTTAAACTGCAAGTACAGAGACTAGAAACACAGAAAAACAAATTCTTGAAACACACATAAAGCAAGTCAGCAGTGGTCTCTAAACTCACACTGTGAAAAGTGACAATATGAATTAGTAGGTTTTATATTTTCAGAACCGTGGTTTTAAAAAAAAAAGTTTACAGTAGTATTTTGTAGGTTACCTAAGAGATGGGAGATGGAAGACCAAAAGAGGAGTATGTTTACATGTCAGTTCTTGCCCAAGAGGGATTCATGTGAAAATAAGCAGAACAAATGTTACTATTATGGAAGTGGGCCGTGTCTGTCCTTTGCCTTGTTTGTACTGCTCTTTCTCACCAGCTGTCAGCTCCCCAACTTACCACACCTGTCCTAAGGATTCACATTTGCTCAAAGAATTGTCTTCTCTGTCCAATGACATATACCTCTGTGTATCATAATCTACAAGTCTAAGCATCCTCTTCTGTTTCCACAACTTTCTTTACTGTGCAAAAGTAACCTTTTTACTATTCACTTATCCTTATCTGAAATACAGCTGTTCATTTCATCTTATTTTTATATACTCAACAGAAAAACTTTATTATTGTTGTTAATTTTCTCCTTTGTATTGATTCTGAGACTTCATACATGCTAGGAAAGCAATGCACCCATTGAGTTACATTCTCAGAACATGGAGGATTCAAATAGGGCAATTCATCATAACTCAGTCAACCTTTTGCTATTAGTGTTTGAAACACTACCTTTATCAAGTTTTCGAAGATTGAGTATAAAATTAGTATTCTTGTCCATCTGATAAAATATAGAATTACTTTTATCAAATTCTACAGACATATAATGAACAACCCTGCATTATAAAATAACAGACACAGGGAGGCTAACAGCAGATCTTCATCTCACTTCTCTCCTCCAGATCTAGCCCCCTAGTCTCACCCATCTCTGTAGCAGACACCTGCTGCAACCTCTCCCTCCTTTCTGCCCTCATATCCAGTTAATCAGGAAGATCTTCTCCAGCCTCCCTCCCCACTAATCCTGTTATTCCAGGCCCAACTCTAGTAGGTACTAAATGTATAGAACAAAGAATTTTTACTAAAATCTGCAAGGGACGAATAACATATAGAAACAGATCTACTAAAGTAATACTTCTCAAAACCAGATTTAAGCAGTATCTATCTACAAATCCAGCCCTACAGAGAGTGCTAATGTGAAGAGGTTAATCACCCCCCCAAACACAATGAATAAATAACTCCAGATCAGCAAATCAAGGGGGGAAACACACACACACACACACAAAAAACCCATTCTTCTGCTGCATACAAGAAACACCTCAACTTCAAGGATAGACATCAACTCAGAGTAAAAAGACTGGAAAAAGGTATTCCAAGACCTAAGACCTGGAAGCAAGCTAGTGTAGCATTTTAATATTAGACAAAATAGCCTTCAAACCAAAACTAATCAGATTAGATATGGAAGGACACTATATATTCAAAGGAAAAATTCACCAAGAGAACATTTCAATTCTTAACATCTATGCACCAAATACAAGCCCATTCAGGTTTATAAAAGAAACACTATTGCAGCTTAAATCACTTATTGACCCTCACACACTGATAGTGGGAGACATCAACACCCCACGCTCACCAACAGACAGGTCATCCAGACAAAAACTAAACAGTGAAATGCTAGCTGTAAGAGATACCATAAAACAAACGGACAGAACAGATACTAGAAAACACTTCCTCCAAACACAAAAGAATATACTTTCTTCCCTGCGCTTCATGTGATTTTCTCCAAAATTGACCATGTACTAGAACACAATGCAAGGCTTAACACATATAAGAAAACTGAAACCCTACATCCTATCTGAGTGTCACAGATTAAAACGATATCAATAACAGAACCAGAAGAAAGCCTACAAACTCATGGTTTGCCTTCTCCAACTTTGATGGGATGGTTTTACTTTATCTTACTTTATTTTATTTTGTTATGTTTTGTTGTTATCTCTTAGAAACCTAACCATTCCTCAAGAGACACAAAGGAGTTATTCTTATCTGAATAGCATATACTCACATAGTCATTCTCTACTTCAATAAGGTGGTCCATAAAAAGATGTTAAGATATAGATGGTTATATGTATTTATATATGATAAATAAAGAGAAATATACACTATACACATTTTTTTCTGCCTACACCTCACTAGGTACAACTAAATGATGAAAAAATGTTTCTAGATAAGGCATCAACTCTAATAAATTAACAGCAATATTATGCAAACAAAAATTAGCACAATAACATTTTTAAAAGGCTAACAATACAGTCAGGGTATCCAATATACATACCTTTGGGGAATGGGTTGTTCTGGGCTTGGAGTCGAATTTTAACAACATCCAGGGGTGTCACTATGGATATATAAACTTTAATTAAGATGTGCTATCTCTAAATCTCTATGATGTGTATGGTCATTTAAAAAACTATACATCAGTTCATATATTTTCCTGATTTCTATGCAATGAGTAAACTGTTTATCTAAAAACAGCACTGAATGTGTGTTCTACCACTGAGATGCTCTACTGCTTCTAAATGTGGTTTTCTGAATTTCTGTCCTTGGCTAGTGAAGACAGACTTCAAATCAGTTCCAAAAGTACACATCATTTCTATCTGCAACTACGGTTCCATTAGTGTTAAAACTAAAACAGCACTACAATTTTAGAAATTATGTTCTTTAAAGCAGTGAATAAAAGTTCTAAAAGTCTAAAGATTTGGGAAAAACTTCCTATTACAAAGAACTAAAACTCAGACAGTGCTAGTCTTTCCAATCTGATCAATTTATCTGTATCAAATAAAGGCTGTAGGAAAATGAAATTTGAGGTAGGCTAGTTATAAATCATCCTCTGCATTAGGTTATGCCATCCATTTGGGAGCAACAAAGAAAAATTGCATACACTTTTTTATGAAAATAAAAAAATATCAAATTGTGGTTTCAAGAAAATTATTTCTCATCAGAGAACAAGAAAGTCACATTAGATAATTTGTAAGGTCATTATGAGCTTGAATTTTGACCTAAATATATACTACAAAGCAATTTGTTTATATGTTCTAATCACTTGTTATCTTAATTAAGTAAACTAGTCAACCTAAAAATCATTCAACCGTTTGCTATCATCTATGCCATTTGGCTAAGTCTATAAGAAATGTAGTACAAGAAACATAAAGAGGTAATCCTTAGAAACTTAAGAAACTCTTAAATTACCTAAAATTATATTATTTCACATGCAAATATTTTATTCCTCTTCTATTTTAAAAGACCTAAGGGAAATGTAAAAGTTTAATAATGTTGATAGGTTGATAGAGCCCTCCAATAACTTATTTTAAAACCAATTTTCTTCCACTTTTTTTTGTTTTGTTTTGTTTTTTTTTTAAAAAAAAGAACCTCTCTATTATGTAGCCCTGGTTATCCTGGAACTCGGATGTATACCAGGTTGCCCTACAAAGATCCACATGCCTTTGCTTCCCAAATCCTGGGATTAAAGGCATGTGCCACCACACCCAGATGAAACTCCTTGTTTTCAATTAAAAGGTGAACCTCAGAAAAACAGTCATCATCCATCTGCAAGTGTAGTGCTAACCTGTAAGTGAACAAGCATGGACAGAAATTCCATTCTCTTCATTTTCTGTTCTTTTCACATTATCCTGCTGATAAAGAAATACTGGCATCCAACATATTGCATACTGTCACCAGTCTGGGGCTTAAGAGATGACCCAGGAAAATGCCTACCATAGAAGAATATAGACTGGAGTTTCAATCCCCCTCAACCAGGTTAAACATTGGACCAGTGGCACTGGGATGGTAGAGAAGGAGGATCCGTGGGGCTGGCTAGTCCATCGTTAAGCTCTGTTCAGTGAGAAGCTATCTCAAAAAACAAAGTGGAGAAGGACTGAAGAAGACATCCAGCATTAAACTCTGGCCTCTATACACACTTGCATACACATATGCATGCATGCATATGCACACTTGTACATACACACAGAGAAAGGGAAAGAGCAACAGAAAATGGTGACATTGACTTCTGGCTGCCAAATGCACCCATACACAAACAAATATGTATACATACAGGCCCTTAAATACATTGTCATTACTTCACAGATAATAAACACTAATGGAATACTCAAAGTTGCATGATCTGTACTGGTAACGTAATTTTACCCATGAGCGATGTCAAAATAGCTCCAGTACAAGAGGCAATCATTTGCTGAAGAGGTGTCACTTGGATTGTTGGTGGTGGCCCCTCAGTTTCAGGCTCCATATTTTTAACTAGTTGAAAAAGATCTGTTGAAGCAAAAAATAAAATAGTATGTACACACATATATATAGTACATTTAATATATGTATATGTGTAATAGTTTAGTGAAAAAAAATCTTCAAAATTACCTGCTAACTATAAAAACAATAATCAGGATGCTTGCCTAACATGCTCAAGTCTTGGGTATGATCCTCAGCACTGCAAAAATAAAACAAAATAGAACAGAATAAAATTTATATCAAAGCACATGTTTTTATCACTGTTAAAAGTAAGTTACAGATAAACACTAGTATGCAACTGCCATGAATAGCACAAGTCCTCTAGTACGAATGTGTCTGGCTAAGCTGTATAAGTAGCAGTACATTTGTAGGACAGGTAACCAATAGGTGAGGAAACATTCTCTGACCAAAGGCAGAACAAAAGCAGCTAACCAACAAGAATTTACAAAGTCATCATGTTTATAGATAAACATTACTTTGAACCTTTACTACTCTAGAATAGAATACCATTCAAAAACAACATAATTTTATTGCATACCAACAGTTGTGGCATAGTTATAAAATAAAAACACATGGCCTTAATGGATATCTCATAAAAATTTCATGAGACAGGCAATATTTATTAATTTTTGGAAGTCATATACACATATATATGCACATATACACATAAACACATTTAGATATTGATATTTGTATACATGCTGCTTAGAAAAAAACAGTAAGTACTGCTTATGCTTATTTAGTATTTTGGTATGAATATAATACAAAAACTGTAATAAGTTTTTATATCATTTTTAAAGCTTTGCAGAGTGTATTATGCTTAAACAATCTCTTACACTTTAGGTTGTTGTCAAATTCTCAATGACAAGCCATTCTGATATAATACCCTATTTGTATCTCTTTTTGTACACAAATCCCTACACTTGCATTAGTGAGGAAACTGAGGCAATTAGGCTGTACACAGAGCAGAATGTGATGGCACATTCCTTCAATCCCAGCAGAGATAAGAGAATCATCTGCATTCAAGGCCAGTCTGCTCTACAAAGTAAATTCCAGGACTGCAAAAGAAGATCCAGTTTTAAAAAAACAAAACAAAACAGCCCTTAGTACAAAGTCTGGTGTGGTGGTAAACATCCTAGCTCTCAGGAAGCCCAGACAGAAAAATGAGTTGTCATAGACTCGTCTGGACTTTTGTCACTTACTCAGATTTTGATACAAACTGCCTTTTAAGAAAGACAGGCTACCTGTATCCTTTAATGGGCAGTATGCCATTTCAACCACTCTAAATGTTCACAAACCCTCTCTTGGTCCCTCCCTGTCCTCTGCTTCCTGGATCTCATGAGCTGAACCTCTCTGCTTATCTAGGTGCTTCTGCTACAATGTTACATATCAACAGTTGGCAAATGAATCTAATACAAATGATTATTAGAGGCCTCAAGTGGCCACAATGTTACATATCAACAGGTGGAAAATGCATCTAATAGAAATAATTATTATTAGAGGCCTCAAGTGAGCAGTACATATAGGTTAATTCTAAGTCAGGTTTTCTACAAATAGAAAAGAAAAAAAATCTTTTGGCAAGAAAGGCTTAAGTGGAAGAAAAGAAAAGGAAAGTGAGTACTAGAAAAGTATTCATCTAAACTCAAGAATATAAAATGTGTATTTGGTTCTGTGTGACATAATCTGAAAAAAGTAGACTAGGCTCCTTTGATACTCACAAAGTGGTGAAGTGATTGAGCAGATATTAACTTCATTAACAGACAAAAAAATTACATAATAAGAGGGTTAATATTTGGCTACACTGTAACTCAGTGGTAAAACACAAGATACCAGGATCCAAATACTCTCATACTCTCTCTCTCTCTCTCTCTCTCTCTTATAGAATTTATAAGTCTAGACCAATTCCAAATGAATTCATTTCTCTTGATTTATATAGCCAAATAAATGTTCTGTTAGTGCCACTTTTGACACCATGACATGGTATGATCATCTACAAACATGTTGGGCCACAGTCATAGCTATCCTAGAATGCACGTATATATGGGCCATAACTTGGCCTCTTGCTTTAATCCTAGAATTTGGGAGGCATAGGCAGGAGATGAGTTCAAGGCCAGCCTAGTCTACAGAGTGAGTTCCAGGACAGCCAGAGCTATATACTGAGACCCTGTCTCAAAAACAAAACAAAAAGAAGCAAATAACAGCAAATAAACCAACAAGCTAAACTCACATAATTATGCTCAATGTCCTCCAGCTTTGCTCAACAAGATGCTTTACTACAGTTTCTTGCTACAACTCCAGCCCCGTTCACTTATTCTTGAAAAAAGCCAATCATGAAGAACTCTATAAAGTACATTTTCAAGACCTACTTTAAACTAGGTGTGGTGGCTCATGCTTATAATTTCAGTACTTGGGAGACAGATGCAAGAGGATCTCTACTGAATTCTAGGTCATCCTGGGCTACATAGACAGTCCTAGGCTAGGCAGGGTTACATAGGAAGAGATCATCTCAAAGAGAAACAAAAACAAGATCTGCTGAGTACTGATAGGGCGGGAAAGAAGATTTCTTTGTGATCAAGCCCTTCTGTCTGTGGCTAATATAAAATGTGAGTTTCACTAACACTTTGGATAGCAGATTGAAGAAGTACTAACTACATGGTGAGTAGTTTTTTGCTCAGTTCATAGCTTGTAACTATCACTTATGTAACACACAGTGGAGCACAGGTCCACCTCCTCCACTGTCTTGTCTCAGAAGAAATACAACTCACCTTCCACAAGAGAACAGAGAAACAAGATTAGATCTTTCTCATATCCTAAAACTTCAAAAATCCAGTCTTCCCTTTTATCATTCCTTCCTTACTGGCCTTTCTTTTTTTCCTTTCTTTCCTTTTTAGTGACTTCAAACACCCATGACTTTAAACTAGTACTTACCTATATTACTTAGATTGTACTTTCCTAGATTATCATTCAACCTGTCACTAAGGAAATGACTGACATCTGCCACATGGAAATCACAGGCCTACGTTTCAGGTTTTAGCTGTTTTGAACTGTTTTGGGAATGGAGAAGTTGTACAAAGTTCCTGAGAACGATGGTAATTACAGAGATCTGACTGCCCCAGTCACCGTACTGTGCTTTAAAGAATATCCCCTCTTACAACAGCTAGCAACCGCAGCCCCTATACACAGACTGAAACTGAGCCTCAAGACTATCTAGCTCCTACAGTTTAGCAAAGCTGGGAACGGCTCAGTTCTTTAAGAAAATCGCATGACTTCCCACCATTAAGTTTTGCCCCCGGTTCTGTCCAGCTCCTCAGCCTGGACCCCTTCTTCAAGCCTGTTTCCTTATGCTCTGACTAACCCCACTTCTTTATCTACCCCCCCCCCCCGGCATTCCCCCTCCCTCATGGCTTCAATTCTAGTCAGTATTAATGTGCCTCAAAGATTTAATTCATGTTACAAACATGAAAATTCTTTTCTGTAGCTTACATTTTGAAAAATGAATTTCCTCCCCAAATGTTAAATATTTGCTCAAACTATATTGCCTCCTTCTCAATATTTGGTAAGCACGTGTATATAAACTCAAATCCATGTCTCTTAATGTATATTTCCCTTTCCTGGTTCCTACTCCCAGACTTTTCTTGTGAATACAAATATCTCCAACTATCTAATAAACAATTTAATAAAGATAGTTCCATGATTGTTGCTCTAGACTCCATCCTTAACCTGTTCAAAACAAAATCCTTTCCTTTAGCAATCTTAATCCATCTTGTCCTGTCTTTGGCTAACAGTCTTACAATTCACTTGTCTATGTTTCAATATATTTAATTTGGATGTTGATTGGTCTGAGGTACTACATCAAAAGTCAATACTATAAAGGCTATTATAGCCAGGAATTAAGAAATGTAAAATATACAAAATTTAACGTTTGTAAGTGTGACAAAGCAGTCTACTCAAAATAACTTTTGTGAGGCATCATCTCATCTATAAAGCAAAATTAAAACAAGTCACAAACGTCTCAATCTCGTCTTGATCACAATCCCATTATCATCACCGTTTTACAGATGAAAACTCTCGAAACTTCTTTTTCCACTTTTTTACTGTTGCAAAAAAAAAAAAAACACACACACACAAACAGAAAGAATAAATCTGTACAAAACAAAAGCACCCAAAGGGCAGCGAGAATCCGGTCGGGCGGCTGAACCCACGGCTACCTAGATCACCCTGGACCTCTGCGGCCTGCCTGCAGGTCGGCGAGAGCCTGAAGCCCGACCTCGGGTTCCACACAGGGCTAACTGGCGTACCTGGTGGCGAGGTGACAGCAAGGCAGGGGATCCCAGCAAACCTAGCAGGTGATGCTGGCCACACGGTCTGGGAGACTAACTGCAGCCACGGGCCAGGCTGCTCCACCATACTGCAGGGCAGCTCCGGAACTTGAAGGTCTAAAGCAAGACAGGCCCGCGAGCTGGGGGCGGGGCGGGGGCGGAGTCAGTGTCCGGGGGTGGGGCCAGCGGCGTGCGCGCCCCGCCCACCTGGCGTAGGAAGGGCGGGGAGCGCGTCAGGGCGTCGCGGTCGCGTGACGTGTTTTCAAATCTTTAACCGCCGCATCTCCCACGTCGGTGCTGCAACCCCTTCCTGCTGAGACGCTCCGCGCCGGAACCGGCCCAGAAAGTCAGCCTGCGGACGCGGCGGGTGGGCCTCGGAGCTTTGTGTTCGCGGCCGTCACATGCGGCACCCGGTGCGGACCCAGCATGTAGGTGCCTGGTGGCTGCCATGAACCTCGAGACCATGAGGATCCACAGCAAAGCACCTCTCCCGGGTATGCGCCCCTCCCCCGCCGCAGTCCCTTTAATCCTCTCCCGCTCGGCCGGCCGCGTCCACCGTGGGTTCCTGGGCGTCTTCCCTCTGCAGCTTTTGCACTTTCGTGAGTTCCGTCCCCGGAGGGGATGGCGCGGCCCAGCCTTCCTTCTCATGCCCTCCGGCCGCTGCTGGGATCCCGCATTCTCGGGGCTGCAAGCCTGAGACAATGCGCCTGTCCCCGACGGCCCCACCGAGGCTCCCGCTCCATTTGTGACTCCTTCAGTCATAGTTAAAGCTGTGTGTGTGTAAAACACCGTGTTGATTTCAAAGACATTCCTTCATTCATAATTAAAGCAGTGTGTGTGTGTGTGTGTGTGTGTGTGTAGGTAACACGCCTTGTTAATTTCAACCTCATAGACACACCAAGACAAAAAAAAAAGACCCAGAACAAAACAGATTTCTATTTCATTTGTATTATGTCGCATAAAAATAAAAATTCATGATAAGTTTTCTAAGACGTTAGTTGTGTGTCTGTTGACCAGGTAATGAAGTACAGGTTGAGTTTGAAAAGTTTATAGAAGCTGCTTGATGAGATAAATGGCGATGCGCTTCTTAGTGGTCCTAAGTTCTTTATATGTAAACATAGCGCATAAACTAGATCCTTTGGTTCTTTTTAGTACTAGGCAAAACTATGAAACCATAATTTTAGCACTCAGTAACTTTTGAGGATTGGGTTGTTTATTCTACATACTTTTTTTTTTTTTTGCCTAGGTAAATAAGATTTAAAATTTGAAACACCTGTATCGAGTTTTCACAGAACTGCTAACATCAATAAATAACGAGTAAATACCCACATGAAGTTTACATTCTGAGAAAGTAAGTTTTTCAGAAGGGCTTTATAGAGTTCTCTGCCTTCATACATGAACAGGAATAATGGCTACTTCCCGCTGATTCAGCTCTTGTTCTCCAATACAAAATTTGTGGAAAACATGCTGGGTAGTTTGCCTTCATCCTAAGTGGTAATATTCAGGAGTACATTTAAATTCTAACTACTTAAGTTGGTATGTCTAATAATTTTCCCTTTCAGTTAAATGCTTGTATAAACCATTACCTGGTTTTTTTTTTTAATTACAGGTGGTATCCAAGACAAAAATGAGAAGAACAGACCAACTTTGAAAGCCCTGAAAACTGACAACAGACTGGAAAAATCCAAATATAAGCCTCTTGTTGGAAAAATATTTTACCTTGATGTGCCTTCTATCACCATATGTGAAAAACTACGAAAGGACATAAAGGATCTTGGTGGTGTAAGTGAAAACTATACACTCACAAAAGTAGAAAGTTATACTGGCACTTTATGATATGAAGTTATTAAGGAATTTTATTTTGGCAAACTATAGCACTTTAATCAATAGCAACCTAAAAACTACAAATTGTTTATTAGTGAAGCATTTGGAGACTGGGAGTGTAGCCCAGTGACTTAGCACCTGCTGAGTATGTGAAGATTTTTTTTCGTGCTCAAATCCCAATACCAAAAGACAAAGAAAACATTTTTTTAAAGCCTTTTGTAACCTGACAAAATGTTCAAGTTTCTGTGAGAAGTGGTTGAAGTATAAAGGAAAGAGCCCTTGGTCCCAGTGACCAAGGACCTACTTGAGCAATGCTGTGAGGGAGGCAAATAGTTGTCTAGTGATGTATCTATGACTCCTCATATGTATGCGCTGTGTGTCAACAGAATGGAACGGCTTTAGAGTGGTGGTTAAAAGATTTCTTAGGGGTAATGTTAGTATAAATACTACCTAAATTCTAGTGTATAAGGTTGTTAGGATTTTTACTGTTTCAAATGACTTGAATCTTGAATTTCTGAAAGTTTGCATGTTTCCAGTCTGGAAATTTAATAAAAGAGTGCTTCACAGATTTCTTAGAATTATTTGTTAATGTGATATTTTCCTTGCCTGCCCTTGAAATTTTTCTATTTTTCTTTGGGGGATGGGGAGTAAGAATGAAAAGAATTTCATGTTCATTTTTTTGAATGAATTTTATTTTTTTCCTTTTTTGTCAGATTCTTATACAAATTGTATCATAATCAGTTTCCCCCTGTTACTTTTGTCCTTCACTCTTGCTCACTCCCTCCCTCCCCTCCAATTCCCCTGAACATCCTATTTTCTACTATTAATTTTGTTGACTCATCGTGTATTTATGGTAGCATTTATCATAATAACCCATATGGCTGCACTTCTGGGAGTCATGGTTGATAGCCTTGCCAAGGGTCTGGTAATGTACCTAGCCTCTTAGTTATGTATAAAGACCCCTCTGTTTAGAAATGAAGTACTATCTGCTGTTTAATGCCCAGAGTAACACAGTACACCACCATCCTTTCTTTTGACTATTGGTGGCTAATAGATACTTGATAGCTTTCTCAGACACTTTGCTTGATCTGTTAACTTTAGGTCTTAGGTCTAAATTACTGATGCTTAGATTTGTGGTTTTAGAAGTAGACACTAATTTAGGCAATGGTAAGTCTAGAAATTCAGTGTGGGAAACCTATAAAAAGAAAGTTCTGACAAAATTAGCAGTGTGATCATTGGGACAGGAATCTCCACTACCCCTTTCTTCCTCCTCCATTCTCATAGCACTTGTAAGGTATTTTCAAGAAACAAATTTTGAATTCCTTCTGCCGTAGATAGTAGTTAAACTAGAAGTATCGCAGTAGACATATTAAAAGGGTAAGTTTTATACGTAGGTGGCAGGGGAGTTACCATGATCACAGAAGTGATTTTCACAAGGTGAGGCTTAGCCATAGCACTCCAAATGTAATGACCCCTGTGAATAAATGCAAAAAGCTCTGCTGCATAATTTGTGTATTGGAGATTTAATCTGCACACTTCCCCTAAGGAAAAAAGTAAGGAAAGATATTTGCTGCCCATTGTGGTCCTTAGGACCCATATGGTAAAAAGAGAGAGCTGATTTCTACACTTCACTAACTTACTGGAAAAATGTGTTTCATTGTGGTCTTTATCATTCTTTTCTATATCGTTCAGTGATTCCTAGATTCAAACATTAATTTTGTTTAACAGTTATTTAAAAGGTTATGTTTTTCCCTAATTTTTAGTTTTATATAACCTTTCTGTCCTTTTCCTTACTTAACTTTGCTTCAGATCACCTCAGTAGTGTCAAATTGATCTCATTTCTGTATTTTTTCTAATCTTAATGAAAACATATTAATATCCTATTCATTTGCCCAGAATATTCATGATAATAAATCACTGACTGTATAGCAGTCATATAGCAAACTTTGTTTTATAGTAGCTAAATCAAAATCATGTAAGGATATAAAGCCAGGCTTGCTGGCATGCATGCATGCATCTCAGGGTTTAGATAGCTAAGGCTGCGGCATCATGAACTCAAAATTCATGCGGTTTGGGCTACTTCATAAGACCCACAGGTTAGGCCCATTCCTAAACAGTTTAGACCAGAATAAAACAGTTGGAGAAACATAAATATAAGGGTAATGTTTACTGCTCTAGTTGGCTTCATGAACCTGGGAGACTGGGGGCCTAAAAATGAGTTAGACTAAATCTCATGCAGTAGCCAACTTTATTCAGAGCATCAGACACTTAACTCTGAGGGTTAAATGAAAGGGACCATTATTGGTTCTGAAAACCCCAAGACCAACTTCTCAGCACAAAGGAGATTTATTTGCCCTAGAGGGGCAAAGGGCAGGAAATAAGAGACAAGAGGACAATGGAGAAGGGGAATTTGTGAGGGTGGGGGTGACAAAGGACTAACCCTGAATAGAGAGGGGACAGACATGACCCATAGGAAAATAAAGGTAAAGGGGAAATCCTGCGTGAGGATGAGGTATTTAATTTTAATTTGGCATGTTAATTAGATGAGCCAAAGGGGGCCTTTGATAAGAGAACTTTGGTAGTCAGCTTCAGGAGGAAGAAGTGGCCAAATACAGGAATAGACCTTGGTGGCTAGCTTTAGGAATGTAATCTAACAGTTTTTAGCAAGGCTGAGAGAATGGGGGAGAAGGGCAAGGCCTTCCAGAGCCATGTTTGGTATGCTCAAACTGGATAGAGTCCGTTCATTAAGAAAATCACATGAGTAAGGTGTCCAATCACAAGGACCAACCACTCATGGCAAAAATAGATTCTCCAGAGAGGCACATGAATAACAACAGGTGAAGTACTCACTCCTGTCTGCTACACCTGGAGGGGCAGAAAATATATTATCCAAGAACAAGTCTATGTTTTGAAAAAAACGTAGGTCACGAGATTTTTATTTATAGAAGTGTTCTCATAAGCACTCAGAATTCTCATGTAACTCCATTCTTGGGTTGTGTTCCAACATGGTGATACCTTGTTATGTCAAGCTCTTGAGGACAGAGTTAAGTACAATTTTGTTTTGATCCATTAAAAGACATAGGGGCAACAATTTCCAATAAACTGAAGGCCATGGTAAAACTATAAATGAACTATTATTTTATTTGAGTAATGTTTGCAGGACATATTATGTTTTGTTAGGCTCAAAGATGAGTCCTTTGTTTTTCTTAAAACTCTAGAGTTTCAGGCATAGTGGTATGTGAAAAATCTTTTCTTGGGCAATCAACACACATCTATTTATTCACCTCAGGTAGGGATCCCATGACAGACGAAAGTATGAATACCACCAAAGCATAACTTGGTGAACCAATGAATGTTATTGGGATTATTTATGGGAACCACCGTCACTTACAGACAGCTGCATCATCAAGACTCACCCCAGTGTGGGTGACAACTCACAGAAGCTGGGAACCTGGAGTGCACTACACTGCCTACAGGCTTCCAAGTAACTCTGGTCTACACCTCTTCCAGTGAACTTAGCTAATTTCTGCTTCTTCCAGGCAGCTGGTCTAGTCTCCAAGTCTTTGCAGTCTTCTTCTCTGACAGTCTTTGCAGCTCAGCCTCTTTTCATCTGCATTTAGTTTCTTTTGTTTATCAGGGAGAAGCCTAGTGAATCTTGTCCGTTCCTGGGGCTTCCTGAAGCTATTTTGAGTTGTTTACCTTTTTGCCTAAGGAGCTTCTTGTAGAATGAAATGTTTAAGTCCTCCAGGAAACTTACACAACACATGGATACAGTTGGTTGTAATATACCATTAAAGGGAGTGGCAATTACTTCTAGCTGAACAGTTTTGTAGGACATTGTGTGGTGGGCACAGTAACTAAATACAAAACTGCCCTCTGAATGCTTTAGTAGAAATAAATTACTATAGGATACAGATGAAAATAACTAGTGGGTCTTAAAGGTCTTTTAGGGATGTACTTAATTAATACACTGCACATCGTTTTTGGAAAGGACATACTTAAAATATATGCCTGTGTAGGTGTGTTTGTGTATGTGATGATGCTACAACATACCTTGAGATTGAAATTTAGGTACAGAAGCAGCAATAATCATTTATGTTAGAACCAGATTAGACAGGAGGCTTTCTTCAATATGAAGGATAGAGGACATGGTTTTGTGTTTAGGCCAGATCATTCTTTGTACCTCAGGCTAGCCTGGAACTGTATAGTCTTCCTGCCTTCATTTCCTCAGTTTTGAAATAACAGAGACCTAAACTGCTGCCACACCCAGCAGAGGTGGTTTTCTTTTGGTTTTGTGGTGATAGTATTTTGAGGAATATTAAGACAGTTTCTTTATATATTGTACTATGCTCAGAACTACTACAGAGGGTTTATTATTTATTTTAAATTTTGTGTGTGTGCACGCACATAACAAAGCAAGCATCAGCAGTGCCCAAGGAAGCCAGGAGAGGGCATCAAACCCCCCTAAAGTTGGTTGTGAGCTGCCATGTACATGTGGTAAGCTGAATCCAGAGTCTTCTGTAAAAAGTCATAAGTGCTTTATCTACTGAGCCGCCTCAGCTCTCATAGCCTCTCTTTTAAGCTTTACATTAAGGAGTTTTAACTGTTTATAAGAAATGTAAAACTAGAAGAAATTTATAGTATTTTAGTGTAACATACAGGCCAGTGAGTGAAAGCTTAGACATTTAACTCTTTCATATGTAGTTACTATTTGTTTGTTTTTGTTTTTTAAATGATAAAGTCAGTCAATTAGTAGTCTTTTCTCTGTTGAGCTGTCTCTCCAGCCTGCTTTCACCTTCACAGTTGGGATTAAATTTCAACAGTGTAAGTGGGAACATTCAACCTATAGCAATGAAGTGCCTAGAATAGTTGGATTCATTGAGATAAAGTAGAGTAGAGGTTATCAGCATGAGGACCTGGAGAAATAAGGATTTACAATTAGGATGAAAATATTCTTTTTTTAAGTTTTTTAAAAATATTTATTTTTTAATTTTATGTGAATTAGTGTTTTTCCTGCCTGTATAACTGTGTAAGGGTATCATATCTTGGAATTACAGACAGTTGTTAGCTGCCCTGTGGATGCTGGGAATCAAACTCAGGTCCACCAGAAGAACAGTCAGTGCTCTTAACCACTGAGCCATCTCTCCAGCCCCGGGGTGAAAATATTCTAAAATTGAATAATAGTGATGGTTGTATAGCATTGTAAAGGTAGGGGATTGCCTTTGCATTGTTCCACCTAAAATAGTTGAACTAATGAAATCCTGTCAATATTAGATAGAGCTTTTTTTTTTTTTTATAAAGTCTTCTTACTGAATATCAATCATTTCTGCTTAGTACTTAGTCTTTTGTGTCAGTTTTATTTATATGGTATACATTTTAATAGTACTACTAGTGTTATTAGACTTTATTCAGTTCTCCTGAGTGATGGGTAATCTTTAATAACATTGACTTTGATGCATGTGTTACTACAGAGCATGTCAGGGCATTTTCTTTTAACAATTTTATGCTTGTAAAAGTTTCTTTCCTCTTCTATGTTTAAGCCTTAGAAAATGTTATAAATTTAATGACTTAGGGGTGTGATGTACCAGGTAGTAGCTAATTCATTAAGATTAAGTAAATTTTAAAATTCAATGCCCTGGTTATAATAACTACACTTTGAGTGCGGCAAGTTTGTGCAGTGTTATTACATAGAGCAGGCTAAGATAGAATAAAGTACTTAAGTAAGAATAGTATTTAACTCAGGACATTATTATATTGTTAATGGAACTCCCATTATACTTCCTCAGAACTACTGGCTTGAAAAATGCAGCATGAAAATTACCAATTTATAAGATAATAACTAGATTACATCAAATTGGAATTTGGGCACAGTGTTTTTAAATAGCTTTGGAGTTTTTATTAAAAATACTTGTTTTCTTCTAGCGAGTTGAAGAATTTCTCAGCAAAGATATCAGTTATCTTGTTTCAAATAAAAAGGAAGCAAAGTATGCACAAACATCGGGTCGGAATTCTCCTGTACCAAGTCCAGAATCTGCCTATACTGCAGAAACTACCTCACCTCATCCCAGCCATGATGGAAGTTCCTTTAAGTCTCCAGACAGAGTAAGTTGTACTTTGAGACAATAGGAAAGTAGGACTCATGATTTTCTTGTTTTGAAACAGGATCTTGCTATGTAGCCCTCTGAGTCTAGTCTGGAACTCCCTATGTAGCCCAGATTGACCTCAAATTTCTCAGCCCTCATGCCAAAGTCTCCCAGTTTTAGATGTTTACCCTCACACCTGACTCTGGGCTTCAATAGCAGGCTCATAGCCATAAATAGAATGGCTAAAAAGCCAAAGCTCTCCGGTGTCTTTTTTAATGTTATCCTTAACAGTTAGCCAAGTGTATAGGTATACCCTGATTCCTAAAGTATGCATACTTGCACTAGAGGGTAGCTTTTGTTGTTAGAACAATTTACAATGAAAGTTAGTAGCCAGCCATTCTTTTGAAGAAAAAATAATAACTTAAACAAATTTTAAAGTAGAGAAAACAAACTGATCGGTTCCAGGTTATTGCCTGTTTCATACAGCCTACAAGTTAGGCATAATTTTACACATTCAAGAGCTTGGTGGAAAAATCAAAACAATATTTTGTGACAAGTAGAAAATATGTGTGTAATTATTGTATAAATATTAGGTTTGGTTTTATGCTTCAAGTAGAATTTAGTCCTTGTGACAAAGACCATGTAGTATACATAGGTATACTGTTGGACCCCTTGCATAAAATTAATTATAAATCTATGCTAAAAAATTATGGGCGGTATGCTCTGTTATAGTCTGAAGTTTCTGACCTGTCCATTCTGGCCTAGCCCCAAGGTCAGACCCACCCACCCACTGCCACTTAGCCCCAAATAATGACTCAGAAGCTTATATTAATTACATGCTGTTTGGCCTATGGCTCAGGCTTTTTGATAGCTCTTGCATCTTACCTCAGCCCATTTCTATTCATCTGTCTTGCCATGTGGCTCATGGCTTACCTGTACTCCATTACATATTACTTCTTGAGCAACTGGATTGCATTTCCCCTGACTCCGCTCTGCTTCCCTTCTTATCTATGTTTGGATTTCCTGCCTGCTTCTAAGCTGCTCTGCTATAGACCAAAACAATTTCTTTATTGTCCAATGGTATTCACAGCATACACAAAGACATCCCACATCACTTCCCCTTTTCTGTCTAATCAAAAAGGAAGGTTTTAATTTCAACATAGCAAAATTACATATAACAAAACAGCAAGCAAGAATTACAGTTTCAATTTCTAGTCTATTTGTATTTAGCAAAATTAAAGAAAATATTCTACCATCTACCTTATCCTTTTAAGTCCAAAAGTTTCACATCTAACTTAACTTTTATTATAACTAAAGAAAACTATAATTATAATTATCTACTCTTTAACTACATCAAAGACTACAGAAAGATAGAATATTACCCAAGAAAACAGGAAGTGCAAGCAACTTCCAAAATCTAGAATATCTGGCTGTCTGGGCAGTCACCTAAGGTTCCTTTGTAATGTTGGGGCATCATCTTCAGCCTACAGGCCTAGAGTCTCTGGCAGACTTTTTGAAGCAAGAAATTTGAAGGACTGTTTCATCTATTTTGGCATAATTTGTCAGTCGTTTCTCCCTATGTACTGCAGAATGTCTGGCAATTTTCTTTGTGAAGCAGGAACCTGACAGACTATCGCAGCTTGTTTGGCCAAAGTTCAGAGGTCACTTTCCTCTGGACCCTGCATGTCCATTTTATACTGTCAGGCAGTTGAGGTTTCTTGTCTAGTGACTAGCTTGCCACAGAGAAAGTAAACTTCATATGGAATTTTTTTGATGCCCATCATCCTCTTGAAGTAGATTTGTGCTGCTAGGAGCAAACCTGTCTAGAAAAATCTTAAGTTCTTGAAATATTTTAAATACCATATTCTGTAGATCTTTGAAGTGTTTGAAGATTACTTATCTAATTGAACTATATCTTTGTATACCTAAAAAAGCCTAACTAACATGACTATAAGTTTGGTTATCATAGGTCATTATTAATCTGCATTTCTTAATTATATATTACAATTTTAAATGAGTTACATGAACATAATACCTTCAACAACATACAATATAACAAAATTGACCTTAAATTTGTATCAATAAATCAAAATCTATACCAGTATAAAATATTTTGAGATTAACAGCTGTTTTTTGGATTAAAGTAGATTCGATAATTTCTTTTTAAATCATTTCCATATCATATCCCCCTTTTTTTTCTTAGAGATTGACTATTAATGTTAACCATTTATAAGGAAAACAAACATTTCTAAACAATATTTTGGGAATTTGGGTGTAGCTTTACATTACTAATTCTTGCGATTTGAGGAGTTTTAGCAGTTAAAAAATTAAAAGTAGACACAATAGTAAACACAAACCAGACTCTGTATCATTACATGGCTTATTATATATTTATCCCTCTTTTTTTTAAAGCTTTTTTTTTTTTTTTTTTACATAATTGTATTCCGTTTAGAGGTTTTCTCCATCTGAATTTGTTTCATATTTTTAATCATTTTCGGAAAATGATCATTTTTAAAATGCTAAACTGTAAAGCACTGCTTTGGCTGCTGGCTCTGCCTCCCTAGGCTTTTCATCATGGCAGAGATGAAGTCACACTTATCTTCCCAATTCTGGGAAGCAGTATTACATATCATAGAGCTATGTTTTTAAAGCCATAGCTGTGTTTCTAACCTCAAAGACAGCAGCTGGGAGAAGCCTCTGTACCACAGCCACTGAAAGAGACTATGTAAAGTGGCCAAACTGATCAGTTTATGGCAGCTGGCACTGGCTGCTTCTCCCAGGTTGCTGGCAGAAAATGTGGCTCTGGGACTGAGACTAGGAAGCTCAGTGTGGTTCCCATTCTGTGCATTTAGATTTTTAAATTTTTTTTTTTATTTTTGAAGCTTTGTATGTAGATCAGTGTTCCACGTTGGAATGCCATTTGTTATTGGAAATTTGCAGCCTGGCCTAACCTGAGGTTCGGGCCCCCAGCCTCTCTTGGTCCCAAATAATCACACAAAGGCTTATATTAATACATGTTATTTGGCCTATGACTCCGTCTTAATTGCTAACTAGCTTTCATATCTTAAGCCATTTCTTTTAATCTGTCTTGCCATGTAGCTCACAGCTTACCTGTACTTTGTTGCATATTGCTTCTTGGGCAGTTGCATCTCGTCTCTGACTCTGCCCTCCTTCCCCTGTGTCAGTGCTTGGATTTCCTGCTTGTTTCTAAGCTGCTCTGCCATAATCCAATTCCTTTATTATCCAGTGGCATTCACAGCATACACCAAGACATCCCACATCAACACTTCTGTCAAATCATTGCCATTAATTTGGAAGATGAAGGACAAACTAACTGATTTAAATGCTTAGAGAAAAGAGTGAGATAAAATGCTTAATTAATCTAAGTTATTAGATTGCCATATAATTAAGTTGCCATATAAACATACCTTTCTTATTTGTGTGAGCCATATGAAAAATAGTTTAAATACAGAGAAAAGAAAAGATGATTTGTAACAGATCACTAGAGAAAAGGAGGAGACAGGTTCTTGCATTAATGCTGCTTGGTGAGAGGGTCATATACTAGCAAAAGGCTCTCAGTTCGTTTGTAGACTTTCAACTACTTTCCATGATGTCTTAGTTTAAAAGTGAAATAGTTTATAAAAATTATATATAAAGTTTAATTTTTTTAAATCTTAAGCCAGGCCTGTTATCTTAGCTCCTTGGGAATGTGAAACAAGAGGATTGTAATTTCAAGGCCAGGCCAAAGTTAAAGTGTGAGAAACATTGGAGATATAGTTCAGTTGTAGAGTGCCTACTAGAGTGTACCAGTAAAAAGAAAAAGATCAAAATCGAAAACATTAACCTGAAAATTACAGATTTCAAATTTCAGTACATGCAAGGTTTTTTAATCTTTATGCTAAATTTACTAAAGAATTGACCCTCTTGCATCTCATTCGGTGTTTTTTCTGCTTATGGTATGTTTTCTTATTGTTTTTTCCACTGGAGATAAAGAGATAAAGGAATTATTTTAGTAGTCTGTCTTGTCAAGAGAAGCATCTACTTTAATGATTTCATCCCCTTGGAACCCTTTCTCTGAGGATGTACTGTAACTCTTTATGTTTGTTATCTTGGTCTTACAGGTGTGTTTGAGCAGAGGAAAGTTATTAGCTGAAAAAGCTGTCAAGGATCATGTGAGTAGGACCGTGAAATTCATAGTGTGGGTGTTGCAACTAGATCGCAGTTGGGATGATGCTGGTCTAGCACACGGGAGGTCCTTGGCTGAACACCCACCTCTTCCTAAGCCAGGCATAGCAGCATACTTCCGTCATCACAGCATTAGGGAAGAAGAGGGTCAGAAGTTCAAGGATGACCTTAGCTACTGAGGAAGTTCAAAGCCAGCCAGATCAAAGCAGATCTGGCAGGGAAAAAAAAATGCAGTGCTTATTTTGCTTCTTTATTGTCAGATTTTTCTGAGACAGATTCTCATATAGTTCAGGCTGGCTCTCTATATATACATATATATATATATATATATATATATACCTTGACTTCCAAGTGCTGTTGTAGATACCACCACACCTAGCTATATTTTATTAAATTTTAACTGTGGGCTGGCTAGATGTCTCAGTTTGATACCTAGGACCCAAGTAGTACAAGGAGAGAACTGACTCATGCAAATTGCCCTCTGATCTTCAGTGTGCACTGTGATATGTGTACACCCACACACATACACAAAGATATGAACACATGTAAAATAGGTAAGTAATAAAAAATAATTAACATGGGGCTGGCAGTAAAGTTGCCTGCCATGAAAACATTAAACTAAATTAGGATGGCCAGCATCCACATAAAAAGTAAAAGCCAGGCCTGGCAGCAGGTGCCCTTCCCACCCTTGAAGTTTGTTTGTTTTGGAGGAGGAGTGCAAGTGGGCCCTGGAAGCTAACTGACTAGCTGAATTAGTGACTTTCAGGTTCAGCAAGTGACCCTGTCTATAAGTCAAAGCAGAGAGTAAATGAAAAAGACAGGCACCTGGCATTGACCTCAAGCCTCTGCATGACACATAGACACGTACACACCACATACACACAGAATTTTTAATTAAAATTACAAGTATTGTGGAGCTATTCTTTAATTTTTAATGAGAAAAGCTTAAATTAAGGCATCAATCATCTCATATCCAAAGCAGAAGCTACCTTTCCTGGAGTAGCACCCCCATCTTGTGGCCATCTGAAATATTACTGGAAAACTAAAGTTTGCTTAGACTGTACAGTATTGTTAAGCCAGACATAATGGGCATACCTATATTCCTGGCACTTGAGAGACAGAGGCAGGTGGATTACTGAGTTTCAGGGAAGCCAGGGCTACAAAGTGAGATCTTGTTTCAAACAAAACATGAATATATTAAGATTCATTTAAGAATGCCAAAATATAAAACAAAATTATCATTACTGTTGTAATTCTTAAAGACATTTATGCATGTCCTCTTCAGTGGCATTAATTAACATTTATATAGCTTTTTTAAATTAGTGATTTTGAGACTAACTTGTTTTTGTTGTTGTGTTTTACAGGATTTTATTCCCACTAATAGTATATTATCAAATGCTTTATCGTGGGGAGTAAAGATCCTACACATTGATGGTAAGAGTCTGTTGACAGTATCTGTTGTCTGTCCCTTAGTTCTTCACTTTACATAGTAAAAGTTGATGGTAGGGTACCTTTGACAGTGAACCCTTAGCTAAGTTTATTGCCATTTAAGATGTCATTGTCTAGAGCTGAGTTTACTAATCTTCAGTCATTCCTTCAATAAAGACATCAGACGCTACATTGAACAGAAGAAGAAAGAGCTATGTGCACTCAAGAAATCAAGTACTTCTGCGAGGGATGCGGTATGTTGTTTTCTTTATTTTTAAAGTACTGTTAAAAGTCATAGCATAGTTGTTTATTTATACATCTAATTTCCTAATAAGTCAAAAAATAACATTGTCAGACTATTTTATGGGTAACCTTATGAAATGAAAATTATTTGTAGGGTAGTAACATATATTTTTTTTCATCCTTTTTGTTGCCACTATTTTTAAACTTTAGTTTGTTATTCTGTAGGAAAACTTTGATTAACTTATTATAATACTAAGAAAATCCAAATATACCTCTCATATGCTCTAATTGGTAGTATATAAAAATCTTGTGGTGTCTAACCAATATGTCTGGATGTACGGTATTACTGTTGATTTTACACTGCAGTTGTCCTAATGTCCTTCTGCCATTGGTGTTTGTGGTCTTCTGCTTTCATCTTTGAAGCTTCCATACAGTCATCCTTTTTCTATTCGTTAGACATCCTTTGATTTTACACCCCCATCTATCTCCTGTTCAATCTTTTTGCTCCATCTTCTCAGTGTTTTGCAGACCTCTCTGCTCCTATATTTCTTTATTTTCAAATGACAAGGTATGAAACACCTCAACAGTTTACCAGATTATTTTGATGCCTTTTAAAGCCAGCTGTGTTGGTTTCCTTTTGTTGTTCATTCTGTTTTTGAATTTTGTTAATCTATTCACTTCTTTCTGCTTTCTCTTATTCCTCAGACTATTCTTTTGCTTTTCTGTCACTCAGTCCTTAAACAACTTGGATACATACAGAATAAGGTTAGTAGAGAACATAAAAAGTGATGGAGACAAAGTAGTTTGGTAATTTGGGTCATTTTTATAGTATGATAGGCGTCTTACCCTTTCCACAATTCTGTTCACACCAAGGGCTTGTATCTCAGGTTCTGTAGCTTTTGATTTTCCTGTTTTGTTTTTTGTTCTTACTCCTCTTCCAATTGGAAATGGTTATTCATTTTCTTTGCATTGACTGGCACTTCACTTTATCATTTGCATTCTGGTATTGAGTCCTCACGGTAAGTTTTGTATCTTAAATACCATACTTTTCAGGTCTACAATTTCTGTTAGATGTGTGTGTGTGTGTGTGTAAACTTTTATGTATCAGATAAGTTTTGAGTACACACAGGATACTACCAGTATAGTGCAAATTCTATATTTATTATAACAGTTAGACAAAGCTAATTTTGTTTATTTTGTTTTTCTCAAGACAGGGTCTTACTGTGTAGCTCTAGCCCCCTCCAGCCTGCTTTTTGAATCCCCTGCTCGAAGGTCACTTCCCTACTCCTTTAAGAAGAAGCTGGGAATGTCCTATTCTACCCACACTGCTGCCCATACTACATTTATGCCTAGAATGCACCCTCAGGACAACTGGAAGAAAAAATTTAGAGATTTCTTTGGTCTCCTGAAGCTTCTTTCATTATTTCTCTAGTGAGAAAGATCAAGTTAATGTAATTTTTGAGTTATTCACTCAGACACCTTCATGACTGAAGGTCCAAGTCTGACATAATCTTCTTCCTCAAAAACTTTTATATACCTACCTAGTTGCTTATTGAATGCTGCCCAGAGTTTATAGTCAGTAGACTGTAAGTATTTGTTTCACTTAGATTCAAACTGTTAACTGTACCTTTGTTTTACTAATTGATGTTGAAGGCCAAAACTTAATCTAGTTTTGCAAGGGCTGAATATACAGTTAGGACTATGAGGCCCATGTTCAATACCAGCAACACAAGAAAGAGTGCAAAGTAGGCCAGAGTTCTTCTATACAGAAGGTCAAGGTCTTTAGTTCTTGAGTGCTATTCAGTTTATTTGCTTGAATTGATTTTAAGAACCAAGATTTTCCCCCTGAGCAATAACCACCCAATTTGGTACAGTATTTTCCTATGATTTTTTTCTCTTGAAGGTTCTGAACAGTTGTGCAGTTTTGCTGTGTTTTCAAACCCAGTATTTTACAGTTTTTTTTTTTTTTTTTTTTTTTAAGGGAAAAAGGGCTAATACTGGAATACAAAAGGCAAGAAGTGAGTATTTTGATACAATGTTTAATTTTCTTTTGAGGGGGATTTATGAACATTGAAACTTCGACTCTGAATTTAGTGGTAAAGCACTTACCTCAGATGCATGATGCCCTAGATTTAATTAATTTCTAGTATATCCAAATATGTATACTTACAAAGATTTTCTATGGTAGTAAATAGTTCTTCAAATGATTTATTCCAGGATTTCTTGCTAAGTTTTAAAAGATGGAACTCTGATAGTCTGGGAACATTTAACGCTATCCTACCCCATGTTAATAGTTTTTTAAAAGATATGTATTTTATTATGTTTGCGGAAAGGGATTATACGTACATTGGCACAAACACCCAAAGAAGCTAGAAGAGCTTGTTGGATCCCCTTGGAGCTGGAGTTATTCAGTTGTGAGACTAACCTGTCATGGGTGCTGGGAACTCAACTCCTCTGGTCCTCTATGAGAGCATTATATGATCTTCACATCTGAACTCTTTCTAACCCCCATACCAGTAGAATTCCAGAAGAAGCACTTATTAAAACCCATTTACTATGATGAACATAAAACAATGCTTTGCGATGGTTTTACAGTGTGAAAATATTAGCACCATTCAGTTTATGTATGGTTGATTTAATGGCACATGTCTAATCCCAACATTGCAGAGACTGAGGCTGGAGTATGAAAAGTTATTGCTTAGCCTGGGCTGCAATAGAGAAATTCTGTCTTACAGAAGAAAACAAATTCTCAGAATATGACAGATCTTGGCTATAAGGTGGTGATTTCAGGGAATTCTGCACACAGTAGAGTCTTAAGTACCACTTGCAAGTTCTAATGGTGTTTTTCTTCTCAAGCAGGGAGACTCAAAAAGCCTTTTTTAAAGGTTGAAGATGTGAACCAGTAAGTGTCAAAGTCCATGTGTGAAAAGTTGAGTTGGTATTTCAGAGACAAATCTCATTAGACTTATTTCCATTAATATGTATTTCCTGAGTTTCTTCTCTACCTTCCCTTCATGCTGGCCTTTCATGACATAAATAAACCCTCTTCTCTTCAAGTTCCTTTTGGTCATAATCATAGGATTGTAATGTTTTATCATAGTAATAGAAACCCTAAGACAGCAATATAAAAATTAACCCAATAAATGGAAGGTGAGTCATATATTTAGTTTGGAATTAGTATCCAGACCACAAAAATAATCCCTATTGCTCAGAATAAAAATACTCTAGAGAAATGCAAATCCAAATTACAGTAGATTTTCTTAGTTCCATTAGAATAGTTCCATATCTCGGAAATATAGAAATAGCCAAAGGTATAAGCAACCCCAGTCTATCAGCAAATGTATGGATAAATAAGATGAGGAAGATACATGTCTCTGTATATTCTGACAGTGGAAGGTTATAGAGAGATTGAAATTCCAACATGCCACAACACATATGAGCCTTCCAGACATCATCCTATGAGAAATATGAAGGAAAAAATACTGCATTATCTCATGTACATAAAGCATCCAGAGTATGTCGATTCTGTGGTGGTTGCAAAGGAAGGGCTAGAGGGAAATAGATATTGTTCAGTGAATAAGGTTCTCATTTTTGCAAGGTAAACACTATAGAGGATGGGTAGTGATTTTACAAACTTAATGCCTAATGTGAGTAAACTGTACAGTTTCAAATAGTATCAACAGCAGTGGTTGTCAACCTGGGGGATCACAGAGACCCCTTTGCGGGGGTATCAAATGATCCTTTCACAGAAGTTGTCTAAGACCATTGGAGAACACAAATATTTACATTACAATTAATAACAATAACAAAATTATAGTTATAACGTAGTAGCAAAAATAATTTTATGGTTTTAGGTCACCACAACATGAAGGATTGTATTAAAGGGCTGCAGCAATTAACAAGGTTGAAAACCACTAATGTTCAGATGGAGTAGTGATTCCGTAACTTAATGTTTAATGTGACTAAACTGTAAAGTTTTGGATAGTTAAGATGGAAGGTGTTTTGGTATGTTTTAAATAGCGTTTTTTTTTTTTTTTTTCAGTAGGGAGAATCTGGGAGATGAGGGAGGGTAAACTGATGAGAATATTGTATTAAAAAATATTTTCAGCTTAAAGAAATGTGGAGGGTTTTTTCCATTTTTTTAATTGTATTTAAAGTTTTTTCTATATCTACCATTGCTTCTCCCTTCCCTCCTCCCAGTTCTTTCCAGTCCTCCCTCAGCCTCCCTCCATCCATCCCCTAAGGAGGGCAAGGAGTCCCATGATGTCATATTCAGTTGAGGGAGGTCTGAGTACCTCATTCGAGTATCAAAATTGGGTTAGATGTTCCTCTGTAGGGAATGGGCTCCAAGATGTCAGCTCATGCACCAGGAACATACTCTGATCCTACTGCAAGAGGCTCCACAAACTGCCCACACCATCTGCCTGTCATCAACATTTGGAAGATTTAATTCCTTTCCCTGAAGGTTCCACAGGGATTATTTCAGAGTCAGTGAGCACCAGGTTAGTGTTGGGGGGGGGGAGCGCAAAGGGATCAGGATCATAGGAGGAGACTCACATAAATAAGTATTTTTAAGTGTTAAAGGAAGGAACAGAACTCAAGCCAAATGGTCGCTGTGTATGTCTTTGATCCCAGCACTCATGAGGTAGGAACAGGCAGATATCTGTGCGTTCAAGGCCAGCTGGTTGAGTTCCAGAATATCCAAGACTACACAGAGAAACCCTTTCTCAAAAAACCAAAGAGAGAAAGAACAGCTGTCCAAACTGTTGTTTTGAAAGGAAGGTGATCCCTGCTAAGTAATTGTTTACTGTTTATTTCAGGTTGGGGTGAATTACATGGTTTTAAAACACAAAGCTTTATTCCTTTAGGTCTTATAGGCCATTTTACCTTCAGCTGACCAGTATGCCTTCTGTAAACCATTCTACTCAGAAGCCTAGCAGTCCATTTGATGTAGATAAGCCATCCAGCATCCAAAAGCAAGCTCAGCCTAAACTCAGGTTGGTTTGAAACTTTATTTTTTGAAGGAATGCTATTTAGATTCTCACTATTGCCACTTTTTGTTTTCTTTATAAATCATTTTGGGCCATAGTAGTGGGATGTGGGCTTGATTTTTCCAGTGAATACTTTTAATGCCTTTTTGCTCTGGGTAGTCTGATTCTAAGTGCATTATTTAGAAATTTTAGAGGAGAATGGGGCTCAAATGATGAAACATTTCTCCTGACCATATCAACTGTTCTTCAGAGTATTTATTACATTTTGTTTTTATATTTCTTGAAATGCTGTTAAAGATATTTGCTCTTACAAGTCTTTTTATGGCAGATTCTGCATGTGATACTTTTAAGAAAATAAATTTTCAAGTGATTTATTGAGTTTAAGAGTTAATTTTGTTATGTATTTCTGTCACTAGAATTAATACGGATGGTGATAAATGCGGTGGAACTCAAGTTCAACTCCAGTTGAAAGAAAAGAGAAAAAAAGGATATTGTGAATGTTGTTTACAGAAATATGAAGATCTTGAAACTGTAAATGTCATTTTACACTTGAGATTGGTGTTTCTAAAAGCCTAAATACATTTTTATGTTTAAATCTTACGTTACTATTCTTGATTTACTTTGTGTCATAGTAGGTATGGATATATTCTTGGGTAGAAACCGCTCTTGCCTATCTTATGATAGGTATGGAACCCAGAGCTCTACATGTTACATGCTCATGCTTCAGCACTGCTTCATTTTTAGCTTGAAGAACCCGAGGAGGGAAATTAACATTGAAAAAAATAACTTAGCATTTAGCAGATAACTACAAGATAAAAATAAGAAAATCTATGTGGGGAGTCTAGATCAGTACAAGGAGAAACAAAGGAGGAGGGAGTGAGGTGTTCCCTTTTATTTATACTTTGCAAAGAAATACCTAAGTGACATCTAACTAGAAATACCTGGAAAGTTAGGTAACCAGATTTCTCAGTACTTACCCATATCAACCCGGGTAATGCCTAGAACTGGTTGATAGTACAAGATGATGTCCTGCACCAAGCAGGGGTGACTGCTCTTGAAGCACCTCAGGTTGTTGAAACATTTGAAGGTTGAGACTTGGAGGATTTATAAGATTCTGAATTGAGAGATGGTAGCTAAGTGTAAAGTTACTGTATTTTGTCCTGAGCATTTACAAAAGAAAAAACTTAGAAGATCATATTAGATGAAAACAGTTTTTAACGATGGGGACTATTGGAGTTTGTAAACTGATAAAAAAAAATTAAGAGCTTTGGATTCACTGGAAACCTGTCTATGTGCCCTTAGAGTCTAGTGTACAACGAGTGCTTATTAATGCTAACAGTTATTATTTGAATTCTTAACTTTTAAGAATAGATAGGTGGAGTTATGGACAAGTAGTAAACACCTCTCTAGTTTCCAATACTCAGGAAGCTGAGACAAGACAAACATTTAAGTGCATAATCTCTAGGACTACATGAACAACATAACAAGACTCATATTCAAATATATATAAGTATGTATACCTGTATTTATAATATATTCAAATATATAGGGTTTTATTTTGTTTGGATTTAGTTGGAAATTTAGAGAATTGTGAAAATACTGATTCATAAAGCATCTCTGACTTTATCTTTTATATTAGAGTTTGTTTTATAGCCCAAAATATATTTAGGGTTTTGCATTGTTTTGTTTTACTTATATAATATAGGAGAAAATAAAGTTTAAAATTGCATTAACTTGGGCTGGAGAGATGGCTCAGCGGTTAAGAGCACTGACTGTTCTTCCGGAGGACCTGAGTTCGATTCTCAGCATCCACCTAACAGCTGTCTGTAATTCCAAGATCTGACACCCTTACACAGTTATACATGTAGGCAAAACACCAATTCACATTTTAAAAAATTGCATTAACTCAGAAGCTAAAGTATCTCAGTTTTTCCTTGTTCCTTCTATTGTTTTGAAACTAGGGTTATTGATTGGTTCTAAAATGATTTTGCATTGGGAGAACAGAATAATCAAGAATGTTTTTCTTTTAATGTGATATTCAAAAAGTATAAGAATAGTTGGAAAGTTGTCCACTGGTTGCCACAAAGTAAATTTGAAAGTAGACAGGCAGCCATCTTTGAAACTGTGGGCATGTTTTCCCTGTCATTTCTGGAGATGCTGTCTCACAGCGTACTGACTTCCTTACAGTCGTCTGACCCACTCCTCTTCTGTGCTGTCCACTGCACACCACACAGTCACTTGTTCTCTGCATTTTCAATTGGTAGTTTTCTGTGGTCTCCATCTTTTGCAGAGAGAAGATTTTTGTTTGGGGGGTGAGAGCTACTCTTAATCTGTGGGCATAAATATTTAGAATAAGGTCTAATGCTGGTTTAGAGAAGCGTCAGTAGTAACTTTCTATGCCAGGCTGGCCTGTAGCTTACAGCGCACGGGTCCTGCTGTGTGTGCTTTCAGAGGTTTGAGATGTAGACAGACAGACAGGCAGAAAGACAGACAGACAAAAGGAAGGAAGATAGATTGATATAGACATATATAATGGCAGATTTTTTTTATTTGGTGTGGAATTATTTGTTTTTATTTATGTGATAATAATACACTTTGATGCTTTTTTTGTTTTGTTTTAGCACCTTTTGAATGAGAAACACAGAGACTTTGCACAAAGTAACCAGTATCAAATTGTTGATGATATTATTTCTAAGTTAATTTTTGACTTTGTGGAATATGAAAGAGACACACCTAAAAAGAAAAGGTAATGAATTTGCCAAACTTCTACTTAGGTTGTTAAACTATTTTATAAGCTAAAAGTTAAACTAAAGTTTATCTGCTCTTAGAAGGAATGTAGATTTTTTTTTTAACATGACATAAATATGGTTTAGAACTAACACCTTCTTCCCTTCTTTTTCCCTACCATCAAAGGTACTTAGTCTCCCTCTGACATGGTTTTGAAAGGGAGTTAACAATTTTTTTCTACTAAGGTCAGTATAGAGTTGATATTAGGTTTTGTGAACTGAAAGAGTTCAATGGCCTCTGCTCATTTTTGTTACAGAACATGGCTGTGTTGCAACAAAAACGTTAGTTAAGACCAGATATTACCAGTAGATGATCTCTGGTGTCAAACCATGAAACTTACTATGCTCATTGAAAATGTTGATTATTAGCTAGAACATTGGCAAAACTTTGAAGAGTAAATACAGTGCTGTTCAGTATTCAGTAACAGCACACTGACAATTTGGGTCTTAATTATATTATTCTCATACATCTAAAATTTTAGAAATGCTTTTATATGGATATGCTATAGAGTTGAGAATTCAGTTATCTATTTTTATCCTAATCTTAAAGCATAAAGATTAGAGATGTGATACTAAAGTGTAGGTTCTGAAAAGCGAGCAGGAAGTGTTCCTTCTTTAGACCCCAGATATCTTTAGTGCTCTGATGGTACTTTATGGCTCACTTACTAATGTGGTCGGTCAAATGGGGCTAACTGAAACTTACTGTTCTCTGAAAGTTTCAGAAAGGTCTTGAACATACAGTATTTCAATTAGTTATTCCCTAATCATTTTATCAATACTGTTTTTGACTTATTATCGGTGCATGTACATCTCTGAAGTTGGAGGTGATCTAGTAAATAGTGTTAACTATTTGTTAAAAAGAATTCTAGTCCCATTATGGTTTTGTTTTGCTTTTTAGGGTTCTAACCTAAGGTCTCACACCTCAGGCACAAAAGGAATCTCAAAGAGTAAGCCAGATTTATAAGTAAAGGAAGCCATTCTGGTTGTAGAGACAGGTGAATTGTGTATTGCTTGTGGTTTCTTGTCGTAGATAATGCAGAGTGTAATACTAATTAACCTATCATTTATTTGGACATAATTTGGGATTGTTCAAGAGAAAGTATCCCTAGTATTAGTTTTCTAAGATTAGGATTAGTATTAGATTAGTATTCTAAGATTGTATTGTAAGTAGTGTTCTAAGATTCTACATAAAGAAAATTTTGGCTCAAATATTTTTGTGAAATTGAAGGACTACTTTGTCACCTTTAGAACAAATAACTGGTCCACTTTGATATGAGATGTTTTAGTTATAAATAGAAAATTTATGTTTCTGCTTTCAGTTTGCAGTACTTTCTATTGATTTTAAAAGAATAAGTAGTAAAAGGTACATTAATGTGAACCAAAGCACTGAAGGGCTGATGTTTTCTCTGCATAACAACAAAGTCAAGGTCATATACAGATCCTGTTGTCTCCTTTGGTTACATGACTCATGTTTTAGTTTCTCATGATTACCTCAAAGTTTAGGATATTGGTTATTTCAAGGAGGGAGGGAGAAGAATGTGGATGAGAAATGAATACACTATAGTTTTCAGCTGTGTGTAAGTGTTTTTTGTTTTTTACTTTTAAAGCATCTAAAGTAAATACTAAATTTTCTGTGTTGAGATATCTTAAATCAGTTTCTTAAATAGCTCATAGGTAGTTTTACTAATTTTTAACTTCTGTGGTTTTTTGAGGGGATTTGTTTTTTTTTGTTTTTTTTTTTTTAATGAAGGATAAAATACAGCATCAGATCCATTTCTTCTGTTTCTACAAACATTCTGAAAAACACTGAACCAAAGGAGAAGCTAGAGCTGGAGCCCATTTCCCAGAAGGACGTGGGAGAAGGCAGCAGGCAACTGCTCAAGCAGAATTTTCAGTCTGAAGAAACCCAGAAGCCTGAACAAAAGCTTGTGTTTACTTCAGAACCCATGTCCTACTCTTCAACTGGATTGAAAGGACGTGATAAGAGAACAGTGAGCATGTTAAATGCGAGTGAACCTGACATGAAACAGAATTGTACACAGCTACTTCCATATAAAAGTGAACAGGAAGGAATTCTGGATGCTTCTGAACATAAATTAATTATTAATAGAAATGATTTAGAACAGAAGGTAGGTGACTCTCCAGATGTGCCACAGTCATGCATACAAGTTTCTAATCTCAGTACAGAATATAGTCCACTCCAACCAAAATTAACTATAGGTACTACACATTTTTCAGTAAAAGATCTACAGGAAAAGGACGTTCATTTTATGTTTGGTCATGAGTCTGATCTGGTGACGTTAAATACATCAAAAGAACATCTAACAGTGAAGGCCAGAACGCCATCCTGTGGTCCTCAGGAATCTAGTGAATGTGACGCTGAGAATATGGATAATTTGCCTTGTGGTAAGATCCAGCGGAAAGTGAGAATATTATTAGGGCAAAAGAAAAAAATGGACCCAAGTGCTGAAATGGATAAAAAAGAAAGAACTGAGTTTCTTCCTGAAAGTGAAGACAGAACTTGTGGGTCACCAGTACAGTCTCTACTAGACCTCTTTCAGACAAGTGGGGAGAAATCAGAATTTTTGGGTTTTACAAGCTACACTGAAAACAGTGGAATGTGTGATGTTTTAGATATTTGGGAGGAAGAGAATTCAAGTAGTCTGCTGTCAACATTTTTCTCTTCCCCTTCAGCTTCTACATTTGTTGGATTTTAGTATTTTATGTGGTTTTCAGAAATAACAGTTATATTCCTGAAACTTTTATAAATATTTATATATATATTTCTTAAAAATTGTTGGGTTTTAGTTTTGGGGGTTTTTTTGTTTTGTTTTGTTTTGGGTTTTTTGGCCAGCTTTGTTTATGGAACCGTATATGTAAATATTAATTAAGATGTTTGTAATTTTTTACAGAATTGAGTAGCTGATACAAATTATCTAATAAAAACTTGTGATTTATTTTTAACATACTATGGCCAAAAGGCTGACTGTCTAATGCCTTTGTGATCCAGAACCAGGCCCTACTCCTAGATCACCCTTGAGTCCAGTTTGAGAAAACCACCACCGTCATTCCTAGTACCCTCTAGCCTCTCACCACTGGAGAAAGAATGTTAAAAACAAAGAGAAAATCTTGGCCCTCTTAGTGAATATTTGACTTCTGCAAATTGCTATCCTCTATTGCTCCACTTGAGGACGTGAATGCCCAACAAATGGCCCTAAGACCAGTGGGGCCTATTGATATTCTAATGACATACTCTGACCATTGACATACCTCCAACAGGTGCCTTAGACTATGGAACAGCCAGGAGAGTATTAAAAAATAAGTAAATAAACAGCTCAAGCCCACAAGTTGGTGGATGACACCAGAAGGAAAGGTCATTTTCCCAGAGACAACTGGAAGGACTCTGGTAACTGACCTTCATCAGGATGCTCAACTGAGGTCCACAAACATTCTGAGTTGCTCAGTCCAAGGCATGTCTCAGCCAGATGTCAGATTTGTTTTCAAGTAAATCTGAAACATATCTCTTACCCTGTAGGGAGCCTGAATAAGAGGTCAATATCCCAGTGAACTCTGGGAAAACTGACTTCACAGAGATCCTACTGGCCAGGAGAGGATAAAAGTACTTGCCAGTTTTTATAGGTACCCCTTTTTGGGGGTAGGTAAAGAATACTTAAACAGCATCTGCAAAGCTCCAGGAATTGATCTTCTGATTTGGCCTCCCCCTAGCAGTGGGGTTTGACAATGGCCCCGCTTTCATAACCATAGTTCTCAATAGTAAAAGCTTTAGAAACAGATCGGAAACTTCATTATGCACATAGAACTCAGAATTCCGGGCAGGTAAAACAAAACAAAAAACTAACAAAGTTTTCATTTGGGTCTTTGCCTGCTGTACCCCATGCAGGGAGAGATTTAACCCCTATAAGATTGTGTTTGGAAGATTGGTCCTGACTGCACAGGCTCAGAAACCACAGTTGGCAGAACTCTAACCATTTCTTTCCTTTTAAAAAAAGATTTACTTATTATGTGTACAGTGTACAGAAGAGGGCACCAGATGTCATCGTAGATGGTTGTGAGCCACCATGTGGTTGCTGAGAACTGAACTCAGGACCTCTGGAAGAGCAGTGGATGCTCTTAACCTCTGAGCCATCTCTACTGAGCCCTCCAGTGTCCCATAAAGACTACTCATTGAACCATCTGTGAGCACAGTCCACTTCTAAGTTCATCAGTTTCCCTTTGTTTGAATTTGGTAATATTGTCTAGGTCAAGCAGGTAGCCAAAGGGGCACGGGAACCAGCTGGGAGAGACCCCTACAAGGTGATTCTTTCCATTACTATGTCTGTGAAATTAGATGGCATCACATCGTGGATCCACCACAACCAGGTCAAGAAAATGGAAGACATGATGATGCCATTCAAGTTTGACCAGGCCCCAGGTCCTTCTTGCCTACTTCCTCCTCCTGATTCTTATGTTCGCTACACATACATGATTATGATCCAACCTGCACTACCCTCAGGCGTTTGGTTTTACTGGGAAAAGGGACAATTTGGAAGTTTATCTTTTGAGATAAAAATTACAGAGTTTACAATTCTATTCATGCCCTGTGCCTGGGCCCCCTAGTTGCTGGGAACAAGGAAATGCACAACAGAAATGTGTGTAATTCAGTGGCCATAAAATTAAAAACCTGGAAATTCTATGAGAAAGATGCTGGCCTTTGGAAAACAGGGGAAACCTGGGAAATTAGATGGTATGCCACAGGGAGGGACCCTAGGGTTACACAATTAATCATTGCCAGCCAAAAATTGGCCAGGATGGCTGGTTATGCTTAACACCCTGACTCCATACTATACAGGGTTAGGAACTAATCAGACTATCAGCCTGTTGGCTGACAAAACTCACTGTAGATGGGAACAGCCCAAATTAACATTAGAGAATTTACAAGGGACTGAAACTTGTCTAATCTAATCCTTACCGTGATGCTTAACTCATCCAGACAACAGCAAGACATTCTGCCCCAGAGGTACCTATATAATGGGGAAGAAGGAAGGGTAAATTTTGACATGGATCTTAGATTACAAATAAGAAGAGGAGGAAGATGAAAAGGAGGAAGAGGAAAAAGAGGAAGGAGAAGAGGCTGAGTTCTGGCTGGAGCTGGCAAATTATTCTTTATCATAGGAGATTAAAAATTTTAAAATCTAAATAGGTTGGTCAGTACCTAGAGGTTTTACAAGTTTCTGTTTCTGAGTTAAAACAACATTTAGATTCTTTTGCAGAAGTGTTCTACGAAATTAGAGGGCTTTAGAATCAGTTTTCATGAGGTAAAGGGAACTATGCATGACTTAAGTATGTCAACCCAGGATACGGTTTTTGTGTTTCAAAGCTCAGCCTGACAAAGCTTGGTCTATACTGGGATCCCAAGCACTGCACAACCACAGATCAAGTTTCCTTTTTCAGAAAATACTTAACTCTACCCTGAAGATGATTTTATCTTATTCTAACTTTTCCAGGGCCTGGGCTGTGACTTTCCTATTGTGGATTGCCATAGCTTCTTTTTTATTTTTAAGTATTTAAAATCTATTTTATTTTGTGTATGGGTATTTTGCCTATATGTATGTTTGTGTGCGTCATGTGTGTGTTTGGTGCCCACAAAAGCCAGAAGAGGTTATCAGTCCCCATTCCTCCTGAATTGGTGCTATAGGTAGTCCTGAGCCACAAACATGTTGCTGGGAATCTAACCCAGATCCTCTGGAAAAGCAGCCATTGATATATCCCCTTGCCATAATACCTTAACTTTCTTTTAAACACTGGTTATGTACTACTTTTGAATACCTGGGATATGACTGCAGAGAACTTTAGTTTTCTTATTGTTCCAGTGCAATGTTCCTGGTTGGAATTTACTGCACAGGGCACTGTTGTGGAATATTACTTAAACTGCATAAAGATTTGTTATATTTGTTTATACTGTGAAATATTAATTTGTAGGGCATGGTTGGCCCTTGCGCAACTTGCTGGAACATTGCATCATGTTCCCCAGCTATTGCACCTCCGCCGCTTATGCTAATTAGGTGCTGAGTAGTGACCTATCCGATGTGATTCCTGACTATGCTAATTTGGCACTCCTTACCACCTATTACCAGCTATATGCTAATGAGGCATTACTTTGGGCCTATCATCAGCTATATGCTAATGAGGCATTACTTCGGGCGCCAATCATATGGCTACACATGTCCCAGTTTCTCTATATAAGCAGGCTGCATTTCAGGCACGGGGTCTTTCTTCCACCATTCTACCTCAACTGAGCTGTACTCCAATAAAGTGTGATCTGAGAAGAATCGTGCATATGGTGACTCGTCATTCTGCAGGCCAGAAAGCGGCTCGCCACAAGTGTTGCCGAAACCCGGGAATCTTCGCGCCCTGCAGGGAAGACTGATTCAGAACTCGACACACGGAGTGGACCGTCAATAAGTAGTCTGTCCAGATATGCGAGTGCTCCTGGGAGGTCTAGAGCCTGAGATCTTTGCTTCAGTTTTTGTTTCATCCTAGTTGTCCTGATTTTTCTTGCCTGCTTGTGGCTGCGGTGCCACCAACCCGGCAAGGAGTGCCTTCCCTGGCTGTGTGATAAATCAAATGTGTGTCTGATTTAATAAGCCGCTCATAGATCAGAGCGTAAGATGGGGAACAAATTGTCTGCCGACCCCACGACCGAGTTCCATGAACCTATTCAGGCTATATTGAGTAGCCGAGGGCTAAAGCTTTCCTGCAGAACCATAAGCCGGTTGCTGGAAAATATCGAAAGCAGCGCTCTGTGGTTCTGGGTGTCGGGCAGTTTGACTATTCCATCATGGGAAAAACTTGGCAGGGATCTAGAGAAACGTAACACTGAGGGAACACTTTCCCGAGGCACCCTTCCACTATGGCGTATGATCTATTATTGCCTAAAGAATGGAAAATATGAAGACATTATTCAGCGAGGACATAAGGCTCTCAGTATATGCCAGGATAGTGCATCAGAAAATGGAGGCGCAGGGACTACAAAAGATAGGCCTAAGAAAAAGAAAAAGGAAAAGAAAAATTCAGAACCAGTGCCAGGACTGTACCCAGTCCTAGATGAATTTAAAGATTTATATATATCTCAAGATGAGCTAGACCCTGAGGAGGAGGAAGATCTAGAGGAGGCAGCTGCAGCCTATGAGCGAGAACACTACGATCTCCCGCCGCTCGGCCGATCACCGCCTTTCAATCCCACAAAGGCTAGAGCTACTGCTCCCCTTCCTTTAGGGAACAAGTTGGGATGCACATTCATCCCCCAGGAAGCATGGTCTGGGGTTACCACAGCCTTCCCTGTGTTTGAGGATCCAGCCACACATGGCCGATATTATGAAGTAATTGTCCATAAGATTATTAAAGACCTTGCAGAGACAGCAAAAAGAGATGGTATAGCTGCCAACTATACCATCATGTTGCTGCAGCACCTTTCGAGCAATGCCTTAACACCCACTGATTGGCAAGACATTGCCAGAGCCTGCTTAACTATGGGGCAATATTTAGACTGGAAGTCAATCGTGACTGATCTGGCACATAGTCAGGCCCGGGAGAACGCTGCCAATGGGCAGCCAGCATGGAGTGCAGATATGCTGTTAGGGCAAGGACAATGGGTAAATAATCAGACAGCATATCCTGTGGAAGTTTATAATCAAATAAACACCATCAATATGAGGGCTTGGCAAGCCCTCCCTAATAAGGGGGAGGTCGCAGGGAACCTAACCAAAATAATACAGGGCATCACTGAACCATTTTCTGACTTTGTAGCTCGAATGATGGATAGAACTGGGCGAATTTTTAGTGATGTGGAAACTGCACTGCTGCTAGTAAAGCAATTAGTTTATGAGCAGTGTACAAAAAGATTGCCGTAGGGCTATCACCCCGCACAAAGGAAAGGACCTAGAATATTGGATGAAAATGTGCCGAGAAATCGGAGGACCTTTATCAAATGCCGGACTCACCGCTGCTGTGATGGCTGCTTCTCGCGGTAATAAAGGTTCTAACAGCAGTGGGGTGTGTTTTTGGTGCGGCAAGCCCGGGCATATTAAAAGACAGTGCTGAGAGGCTGCCCCCATGACAAGGACAAAACAGCAGTGAAGACTCCAGGGACATGTCCAAGATGTAAAAAGGGCAAACACTGGGCCAATGAATGTAGGTCTGTTAAGGACATTAATGGGCAACCCATTCAACCTGCTGCCCACGTAGTTAGTCCAAAAAATGGGGTACCGGGCCTTTGGTCTCAGGGCCCAAAAATATTTGGGGCCCACAAGGAGGTGAATTTCCAACCACTCAGGCACCGCGACAAGCCACGTCAGGCTCTGCAGGGCTGGACCTCCATGCCACCTCCAGAATGGTACTAACAACAGGCATGAGAATACAACCCTTAGACACAGACATGCAAGGGCTGCTCCCAAAAGGGACAGTTGGGCTAGTGTTAGGCCGCTCCTCTTCCACCTTACGGGGACTTATTGTTATACCTGGAGTTATTGACCCAGATTATACTGGAGTCATCAAAGTAATGTGCCAATCCCCTTGAGGGATAATTACCATAACCCCTGATGATCACATTGCACAATTATTAGTCTTGCCCTCTTTCCACAACAGTTACCCCGCATATTCAGAAAAACGGGGATCCAAGGGCTTTGGATCCACCGGAGTTGATTTGGCTTTTCTGTCACTATCTCTTAATGACTGCCCCATGCTTGATCTTATAATAAAAGGGAGAAAATTTCAAGGATTGGTAGATACTGGAGCAGATAGAAGTATAATTACAATTAGAAATTGGCCACGATCATGGCCACTTCAGACATCTTCGTAGACCTTGCAAGGTTTAGGTTACGCAGATGCCCCTAGAATCAGCTCTAAGGAATTGACATGGAAAACAGAGGACCAAAAGGGAAAGTTTCAGCCTTTTGTAGTTGAAGGACTGCCAATCAATCTATGGGGCAGGGATATCCAGAGTCAAATGAATCTTAAGCTTACTAATGATTATTCTGACACAGCAAAAAATATCATGATTAGATCAGGGTTTGTTCCTAGCAAAAGTTTAGGGTGTAATTTACAAGGCATTACCACACCAATAGAGGCTCAAGGAAATGCCAATCGGCAAAGCTTGGGTTTTTCACAGGGGCTACTGAGCCTATGATTCCTATCTCATGGATGACCACTGCACCTGTTTGGGTACCTCAGTGGCCTCTGTCGAAAGAAAAATTGGATGCAGCCTCTATGTTGGTTCAGGAACAGTTACAGCTGGGGCACTTAGAGCCCTCGCAATCCCCCTGGAGTACCCCCATATTTGTTATCAGAAAGAAATCAGAAAAATGGTGCTTACTTCATGATCTGTATACCATAAATCAACAAATGCAAGTCATGGGACCCATTCAGAGGGGTCTACCAGCTTTAACAGCTATTCCAAAGAACTGATCTGTTGTAGCGGTAGATATCAAAGATTGTTTCTTTTCCATTCCCCTAAATAGTCAGGATAAGGAAAGATTTGCTTTTACTTTACCCTCTATTAATCATGAACAGCCGCATAAGCGATATCAGTGGATTGTTCTTCTTCAAGGTATGGCCAATAGCCCTACAATGTGTCAACTTTATGTAGATAGAGCTTTACAGCCAGTAAGAGATAAGTTTCCCCGTGTTAGAATTGTACATTATATGGATGATATTTTGCTTGCAGCCCCTTCTATGGAATTCTTAGAATTAGCATTAAGTTTGTTAACCAGGGAATTAAAAGATTAAGGTTTATTTATTGCTCTGGAGAAGATACAGAAGGGAGGAGCTATTGAATTTTTAGGAGCTATTATTCAGAATGCCCATGTTAGACTACAAAAGGTAGAAATTAGGACCAATCGCTTAAGGACTTTAAATGACTTTCAAACATTGCTTGGGGATATAAATTGGATTCGGCCATATTTGCCATATTTGAAATTAACTCCTTTGAGCTTAAACCCTTATTTGATATTTTAGAGGGAAACCCAGATCTTAATTCCCCACGCCAGCTAACCCCAGAGGCTCAGATAGCACTTCAAAAGGCAGAGCAAGCAATTACTAGGGCACAGTTGATGCACTGTGATGAATCCAAGTCCATTTGGATGTGTATCCTCCCCACTTTAGGCTTTCCAACTGGTGTTCTTTGGCAAGAAGGGCCTCTACTGTGGATTCATACTAAATCTACAGGGATGAGACCCTTGTCCCACTAACCATCCATGATGGCTGAGGTTGCGTTATTAGGCATTAAACAATCTATTACATCTTTTGCCAAGACACCCGACCGACTTATAGTCCCTTATACAAAAGAACAAGTAGAGATATTGGCTGCCACTACCTCAGAATGGGCTATATTGGTTTGTGCCTTTTCTGGTACAATTGATAATCATTTGCCCAAGAGTGTACTTTTAAGATTCGTAGTTCAGCAGCCTGTGGTGTTCCCTCGGATCACAAGGGAGCAACCATTGAGCAATGCCTTAACCATCTACACAGATGGGTCTAAGACTGGAAAGGGAGTCTACATGGTGCAAGGAGGCTCACCTGTAACCGTTGAGTGCCGTCCAAATGCTCCCCAAATAGTAGAATGCCAAGTAGTTTTAGAGGTTTTTAAATGTTTTCCTGAGTCTTTTAATTTGTTATCTGATTCATCATATGTGGTGAATGCTGTTAAAAATTTAGAAAGTGTTTCCTATATTAAACCCTCTAGCATGGTAGCCTCCCTTTTAGCAGGAATAGGAGGTGAGATTTTGCATCAATCCAATCCCTTTTATATTACCCATATCCCAGCTCACTCTTTGTTACCTGGTCCTATGGCAAAAGCCAATGAACAAGTTGATCTGACAATGCGCGCTTTTGTGGCATTGGACTCTGAAACACAAGTGCAAGAGTTTCATAGCTTATACCATGTTTCATCTGCTGTTTTAAGAACTAAATTTAAAATTTCTAGGGAGATAGCTAGGATTATTGTGAAAAACTGTTCTGCTTGTGTGCAATTCTTGCCTGCTCAGGAAATAGGGGTTAATCCCAGAGGCATTTTTCCACTTGAAATTTGGCAGATGGATGTTACCCATGTTCCATCCTTTGGAAAGCTTCAGTATGTGCATGTCTCCATTGATACATGTTCTGGGGTAATGTATGCTACACCTCTTTCTGAGGAAAGAGTTCACAATGTCATTACCCACTGCCTTGAAGCTTGGGTCGCTTGGGGCAAGCCCGATACACTGAAAACAGACAACTGATCAGCCTATGCATCTAAGAGTTTTGCCTCATTTTGTCACAAAATGCAAGTGAAGCATATCACAGGCCTGCCCTATAACCCACAAGGGCAAGGGATAATAGAGCGTGCGCATCAAACGCTCAAGGACTTCCTGCAAAAACAAAAAAGGGGAATAGCAGAGAATTGCACCCCCAAACAAAGGCTCTCTCTTGCTTTATTCACTATAAATTTTCTAAATTTAAACGATAAAAATGAAACTATTGCCGAATGTCATATGACGTCAGAACCCAACAATCAAGGCAAAGTTATGTGGAAGGATGTACTTTCTAATCAATAGCGGGGCCTGGATCGCGTTATTGTTCGATCCAGGGGATCTTCATGTGTTTCTCCACAGAATCAGGAGCCAGTCTGGGTGCCATCAAGATTGATGAGACGCGTTGAGGACGACTCTAAGGATGATGCTGATATGGACACTCCTGACCGTCTTCCCCCTGATTCAGGCAGAAAAGATGATACTCTGGGGGATTAGTCGGACCTGGCCATTACCTATGCCAGTCCATGCTCAGTTCAGAGTTCTCCCTACGATATTTTCCACTTTATGTGAATTGGATGTCCCTTGTGCCCAGCCCCTTTCCACGAATTGGGCAGAATATAATGCTAGTAATATTAATTTGAATCAGTCACTTTGTTTTAGTCTTAAAGAGAATGATGACTGCATTTTTTTAGCCAGAAAAAACTTGACTTATTGGGTAAACCCCCTAAAGGACAATCAAGTTCCCGTACATATGTTGACTGAGGCTTTGGGACAGATAGCTACTGGTTCCGCCTCTGGCACAGGATCAGAAGTTAATGGAAATCACGAGGTGAATGTTACCACCATGATCCTGACTCATGAAGGGATAGTTCCATTACATAATAATAGTAAGAGCAGACAAAATACCACAAGACCTATAGTTGCTCCCTATTGTTAACCATTTATAAGTAGTTTTCCTACCTTCACTTCCTGCCAAGATAGAACTTGGGAAAATAAACAGCTTAGTCCGGGATTTGAATTCTCTCCTGGCTTGAGGCCATATATGGGAAATGTTGAGAAATCTGATAACACAACTTGGTTTTCTGAAGGATGGCGATTCTTTTCCTGGGTATTGATTAATGAGGCAGGGGCCAGTGCGGATGTTTCTGATCTTGTGAACTTGCAAGGATCCTTGGGTAAGGTTTATAATGTGTCAGGTGTGGTGAAGTCAGGTAATAGAACAAAGATGAAATTGAAATTAACATCTTATAACAACGAGGTTAGCAATTATACAGGGTCAGCAGCTTTGATGTGTCTGAAGTCACCTTTTATGTTTCTCTTGACTAACTCTAGTAAAAACTGCACCGTTTCAGGCAGTTGTTGGTTGGCAGAGTGTTGGAATGGATCAGTGGTGACTACAGCAGTAGTTGTTAGAATGCCTACCTTTGTCCCCATGCCTGTGGAAGCTGACCCAGAGCAGTTCCCTATGATGAATCTGTTATGCCATAAGAGGGACTTCAGCATTACGGCCACTATCGTGGCTGCCATTGCCATTTCACCAACTGTAGCAGTTACTGCAGGTGTAGCCATGGCCAGCCAAGTCAAGTCTGTCCAGTAAATTAATGATATTGTGGCTCAAACTTCTCAAATTTTAGAGGAGCAAGCACAGTTTAATTCCCATTTGCTGAGTGGTATCCTTGCCACCAACGAAAGATTAAATGTACTAGAAGAGGTTATTGAAGATATACATGGCCTAATACAAGTGGGCTGTGTACAGAAGTTAGGGCATGTTTGTGTTACCCCTCTTGTTTCAGATGCTTTGAATGAAAGTCGAAGAATTGGAGAATTTTTAAGTGGGAATTGGTCTGTGGAGGCCGAAAAGATGATCCTCAAGCAAAAGTTTCAGATCGCACGTTTGAATGCTACAAGATTGAAGCCTGTTACACTTGGGGACTTTACTTCTTGGCTCACTTCTGCCCTTTCCTTTTTCAAGGAGTGGGTGGGAGTGGGAATCTTTGCAGTCTGCTGTTTATTTGGGGTTGTTTTTTTGCCTCTGGCTGGTTTGCCGTATTTGCATCAGAGCACATCGTGAAAAGGTCCTACTCACTCAGGCACTCTTGGCTGTTGATGCAGGGCACTCCCCCGCAGCCTGGCTTTCTGCCCTTAGTGACTTATAATGATTGCCCTTGCGCAGAGAGGCTTTAACTGCCATTGCATCTCTATAGGGAATCATTCTCCTCTGAGGCGGCCTTTGCACCCTGCCGCCATCACTGGCCTTGCACGCATGAAGGCGTCTCAGGGATCCTGGCAGCAGGAAACAGCCTTCGAGTGGTGGGCACATCATGAGGTGAACACCTGTACGGGCTATATCCTGTCTGTGCCATTAGAAAAACAAAAAGGGCGAGTTGGCCCTTGCGCAACTTGCTGGAACATTGCATCATGTTCCCCAGCTATTGCACCTCCGCCGCTTATGCTAATTAGGCGCTGAGTAGTGACCTATCCGATGTGATCCCTGACTATGCTAATTTGGCACTCCTTACCACCTATCACCAGCTATATGCTAATGAGGCATTACTTTGGGCCTATCATCAGCTATATGCTAATGAGGCATTACTTCGGGCGCCAATCATATGGCTACACGCGTCCCAGTTTCTCTATATAAGCAGGCTGCATTTCAGGCACGGGATCTTTCTTCCACCATTCTACCTCAACTGAGCTGTACTCCAATAAAGTGTGATCCGAGAAGAATTGTGCATATGGTGACTCGTCATTCTGCAGGCCAGAAAGCGGCTCGCGGTGTAATACATTTGTTTATGCTGTATTTGTTTAATAATGTAAAAAGGGGTTGCTTTGCCTGCCTAAGGCAACTACTGGTCTAATAAAAAGCTGGACAGTCAACAGCTAGGCAGTAGAGTAAGCAGGGTTGGTCGGCAGAGAGAAGTAGGAGGAGGAATCTAGGCTTGGGGGAGAGAGAACAGAAACAAAGAAAGGGAGATGCCCAGGGCCAGCCAGTCAGGCACACAGAGAGAAAGCAGAGTAGTAGGACATACAGATGAAAGAAAGGGAAAAAGCCCCAAGGCAAGACATAGATGAAGAGAAACAGATTAAAATATGTTATAAGAGCTAGTGGGCCAAGCATAAGATAAGGCCGAGTATTGTTTTAATATTTACTTGCAATGTATCATATAAAGGATTAATATTTATTAAGGGGTTATGTAAGCACTTATTTATATAAATGGAACCTTAAGACAAATTTTGGATATGGAACTGTCTCATGCTGGGCTGCTGACTAAAGGATGGAGAGGTTTAAAGAATACTATTCAGCTTTTTCTTCTGTTCTTACCCTATACACACTATGGGAGGTTGCATTTCTCTCATAATTATACATTCACAGACAAATCAAACAGCATAAAACTCACTATGAGCTAATCTTACTCTAACTGCTCCTATATGTCCTCACTCTTTGGCTGCTTTAAAGGACAGTCATCATTGGGCATTCAGACCATGTCCTACAAGTGTTGGACAGTCTAATCTTCCCAGAGTACAGTTGCTGAAGTTGAGAGAGCTATGTGCCTGTTGGGTTTGGACTTAGCATGTGCACTGAACTGCAGGGCCTGCCCCTGGCAACATGGCCTCTTTTCTAGGCAATGGCCACTGCCCTGCAAACTGAAGCATGGACATGAAACAAGACATCAAGGCTTGCTATCCCTGCTCACAGCTCACTTGCTATCACAGCTGCTCTCCTTTGCTTCCTCGGTACTCTCTCTCTCTCTCTCTCTCTCTCTCTCTCTCTCTCTCTCTCTCTCTCTCTCTCTCTCTGAAGCTATTGATTCAAATGAGTTTTTTTTGTGAGCTATTTTATTAGTTTCCCTGGATATGAGTTAAGATTTCTTTCATACATTTACACTCCATCCCAGATCCTGGGCTCTTGGATTCAACAGTCCACTTAAAGCAATAGCTCCCTTTTTACAACCACAAAGATCCTCTTGATCAAAATTCAACACTATGTTCATCAAAATAGAACACATCCTGGATCATAAAAGGAAACTTTAAAATTTTAATAGTAATAAGAATCGAGCCTCAGATAAAAATGGAAAGCTATTAAATTCCTGAAAACTGACTACCTACTCATAAATATAGACCAGAAAAAACCTGAAGATAATATGCACTTGTTAAAGTTTGTGGGATTCAGCTAAAGCAAGGTTAAAGGAAATCGATTTTATTATATGCTTATATTAGAAAAGAAGTCTTGGCTATGGTGGTTCATGCCTGTAATCAAGAGGCTGAACTGGTTTTTCTATCTTTGAATTTTAAGTTCTTTATATAGTTTCAGCTTCCAGGCCTTTTTCATATAATGTGTTTTGGAGATGCTTCTACCCAGTTTGTGGCTTATCTTTTTATTCTAGTGACAATATCTATCACAGAAGTCTCTTTTTCTCTTTTATTAAAAAGATATTCTTTATATAGTATAATCTGATTACTTCCTCCTCCCTCAACTTCTCCAAGAGTCTTCCCACCTTCCCTTTCATCAGAATCCACACCATTTTTGTTTCTCCTTGGAAAACAAATAGGCATCTAAAGAATAACACTAAGATGAAAGAAAAACTCAAAAAAAAAGTCAAACTAGAAAAAGAGCCAAAGAAAAAGCACAAGATATACATGAGACACAGAGACACCCATGTTTGTACACACAGGAACCCCCTGAAACCTTGCAAAGAATCTGCAAAGTTAAAAAAAGTCCTGCCAACACCTCCAGATATGCAAAGATGCCCCTGAGTTTGTTTGTATCACAGACATTTCTAACTTCAATGACCATGGATCCAATCATGCTTTCAGCTCAGGGCCTCATAAGCCACACTCAAGCCAAGCCTAGTTCGTTTTTCCTCCCCTTATTTTTCTGGTCCTTCCAAAGTACATCTTTAAAAAATACTGCATATTTTGATTACATATATTGATTGTAATAGAATTAATTCATATAATTAAACAAATTAACATAAATATATTTGATTAAGTGCATTATCTTTTTACTGTCTTTATACTCAATTGTTGCTATATGTTCTGAGCCACACAGAAAAGAAACATTCTCTGACACAAATACACTGTAATTTATTTTTCTGGTCTGGCTTGGAAGTCACAGAGGCTGTAATATTTTAGTATTTTTACACAAACAAATATTTATGTGTTTCTCTTTTCCTATAATAATTATATTTTAAGTAAGACAAAAGTTTATAAACTTTTGTCATTATTTTATTTTGAACATTTTTTGAGAATTTAACATGTGAGCACTGTATTCATAACATTTCTAACCAACTCTCTCCCTCAAATCATGATGTTTTCTTTTTTAGTTATTGTTGTTACACACACACACACACACACACACACACACACAAGTACAATCTACTGAGTCTATCGAATCTCTCTAGTTGAAGAGCTATAGGCAACAACTGACCAATTAGAGGAAGAGAATCAGTCTTTTCCAGGAATAAGAACTCTGATGGATTATCCAATCCCAAGTAATCATCTTCAAACACATATACTTATGAGTTTATAGAAATTTTAAACAACAAAACTTTCACTTTTGCTCTTAGGGACTTCACCATTCAAACACACATAAAGAGATAGCATAATTACCTGTACCCCAGTACTCAGAAGAGGGAGGCAGGAATAACAGAAGTTCAAAGTCAGGTCTTGTGTGTATACATGTACATTTATATGTATCCTTGCTGTACAGACATACACACAAATGTTAAAAATTATATACATATTAATGAAAACATAATTGCCACTTATTAGTGTTTTCTCATACATGTCAAGCATGTAGCAAATCAGACTTATAAGTCTGATGAGTGAGATTTTTTAAAAAAATTGACATGAATTTATTCAAAAATAAACATGCACATGTATATGAATATAAAATACTATTGAACTCTGGCATAAACATGATTTTATAAGTTATCATTTTTTCTTTTTATTATTGAAAGCAAATAAAAGCAACAACCCAGGTATAGGAATCAACATTAAAACATGATCAAGAACATTCTTTTCAAAACTGAGAGAATGCTATAATTTACATATTCCAAGCTATGTTTTTAAGCACACAAACACATACATACATATTCAATTTCTTTAACAGTAACAATAATAAGCATATAATTTTATTAGAACTTAGTTTGTGCCAGACTTTGTTCAATCATTCACATTCATTAACTCACTTTGTACTTACAATAATGATGTAAAGTACTGTCTTAGTTTCTTTTCTTTTTGTTGTTCTGAAACATCTTGACACAAGCAGTTCAAAGGAGACTCAGAATTTATTCTAGTTCACACTGTTCAAGGTTCTAGTCCATTATGGCAGGAAGTCGAGGCAGTAGGGTCTTGAAATATTTCGTTGTATCACAACCATAATCAACAAGTAGAGAACAGTAATAGCATTCCCACATAGATAATGGTCTTGCCCAAAATTGAGTATTTTTACGTCAATTAATGTAATCAATATAAACCTCCAGGGGCGTCTTCAGAAACTTATGACTCAGGTGGGCCTAGATGTTGTCAACATGACAATTTACATAGGTAGGTATTTATACGGCAAAGAAACTGAGGCATGAATAACTACACATTTTTGGGCCTGTATCACAAACTTTGTAATTGATGCAAACATGGTTTTAACCCAAAGTACTGCTATTTTTTTTAAATTTTTCATATATATATTTATTATTTGGTGTTTTTATATCATGCACCCCAGAAAACTCAGATATCAGACCACTCAGTATCATGCTCACTCTTATGATCTCCCCATTAACAAAAATGCACATTCATGCTGCTCATTTGCTTACTGGAGCATAATTAAACTCCCTGTGGCCAGACCCTTAAAGAAAACAAATCTTTCCTTACCCACCCCTCTGCCAGAAACCATCAATGCAGAAGTGAGGCATTGTGTCATTCAGCTATGTTCTGGTCTTCATTTCTTGCATACAATGACATCTCTCTCTTTTTATATATTTTTTTTAAAGTCCACTAATGAGTGAGTACATCTCCAGTTTCTATTTCTGGGATTGTGATACCTCGCTCAGGGGGATATTCTCCATATTCATCCATTTGCCTGCAAATTTTAGAGTATCATTTTTTCTTACTGCTGAGTAGTATTCCATTGTGTAGATGTATCACAGCTTGTTAATCCATTCCTCAGTTGAGGGGCGTCTAGGTTGTTTCCAGGATCTTGTTATTATGAACAATTCTGCTATAAACATAGTTTTGCTAATGCTTTTGGGGTGTGGATGTGCATCTTTAGGGTATATGCCTAAGAGTGGTATTGCTGGATCCTTGGGGAGATTGATTCCCGGTTTTCTGAGAAACTGCCATACTACATTCCAAAGTGGTTGAACAAGTTTACACTCCCACCAACAATGGAGGAGTGTTCCCCTTGTTCCACATTCTCTCCAGCATAGGCTGTCATCTGTGTCTTTTAGCTTAGCCAATCTGACAGGTGTCAGGTGGTATCTCAAAGTTGTTTTGATTTGCATTTTTCTGATGGCTAAAGATGTTGAGCACTTTTTCAAGTGCCTTTCAGCTGTTCGTAATTCTGCTGAGAATTCCCTTTTTAGTTCTGAACCCCATCTTTTAATTGGGTTATTCAAAGTTTTGGGCTCTAGATTCTCGAGTTTTTTATATATTTTAGAGATCAATCTTCCATCACTTGTAGGGTTAGTGAAAATCTTTTCCCATTCTGTAGGCTGTCGTTTTGTCCTATTGACAGTGTCCTTGGCTTTACAGAAGCGTCTCAGTTTCAGGAGGTCCCACTTATTGATTGTTGTTCTTAGTGTCTGTGCTACTGGTGTTATATTTAGGAAGTGGTCGCCTGTGCCAATTTGTAGAAGGGTATTTCCCACTTTCTTTTCTATTGAGGTCAGAGTGGCTGGTTTTACGTTGAGGTCTTTTATCCACTTGGATTTAATTTTGTGCAAGGTGATAGGTTTGGATCTATTTGCATTTTTCTACACACTACCTTCTAGTTATGCCAGCACCATTTGTTGATGATACTATCTTTTTTTCCATTGAATATATTTGCCTTCTTTTTGCCAAAAGTCAAGTGTTCATAGGTGTGTGGGGAGTGAGATGTTTTTAACCTCTGGTTCTATCCAAAATTTATGTATCTAAGCCCCACTAGGACAGTATTGGAAGATGGGGCCTTGAGAAATAATTAGATCATGAGGGTGAAACCCCCACGATTGGATTAATGTCTGCATTATAAAAGGATGAAGAGATGGTGGGAGAGAACAGAAACGCTCTATTTGTATTCCATAAGGATAAGGACAAGGCGGCTGCTGTCCATGGATCAGGAAGTAGCCTCACCTAACTTGCCTTCCTTGCTTTCTGACCTCCAGCACTGTGACAAATGTTTCATTGTTCTTGTGTTTTGCGTTATAGTGCTAGTGGTCAAACCTAGCACTGAGTTACAAATTAGGTCCTTAAATGTTTGTTACTTAGGTTACCCAGTCTATGCTATTATTGCTGTAGCAACACAAACTAAGACAAATCTTTAAAAAGTCTTTCAATTTTTGTTACATCAAACTGATATGTTTAGCTTTTGGAATTATATAACACATTCCAAACATCCTAAAAAATAAAAAGTAAGCATGCTACTTGGAGTAATGTAATAATTATAAAGCTTACCCAACTAATTCTTTCAGCTAAAGAACCAGGTGAGGAATGGGGTTCAAGGTGATGTGGGAGAACACGACACGTATTCCTATGCCCTGCGATCTAATCTCCTTTACTATACTCATTACAGAACATTGTGTATTGAGGTCTAATGGTCTCTCAAAATCCTGTTCAAGTTGTAGACAACTGAATGCCACATAAGATTATCGATTATCTCACTGACTCGAAGACTTGTACATTTCTGAAATTCCAATATGCTTCATGACATGTAGTTCCCAAAAATATTCCATCCAATTTGACTAGCACCATTTGTCGAAGATGCTTCCTTTTTTCTAGTGTGCATTTCTGACTTCTTAATAATAATAATAATAATAATAATAATAATAAATCATGGGGCTGGAGAGATGGCTCTGCTGCTAAGAGCACTGACTGCTCTTCAGGACCTGAGTTTGATTCCCAGTACCCACATGACAACTCACAACTGTCTGCAGTTCCAGTTCCAGGCAAACACCAAGGCAAATAAATAAATAAATAAAGTTTTAAAAAAATCAGGTGTTCATAGGTGTGTATATTTATGTGTGGATCTTTAGTTTGATTTCATTTATCGTTAAGTCTTTTTTCTGTGCCCAAAGCAGGCTGTTTTATTACTATAATTGTAGCACAGTTTGAGATCTGGGATGGTGATATCTCCAGCACTTGTTTGGTTATTTGATTTTGTTATCCTGCTTTGGATTACTTGTTTGTTTTTAATGTTTTCATATGAACCTGAAGATTTTTCTTTCAAGATCTGTGAAGAATTGTTTTGGAAATTTGATGAGGATTGAATCTACAGATTGCTTTTGGTAGGATGGCCATTTTTACTGTATGAATTCTACTAATCCATAAGCATGGGAGATTTTTTCAGCTTCTGATTCTTCCTCAGCTGTTTTTTTAATTCAATGATAATGCTTTTTTTTTTTAAAAAAAATCATGTAAGTCTTTCTTTCACTTGCTTGACTAAAGTTACCCCAAGATACTTTCTATTATTTTAAGCCATTATGCATGGTATTATTTCTCTGATTTTTTTCTCAGCCTGTTTGGTGTTTATTATAAGATAAGGCTACTGATTTTTGTGAGTTAATTTTGTATCCAATTACTTTGCTGAAAGTTTTTTTATCAGCTGTAGAAGTTCCTGATGGAACTTTTTTCAAAAGATTTATTTATTATGTATATGAAAGAGGGTACCAGATGTCATCATAAATGGTTGTGAGTCACCATGTGGTTGCTGGGAATTCAACTCAGGACCTCTGGAAGAACAGTCAGTGCTCTTAACTTCTGAGCTATCTCTCCAGCCCCAAGAATTTTTAGGGTCACTTAGTTATACTATCAAATCATGCTCAAATAAAGATACTTTGACTTCTTCCTTTCCAATTTGTATCCCCTGATCTCCTTCAGGTGTCTATTGCTCTAGCTAAGTCTTCAAGTATAGAGAGAGTAGACAGCCTCATCTTGTTCCTAATTTTAGTGGAATTGCTTTGAGTTTCTCTCCTTTAATTTGATGTTGGCTATAGGCTTGCCCTAAATTGCCTTTATTATGTTCAAGTATGTTCCTTGTATCCCTAATCTCTCTAGGACTCTTACCACAAAATGACAGAGGATTTGTCTGATGAGATAATCATGTGGTTTTTTTTTTTGTCTTTCAGTTTTTTTTTTTTATGATGGATTACATTTACTGATTTATATATGTTGAACTATCCCTCAGAAGACGCCTACTTGATCTAATTCTTACTCTTTTCTTCTGTTCAAATTTTGTCTGGAGGCTCAAATGTCAAGTATGTGAATCTCCAAGTCTGTAAAGTGCCAAGTGCTAATTATGTTAACATTTGCAGTGGGGTGAGGTAGGATGGCCTGAGAAGGTACAGTTCCCTATTTGTGACTTGTACAGGTTTGAGGCTGGCAGACATTGGAGGAAGCAAACCAACTACCGAGAATCAGGCTCGATCACACTTCACAAGCCGCCTACACTTCTGATTCTCCTGAATTTGGTTTAATGACCCTCTTCTGGGTATCCAAACTAAAATGAAATTAAAAGTCGCTTTTAAAAAAATGGCTTGTGGATAAGGACATGGCTTAGAGGTTGAAAAATAATGGCTGTTCCTTCAGAGAACATGGGTTGGATTATCAGAACACACACAACCTTTTGTAAGTCCGGTCTCAGGAACCCAAGACTCTTTTTTTGGCTGCTAACAGTATGCACACACATGGTGCACAACACACCTGCACTGCAAACTACCCACACGAATAAAAATATTTACCGCCCCCTACCCCGCCCCTCAAATTCTTTCGCAAGCAGCCTTTCTTAATTACATCGGAGAGCGGGTGACTCACACTCATGTCCTTTACCATTTTTTTAAATTAAAGATTTATTTATTTATTATGTATACAGTATATAGAGGAGCGTGCTAGATGTCATCTTAGACAGTTGTGAGCCACCATGTGGTTGCTGGGAATTAAACTCCTGGAAGAACAGTGCCCTTATCCTCTGAGCCATCTCTCCAGCCCCTCCTTTACCATTGTAACCACCTGGCACATAGTAGGATCTGCATCTGTTGAATGATTACTTGCCATGCGCACCGCATAGTCGCTTGGTAACACAAGCAAGACTAACTCGTAAGCAACAATACAGTCCTTTGTGGGCGCTGGGGGTTAATTCTCGCAACTGCAACCATGCAGATGGTGTCTCTCCTCTCTTCTTCGCGTTTTTCCTTCCTGGGGTCTGCAGTCTCTGGGTGGCTACCGTCGCGTTGCTGTGGAGACCAGAGTGATGCGGGAGGGAACTACATTTCCCAGCTACTCCGGTGCGCGGCCGGGTGCGGCGTGCGCGTGGAGTGGAGTGGAGTGGAGTGGGGTGGGGTGGATGGGGCGGGGGAAGCAAGTGCACTGAGGCCCGCTGCGCACCCAGCTCCGCTCCCCGCCGAGCTGGCCGCCCGCCCCGGCCTCCGCCTGGGAATGAAGTGGGAGGCGCTAGAAGCCACTTAGCTACAGCCCGGCGCCCGATGCGGCGCTTGCCCGCTGCCCCCGCCACCGAAGCGCCCGAGAGGCACAATGCAGCACTGAGGCAGCGGCGGCTGCGGCAGCGGCAGCGGCGCGGGCCGGGAAGGGGCGGCGGGGAGCCGGAGCCCACTGCCGGGGCACGAGCAGCTAGGCGCTGCCACCATGCAGGCAGCGGCTGCTGCATCTTTCTGGCTGCTCTGCGCCTTGGGGACCTGCCCCCTGGCATGCTGCGGTCCGGCAGGTAAGTTCGAAGCTACCCAGGCTTCCAGGACTCTGGAGCCCTGAGCACCTCCGAAAAGCTGCATTCTCGTTTCCACACTGCGAGTTATTTATTTATTTATTTGTTTTTCGAAGGGCGGAGAAAAAGGAGCAGACGTGGGGGTTCGAGGATGCATTAGCAATCTAGGGTCAAATGCCTTTTTATTTTCCTTGAAGAAGAGGAATGTGGGGAGAATGGGAAGGGGGTGTCCTGTTTCTTGGCCCGGGGATGCGCTAGGATGATCTGGTTCAGAGCCCTCCAGCTGGTGTCTGCGTCCTTCCAGATGGGGTCCGGGAGGGAGGAGGCGGAGAATTTTTGCATAGGGGAGATGTAGGACTACAGGGTGGAGGACTGTGGATCAAGGTAATTATTATTATCATCATTATTATTATTTTGCTGTTCCTCTCTACTCCCTCCTCCCCTTCTGCCTGCCTGCAAGGAGACGCCTCACTGAGGGAGCTGGATAGGGGGGACGAAAACCGCTTCCTGGAGCGCCAGAGCATCGTGCCACTGCGCCTCATCTACGGCTTGGGTGGCGAAGACGAAACTTGGCACGACCGGCTCAACACACGGGTGCGGGGCCACCCTGGCGGCCCTCAGGTGAGCGCGGGGCTGAGGGAGGTGGTCTGTGGCGCAGCTCTACGACCCCACGTTTGCTTAGGGTTGCCCTGGAGACGCAGTGTACCGGGTGAAAAGAGCATAGTCCTATTGCGACTCAGGCATGATGCTCCTGGTGCAAGAAGGAGGGGATAAGGAGACAGGAAAAAAAGGAACCAATCCAAAGAAACACAGGCCCAGAGTTTTTCAGAACTGAGGCTCGGAGGCGCTGGCAGTGGATGCTCCTAGTAGCCCAGTAACCTGAGCAAGGGGCAAGGGGCAAGAGGCAGAGACCCCCATCTTCTTAGTCAAACAAAAACTGCACCGGGTAGGGCATTCTGTTTGGGTAGGATTGCATCATCATCTTCTATGTTTTAACTCCAAGAGAAGGCTTTATTGCACAAGATAAATAGAAAGACTTCGGGAAGAGAAGGAAAGTAGGCATCCCTAAGAAACCCAAACAAAAATACACTGCAAAATTTCCTGCTCACTTAGGTTTGTGAATGCCAGCAATATGCTCATTCACTCCTGACTTCCATAAACCGATCCTCTTACTTTCTTTCACCGTTGTAATTAGGGCTGTATTCTTATTGAGCACTTAACTCGTTTTTTAAAAAATAATTTATTGCATTAAATTAATCAAACCAATGTATCTGCATTTAAATCAATACCAAACATCAATACATAACTATTTAACATTGAAGTTACTGGCTAATTCTAGCAACTATTTTTGGGCCCATGTAAGTGTTTTTCTGTTTGTTATGCATCAACCAGACAGTTCATTGATCTGCAAGTACATTTGAAGCTCATGTAGTTGAAAATTGTTGTAAACTTTACCGAAGATAAGCTGGACATTTTCATATCATAAATACACTTGACTCTAACATAATGTAATGTGCTGATGTACTCAGTTATTCACATGTGAAATATGTAAAGACTGAAAATATTTGTCTATATTTGCAGCCAAATAATTGGCTCCACTAAAATTCTGACATAGGCAGACAATCAAAGTTATTTATAGTATTCATTGAAGTTAGATTATTGTAGTAGAAAACTTTATATGCCCAGCCCTTAGTGAGGGATTTTATTATCTGAATTAATGTTTGGCAGCTACCTATGTCTCTTTTTATTTAGACTATTTTTCCATGAAAAAACTACATAACCAGGGAAACTGTGTCTTATTTCTCAGTTAGTAAATATTATTCTTGTGAAATAATATTCTCATGCTCATTTGTAGCTTTCTATTTTAAAAAATTCAGACACACACAGGCTAGGCAGAGGGTTATAATGAATTCTAGCTTCGGTGATTAGTAACTTACAGTCTATCTTGTTTTTGTCTGTCTCCTGTTTTCTTCCCTGTTCTGTATCACTTTGATGCAAGTGATATATTATTTATTAAAGTTTTCAGTAGTGAAACTTTGAAAGGTAAGGGTTATTTTTGAAAAAAAAATGTAACCCTGAGTTGTTATGTTAATAGTAAGATTAATTCTTTAATACTATAAAACAATCATCTTTCAGAAAAAAACTTTTACTTGTCTCAAAAATATGCTATGTGTATAGTTTGTATGCATATTTTTTTTTCTCATTTTGGGCCAGAGCTAAGATAAAGTGCATACTTAGTTTATTTAAGTCTCTTTTAGTGTTTTAGTGTATTATTTCTTTCACCCATGCCTTTATTTTTTTTAATTTTCCTTGTAGCTTATTTATTAAGACATGGTCTTTCATTTTTTATAGAGTTTTTTATGGTCCAGATTTTGCTGATGTGGGCAGTGCATTAAAACAAGTCCCAGAGTCCTATTAAGAAAGAAAGAAAAGGAAGGACAGACAGACAAAATCAGAGGGTCAGAAGGAGGACAGTGAAGGGCAGACTCTGGAATTCAGAGTCTCTACCTCATGCTCATCATGGCCCCAGTGCCTACCCCTTCTCTATGCTCGTGAAAGGCCACTAATTTAGAAAAATGGGTTATTCTCTCTCTCTCTCTCTCTCTCTCTCTCTCTCTCTCTCTCTCTCTCTCTCTTTTTCTAGCATACCATTCTGAAAACTTTTGACTCATGTAGGCATCTCTACTTGGGGCAGAAGATACCATGGGCCCCTTCAGAGGTAAACTTCACAACTGAGAAAATGAGACATGTGATGCCAATGACTTGGAAGAATTTATATTAAACAGCATGCATGGATTATTAATTCAAATCAGAATAGAAGTAATTCTATTTATAACTATGGCAAAATATTTTTGGTATCTATAGGTGCAAACAGTATAGCTTGATGTCTGTATCTGCTGGGAAGTCAGTGTACTTGAACAGGATCCTTAAATCACAGCAGGACAGCACAGAGGTCTGACAGAACCACAAGAACTCATTCACTGCTGTATACTCAACATTTTCTACAGTGAGGAAACCAAGGGGTGTTCTTGTCCATTAGGCATTTCTGGTTTCCAAGTAGCTGTAATTTATTCTGAAAATGTGTTGATGTTAAGTAGCTCTTGTTATTATTATTTGGTAAATAGGTAGAACTTTTGGCATTTTAGGTACTCATTGATATATTTGAGCAACTCCTTTTGTATTTCAGAAATAACATCTGGATTATTTTTTTGTTCCTGTGAACTCATAAGGTGCAATCAAGGCCATGGGGATTTAGAGATAAAAGACAAAGTTCTAGCCTTTAAGGGGTTTACAGACAGCTGGGAGAATGAATGAGTGGATAAACAATTATTCTTTGCCCTTCAGTCTTGAGGTGATCGCAAACTGCTGAGGAAACAGAGAAAGCCCGACACTTAACCCCTCAAGCAGTCAGTGGGCTTTTTTTGGTGGGGTGGGAGGTGGGGTGGGGGTGGGGGTGCTGTCTGTTGTGTAATTTGAGAATGAGTTAAAGGATTGGCGAGATTACAGAGAGGGTGGACAGCATGTGAGGCACATGGAAGTCAGGACTTGTCTTTGTTAACTGCAGATGAGTTTTTGGGGACTGGTGTGAGGAGTGTAGCTTCTAGATACTGCAGCAAGTTCTTGACTTTCTCAGGAGTTGGGACTTGGTTCACCAAGTTGTGTCAGCATTTCAGCCAGGAGGAATAGCTAGCTAAATTCATAATCCTACATTATAGTCCTCTTGTCAGAGAAAAATCATTGTAATTCCTAAGAGCGAGCAGTCTTAATTATTTTTTATTCACTGATAAATGCCAGTTCATATTATAAAGCTTCATAGGACTAAGCTCCCAGTCATACCGAAAATACTTTGCATAAGTGGTATTTATAAAACACCCAGATCAGTGCTGGGCATACATTGATTCTCTAATAGTCTACAAAGTAACAATAACTCCCTTGGGAAGACTGGTTAGAAATTTTATGACATCATTTGAATGCAAATGATGCCCTAATTACCTGAATTTAACACATTCCCTAAAGTTACAAATTACTCAAGTTTTATATAATGCAGTGAAACTGAATAGCCTTAGGGAAGAGACCGTATAGGCCACTTAAATTAGTTCAGAAATTAACCTCTTAACAAGCTGAAGCAACTGACCATGGGAAGACAGTCAGCTATGTAATCTTAACTGGTTCTGATCTTCAAGTTCACAAAAGGCTAAGTGGGTATCAGGCTTCTTTTATTATTGATGTGAACTTGTTTCCACTTTGATCCATAAGTGAGAATATAAAGCTTTTATTTTAGGAGAAACTTTATTTTGGTTCTGTTTGAAGGATGACAGGTTAGTGTGAAATGGTGACTTGATTGATACAAGTCCATATTGTAAAGTTTTTGTTTATTGCATGATGAGTTACTCCATTGCATGCTAATTCATCTTGTCAGTGGGAGAATCAGTCCACGGAGGTTAGTATGCCATAAAGTACTAGAAATTATGGTCAAAATAATCAGTTGATTGTGGGTAACCTTGTTGTCTTTGGAGTTCTCAAATAGAAAATAGTTCCAAGCTTGGATAATAGCCCTAGGATATTCAAAACATTGAGTTTTCTTCTTCTCTCTTAACAGTATTTATGATAAAAGAATTGCATGTTCGTAAAGCAAAACAATTTTTTTCACCAATTTGTAGAAGGTGTCACCTACTGATTTTTACTGATGATTTAATATCGATAACCCTGTAGTTGTTATTTACAATATGCTTATTAATTATTGCTCTTTTTCAGATTAGCATCACAAACTTACTATAGCATTATAAAGAGAATATTATGTAATTTTTTTTTACATATATACCTATAACTTCTTTTATTTATTTCATACCATTATATTTCTGCATACAACATAATTTCTTCAATCAGAATCATTTGTTGTCAGTGAGTAAAAGATCTACTTTTTTCCATCTGATCTTCTAAACAGTGTTACACCGTCTTAGGGAATTGTCATGTGTCAATAAGGATGTGGATCTGTAATTCTACAGTTTTATAAGCCCCATTGAGTAGGGCAAAAAGCAAAATGAAGGCAAGATGGCAACAAAGATGTGTTGTGTTTTTTGTGTGAATATTTATATATATATGCTGTAGTCTGGGTGAGTTGTCCTTAAAATTGTATGGCTTTATTTGGGGGCACTGAGTCAGTTTGTCAGTCAGCTATCTGCAGCATGACTTTTCCAGTGGCAAATTCCTAGAAATTACAGCTTTGAGGGTATTTTGCTAGGAAAACACTGATACCTTCTTTAAAAATGTGAATTTGTTAAATAGCTCAATATTAATAAAGTTTGGCTATAAGCAGCGGGAAAGAGATGTTTCACAGTACATTTTTGTTTACTTATTATTTTTGTGACAATTGAATAAAATAAAAATAAAATTATAATATCCCTTAAGTATGTAAAAAATAAACTTCTTTTAATTTTACATCTATCTATCATCTATCATGTATGTGTGGTGTGTCTCATGTATGGTGTGTGTGAGTGTCTGTGTGTACATGTACACATATGACTATCACAGCACACATGTGAAGGTCACAGGAATAACCTCTCTCCTTTCACCCTGTAAGTTCTGGGAACTGAACTCAGAAATAGGATCCTAAATGACAGGGGAGACCTAACTCAGTCATTACTGTTTCTTACCTTTGCTATCTCAGTCTATGTATGCATAGTTGTGTGTGTGTGTGTTCAGACAGACATATCTATCCCAGTCTGTGTATGCATAGTTGTGTGTGTGTGTGTTCAGACAGACATATCTATCCCAGTCTGTATATGTATAGTTGTGTGTGTGTGTGTGTTCAGACAGATATATCTATCCCGGTCTGTATATGTATAGTTGTGTGTGTGTGTTCAGACAGATATATCTATCCTGGTCTGTATATGTATAGTTGTGTGTGTGTGTTCAAACAGATATATCTATCCCAGTCTGTATATGTATAGTTGTGTGTGTATGTGTTCAGATATACATATCTCTGAGATTCCACACAATTATTTTACTGTGCCCAAAAGAATTAGTTTTTGGTCAGCTCTTCACAGCTACACATAGAGCAAAGCATAACTGATTGGAAGAGCTTGTGAGTTTGTTCTTTTGATTGTTCTAGAGCCCGTTTTAGAGTCAGAGCTGCTCTTTTTCTGCTGACTCCCTGAGAAAGGAATGTGTAACGTGGGCATCGCTCCACACTGCAGTGTGTCAGGGGAAGCAGAGCCTCACTGGAGTGGAGCAGGGAGAACAGGAGAGACCGGAGAATGGTGGGGATCAGGGAGGAGACAAAAAGACGTCAGTGTGCTCTGTGTGCTGTACAGCAAAATAGCTAATATTTGGTCATTTTATGGTTACTCTTATGTATCAAATTAACTTCTTAGTGCCTGATGTACAGCATCTTCACAGAAGTCCAGTGGTAGATTATAACTTATCATTTTTAAAGAAGCTAAGAGGGGATTTGGACTTGGAAAATTTAGTTTTACTGCACTGGCTGAATGCTCATTGTAGATGGCACTCTCGACATTTAGATGTCCTTTGGCATCGGAATCAAAGGTTCTTTTATTTTTTCCCCCATTGGAGTTATACTTTTCTTTTAGTACATCAAAAATACCTAAAGTTATGTTACAGTGAAGAAGTTTGCTGAATACAGTAGGAATTCTTCAGTTTTATTATCTTAATAAATAATCATATGTATGAGAGACATCTGACATCCAAAAACAGCTCTTGAGGGAGATGTCTGTAGATCTGTACTGATGACCATGTTCTTTCATTGTAAGTCCAAGTCTTAGCATTTGGCAGTCAAAATCAAATTATTCATGCCTTGTAGCAGAGTTTTGTTGACAGAAACATGAAATGCTAAATAGACAGAGGTCTATATTCATATATCCCCCATAAAAAGAAAAGGCACAGAGTATCTGTCCTGTCCCTACGGTAAGAATCTCAAATGTAAAATCATTCAGGTTAAACAGACAAATAGTAACCAGAATGATAAGTTCTGTAAACATCTGGTTAGATGTATTTATCTTGGTAATAAAAGTACAAGAATGAAAGAAAGGTTGAGGAAAAAAAAAAGAGTTGAAAATATAGAAATTTATTTTTCCAAACATGTGCCATGTGCCCTAAGCACTGTGATGATTGATTTACATTCATTATTTTTAACGATGAGGTAGATACTTTTACATTCATTATTTTTAACGATGAGGTAGATACTTTGTAGATTCTGAATTAGCTTTCTCATGGTCATATAGCATAAAAAAAGGGTAGAAATGGGAAAATAATTCTGAAAGGAAATGTTAAAAATACCAACGTAGTCTTTTACAAAGTTTTTGCTATGGATTTCTCATTTTTATGTGTTAAAATATACCAACATTATTTCTCTAAGAAACTCCTGACCCTTATTGCTCTCCTTCTGGGTAATTTATAATTATTTTGCATGTGATTAAAATTTATTTAAAAAATACTTAACATCAAAACTGATTTTAGATTTCCACTACCCTTTACTTCTGTTTTTAGTTCCTTTTAAGATAAAAATCTGTTTTGTCTTCTCCATGACAAACTATTATATATAACTGGATTTTGAAAATAAAATTAAAAATTCTGTATCATGAACCAGAAATGCCAGCAGTTCTAATTGGAAAAAGAGAAAGTTTAGAATGTAGTTACTCCCTTTTCCCAGAATCTGTTACTTGTGCCTAGGAGACTTTCCAGAGGCATACATATGAACAGGTTAAATAAATATACTTCTCTTTTTAAACAACAAATGTTGTATCAGGGCTTTTACCTGTGGAAGCTGCCCTTTCTTTTCACTTATGTTGTTTTGAATAAGCTCACTAGGTAACTGTGAGGACTGGTTGATGCCTGTCTGCAGAGCTCTCACCCCACACGTGATTTTACAATGCTCTACCTATGGTAGTTGACGAAGGGTAGCCTGGAGGATTAGGAAGGAAGACAGCTGGCTAGAAAATGCTCTGGGATCATCGAGTGTGGGCTGGAGGGGGCATTGAGAACGGATGGGGGATAAGGGGAGGCCCAGGGAAATCACAGATCCCCTGCAGACAAGAGACTGGGCCTATTGCACTAGAATGACCCAGCATCCTCCTGGCTCAGCTACAGGGCTGCCTGGAAGAGTCTGATGCCCTTTTGGCTTCAGCCATTGGGTTTTGAGTGATTGACCTTAATTTTGACTCTAAGGTTTGTGTTTAGCAATCAGGAGCCTGTGTTTGGCCAGGTTTGCCCAAATGGGCCCTGAGAGTGCTTCAGCCCCCTCCCCCTCCATGAGGACTAAGTTTGTGGTTCAGCTAGAATAATTCTCCCCGATTCCCCCTCCCTCCCTTTCTTCTCCACCCTCCCCTCTCATCACCTGCCATTTCCTTCTTCCTTCCTATCCCCCTTTTCCTTTTCTCTCTTCTTTCTTCTTATTCTTGGTTGGTCTGTGGTTGAGGGCAGCCCTGGCTGAAGGAGCCTCCCGTGCATCTTCTCACTATGTTACTGAGACTTGTCGCACTGGGCTCCACCTAGGTCACGAGATGTCACCTAGTTAAGTGTTGATTTCCTAATTTATCCAGGGATTTTGCTTTTTGATTTTCTAAAAATCATAGCTGATCTGTATAAAATGAGTATAGTTTATTTTGAGTGATGCTTGTTAATTGAATGTTCAGCGAATAAATCTGTGTAAACGAGTTTGGAAGGTAAATAGTCATTGAGTTGAATAATTTTTCTTAATCATTTGCCATACTTGCTGATTTTTTCCAGGAGATTTTGGTATTTCCTGTAGTTTAGCTGCAGTTGGTACTTTGAAATGTATTGCAGAAAACGTTAGAAAGGGTTTAATAAGAACAATGGGCATTTTAAACAGCTCATTTTCAGAGTTCCCAGTGTGCTGAATAATTAAGTCGCTCTTAAGAATTTTTATTGATGTTGGTAGAATTACCAAAGAATAATAAAAGTTTGAATTCTAGACCAAACCCAGCATTTACTACATTTGTGATCTTGTTTTTGGCTTAACTTTAAATAGATTATTGCTTTCTCTTTTTTATTGTCTTATAAAGATGCCTTTAGGGTGGATAGCTGTTGATTGGGCTGAACATAGTGAAAATCCATGATGTATTTATTGCTCTCGCTAACGTTTCGTTTCTGATAGGTAAGTCACTAGAACTAAGAGTGTTTTAAACAGAATAGAGCAGATGTTGTCTACTGTCATGCAGCTGCCAGTTAAAAACTGGCAGAAGCACTGATGTTGAGATAGTAAGAATTTTTGTGTTATTGAATTTCTGAGGTAAGATTAGCATAGTGTTCTTGTAGTTTTGGATGATCTTACACAGGCAGTGTTCTTTCATAGTTAATGAAGGGGAAGTTCTATTAATTTATAGCTTTATCAGTTTAATATGAAACATAGTTGAAAGTATTGATTAAAGATTTCAAATGTTCCAGTGATGAAATCTTGAATTTTGCAGTTGTATGGGTTAAATGGGGTGAAAATATGTTAATTTAGTTTAAATGCATAGAAAAGCATATAGGGCAAAGGCATGTACCTTTGCTTATTGAGTAAAGACAATTGTAACAAGCATCCAGCAAAGGAGTGTTCATCCATCATGAGGCCTCTGTTGGTGTTTCTTCTCCAAATCCTTGTTTCATGTGCTATCTGTGGTAAATACTGCTTTTCATCTCTTCCATGGTTACCCATGTGTAAGCTCCACCACTCTCCTGTTCAGCATTTACCCGTGAACATAGGAAAAGCTTCTCTGTAACCTTTGGTGTATTTTGTCTTTCCTCTTTCTGTCAAGCATCTCTCTTTTTCTTAGCAACTACAATAAACATAGGCCTCGGGAAGGTTGCTTGTATTCTGTGTTGGTGCCATCCAACACTGAACTTTACTTATTTTGGGGATTTGGAAATGTATTATAGATCAACAAGCTCTTCATTTCACCCTTTGTGTGACCCCCCCCCACCAGGGGCTTTTATCCTAGATTCCACTTGGGTTGGCTCTCATCCATTTTTTTCTTGTCCATCTGGCCCTCCTTGCTGACACTCTCTTTCCTGATATCATTGTCCTGATTCTCCTGACTCTTACTCTCCTGAGCTTTCAGCTTCATGTCCTCAGTCCCCACTCAGTCTCAGCTGAGCATGACACTTTGAAGGTCTTGGACAGGAACAGTAATCCATTGCTCCTGGATGGTGAACTATGCCATGTTACTGCAGGATGAATATTCAGCGTAAAGACATATTACAGGTTAGAGTCAAACTTGTCTCAGGCTTGGCATAGAATTGTGTGTACTTGTGTGTGTTGTATGGAGGGGATTTAGACTCTATGATACTGATATTAAGTTGTTTCTGTGAGATAGACTGTAGTCTTGATCTCAAGCTTGGTCATTTATAGTTTCCGTTGTCAGACTGCTGCTCAGTGTGACACCTGACCGTAGGTGCTCAGTAAATATTTTTAGTCTATTTTTATCTTAATTTTTTGTCTCAAAGATATAATAAAAAATTATGTAACTATGTTACTGACTGATATAGCTCTGAGATATTTCCCACAGTTATAAATTCTTGCCAGTAGATGTGCAAATTTGTAGTCAGAAAGTTGCAGAGAGGAGCCTGGCCCTTCCCCATGTTCATAGCTACTCTCTACCCTCCTTTCTTCCTCTCCCACAAGTACTCTTGATGCTCCAGGACAGGCACTGTGTGCAGTGTGTCCTGGTTCTCTGAAGTACCCACACAGTGACCCTGTGAACTGAAGTCAGAGTCCTTCTTGATTGGACCCCAAGGCAGAGCTTACCAGAAAAGTCAGAGCTGTGGTGCTGGGGGGACATGATACAGGGGGCGTAGCAGAAACCTGGACTACTGTGAGCCTACTGGCATTTCATCACATAAAGCTGTCTTGCTGTCTCATGGACACTTTCATCACCATGACATAAACACTTATATCAGTTCATAGTCCTGTCTCTCCTAGCAAAAATATATCTAAGCTATTTAACCTCTATGGCTGAATTTACTCACCAGGCTTTGTCATTTGCTGCCAGGAGCAGCATTTTCTTTGAGGCAATGATGTGCATCTTTTGCAAGAGTGTCATAGCATTTTTGATAGATTTGAGTTTATGTGACAGATTCAGGTAAAGATTTCCCTGAATAATTATAGTTATTCTTTAATTTTTAACTGCAATTTTAAACTAAAGTCATACTTAATTTTTTTCTTTGGAGAATTTTTTTCTCTGATAATTTCTGTCTTGCTATTTTGTTTTAACTTTGTCTAATTTCTCTTTGTTTTATGAAAATGTATTATTTAATACTAATTGGTTATATGCTTTAACATTAATTATATATAGTTAAGTAGTTCAAATATGTATAAGATGCAGGCATATTATGAAATTTAGTAATAATATATAAATTAAATCTTTATCAACTGTGTAATAGACTTTTAAGGAACATTTAATTAATTAATGTGTGTGTGCATGTGTGTGTGTATGTTCGTGTGTGTGTGTGTGTGTGTGTGTGTGTGTGTGTGTGTACAGGCATGCAGATGTGGGTCGGAGGAAACCTGTGGGAGTTAGTTCCCTTCTCTCATTATGTTGATTCTAGGGACAGCACATGAGTCACCAGGCTGAGGACAGACACCTTTACTTCCTGGGCCATCACTGTATCTCCCAAACTCCCTTTTAATTTTGGAGATCTTGTTATGTAGCACAGGCTAGTCTTGAACTCTCAAGTCTCATGTCTCTACCTCTCATTTACCACAATTACAGGTGTGAACTACCATTCTGGCCTGACTTACTTTAATATTAATGATATAAGTTAATATAAAATGTTTTAATATTTTTAAGTATATAAGGTGGTTATCCACATGGTATCCCAGGAGATCTCCATGCTTCTTAAAGAGCTGCACGTACTGATTTAATTTTGGAAAAGAAACCATAAAGGACAAAACTTTAAGTAGTTTCATGTGTTTATAGTGTAGTGTGAATGGAGGATCGGTAAACAAGCTTCAAGTAGAAGAGATGTTTGGATTTGTACAGAGAATATATCGTATTAAACGGTGAAGTTCCAACATTTTGAAGAAATAAACTAGCTATATTTATGACTTCAGATAACATTTGATAATCTCATAAACAAAATTATTTTACTTATCAATATATATGTACAAACACACGCATTCTGTTTATTTAAAGTTTTGTAGGCACATGTGTGCCATGGTGTACCTGCAGAGGTTGGAGGATCTGAGTCTCTCCTTCCACCATGTGGATTCTGAGGATCAAACTCAGGTCCTCAACCTTGGTGGCAAGTGCCTTTATCTGCTGGGCCAATGAGATGGCTCACAGATTTTAGTTTCTATAGATTTGCCTATTCTAGATCCTTCAAATAGACTCCACTTCTGAGCATGATGTTTTCAAAATTGAATCATGTTATAAGCTTGTGTACTTCATTGCTTTTTATTGCTGAGTAGTATTCAATTATTTATTCATTGTCTTGATAAACATGTATTAATTAAATTCTTTCATTATGAGTAGCAATGCTATGAATATCTCCATAAAAGATTTTGTGTGCACATGTGCAAACATGAGCATACCATAGTGTACAGTGTGTCATGAACCATTGCCTTGCTACATGTGTAGGATGCTTTTTGTTCCTTCATGTTCTGTTTCCTGTCCTGAAACCCTGGCCATGATTCATTATGGTGATTTTATAGTGGTTTCTTTTTCATTTATTTATTTATTATTATTCTTTTTTCTTTTTAGAGAAAACCCAGATTGTAGCACTGTGAGGGTTGGGTGGGGTAGGGGGTGACCTTGGCACTCTAGTGCTGCACGCTGCTCTAGTCCCTGGAGTTTTGGGTTTTTTTAGTTATTCATTTTTCTAAATAATAACTTTGTTGTGAGACAATCCCTATACTATAAAATTCTCCCCCTTTAAATGTATAATTTAATCCTTTGAAAAATACAGTGTTAGTAAGCTTGTCGTCCTTTCTAGTGTGTGGTTTTCCTCTTTAGGGGTGGGGGCCCCCGATTTTTATCACAGCAATGTTTGTGGGTGCTATGGGACAGACCTCAGGTCTTCATTCCTCAGTCCCGGTTCTTACTGCCAGGACTCTGGCCAGTGCTGGATACAGCCTTCAGCTTAGCTGAACCAGTTCCAGTTTCTTGCAGTGAATTCTCATATTTAATAAATATTTCAACACTTAATCAATCAACCATGTGTTTCCAGATTTCTAACAGTTTTCAACAAACATTCTTCCCAAAATCTGTTATTCCACAGTTAATTGTTTGTGTTATTTCCCTTAAGAAATAATTAGGTTAGAAAAAGCCAGTATGCTGTTTGCTTAGTTAGCATCGTATGTTCCCTGCAGAAAGTGTTTGGGACAAAAGCTCCACTTGTGCCTAGTATTGTTACTGCTGCTGCTGGGATGTATGTTTGTGTGTATGTGTGCGTGTGCGTGTGCGTGTGCGTGTGTGTGTGTGGTGTGTGTGTGGTGTTGTTTCATCTCTATGAGACCTGGAATTTCACTTGAGGACAGACATGCCTTGCTATCTGTGTGCTTCTCTCCCCTGTTCCGTTGAGTGGTGGCAGCTGTGAGTGAGCCAGTACGTAACCCCTCCTTTCCATAGTCTCTGCTCTCTGCCACTAGAATTGCAGACTCTTGGTTTATCTCTTTGTTCTTTTATACTTGCAAAATATGAGAACTGAGGAAAGTATGGATAGACTTGCAGTCTTGTTCTTTTTTGTACAAATTTTTGACTTGACATTTCTGTAGTCTACAATTAAAATTTTCCATTTTTTTTTTTTTTTTTTTGGTAAGACCTTGCTGTGTTTCCTTAGCTAGCCTGGCACTTGCTTTATCATCCAGGCTGGCCCCAAACTGCCTGCAGCCCTTCTGTCTAGCTTCCTGAGTTCTGGGAACATAGACATGTGCCACTGATTCTCTGTTATTTCATATGCACATATGTGTGCGCATGTCTGCATGCATGTGTGTGATAATTAACTTTTTATGACATTCATTTGATTCACTTCATTGATACTTACTAAGAACTACTTTTTTCTTTATCTAATGTTTTAGCATCTATTTAGCTGATAGGAAATACCATGGAAAAGAAAACAGCATGGCAGTGGGGATTTTATAGTCTGAAATGGCAGAGTAGCATAAAAGCATAGGCTGCTATTTCTTTTTCAGTGTTGAAGACTGACTTTAGGACTTGTGCATGGTAGGCTAGCCCTCTATCACTGCAGTGATGCTCAGCTCTTAGGATGTAATGTTAGTGGGATGGGTTCACCAGTCCTCGGGGAAGACCTTGGAAGGTGGGAAATGAATCATCCACAAGGCACATTCCAGTAGGTTGACTTCAAGCCAGATTTCTATTCTAAAGGTGGTGGCCCAGCCTTTAATCCTAGTCCTCAGGAGGCCTGTTGGGCCTCAGCTCCCTGCTAGTTCCCTGTGGGGCAGAGGGCAAGAAGGCAGGAAGAACAATGACTCCAGATACTAGATGAAACAGGTAAGTCCAGTTTTATTGAGGAAGGGGAAATCTTTAAATACCCTCCTCCCAGCAAGTAGGGGTAGGGGAGGGCTTTGTTTTTCTGGCATCTGCTCTGTGGGACCACACTCTACTCTAGGTCAACTAGAGTATCTAGACTCCTCCCTGGTCAAGGCCCCAGCCAGACCCCAGGTTGGCTTCTGAGGAAGTGCTAGGAGCACTATTTTAAGGCACCAGTTATAACCAGTTTGAACTGGCTAATGCCAGGCTCTTTTCTGGGTCCTTACAAGCCTAAACATCGAGGCCCAGGTGGTGAGGTCTCTGAGTTCAATGCCAGTGTTATCTACATGGAGAGTTCTGGGTCAGAACTAAAGTGAGAAACAAGTAAGAAAACAGACTATCAGCACCCCCCCCCACACACACACACAGAGAAGGTGGGATGGGAAACCTCTGTTTTATTGTGTGATAGGCCCTTGATATTTAGCTCAGGATGGCCTGGAACTCATAGCCCAGGCTGGACTCAATCTTTTGTTGAGCCCCTTGCTGCTTACTCTTATAATACAGGTGTGCGCCACCACAGCTAGCAGAAGTCTTACTGGGGGATGGTATTTGTGGTTATCCTTAGCTGTGGCTGGGGGATGGTATTTGGGATAATTCTTACCTCTAGACCTATTTTTAGTTGTACCCTGTAATCTTAGAATACTGGATAATCTTACCAAGAAAGATGTTTACCATGGTCTCTGAGTGTAATTCAATAGCCTTCTTGTCTCCCAGTTTCACATCATTATACATTTGGGTTCTTCTTTGTGTAGTCTTATTATTTTTGTGCTCTTAAATATACTTACATTTTATGGTTAATACATGCATGGAAATAAGCTTCCCTTTTTGTGTTTGCAGATATTTCAGTGCTAATTTGCTGTAAGAGCTTATGAAGTAGCACATACTTTTTACTGTGCATAAAAGATGAGAAGGATGCTCAACTCACCTTTGGACATATTCTGTTTCACAAAGGGAGGAAGTACATAAATTGCATTAAGACACTTTCATTAGCTGTCTAAGAGGGAAAGTAAGATGATTAAGCATTGGAACAGGCTGAAATAGGAGTTGAGAAACTATCTGAAGAACTTATGCAGGGGCATAGTTTAGTGGTAGAATGTGTGCATGGTGTGTATAAGGTTCAGCATTCAATCCCTACCACCACAAAAATGAACAAACAAATTAAAAAAAAGTTTTTAAAACAGACTCATTAATCAGTTTTCACAATGGAAGAATGAATCACATAGCTCTTTGAGGCTCTCTACAACTCAACATCCTGCAGTCCTCCGCAGTCCTGTAATAATGCATATGACAGAGCATGCCATCGAGTCACCACTGAACTCCGGAGCACACATCACGGGATTAAAGAAAGCTTCAATCAGAGTAAGCAGAATGCATAGGAGACAAAGACTATACTCTCAGTGACAATGGTATTGCTCACAACTACTGAATCACAAGGCAATAAAGTAATTTATATGAAAGCAACATTTACTAGAGTCCTGACAGGTACTTCCCACTTTTAGTTACCATTTATAAGGCAAATGTTCTTCAAATCATCACAGTTGTCAGAGTTGGAATTCTAAGTGAGCAAGTACTTTGGCCAAGCAGGTTGCTAAGCATTTGGAGTACAGAGGTGCTTGGTACTGTGTTGAGAGTGGAAGGCTGTGCATGAGTGAGATGAACCTCTCAGATGGAGGCTACAAGGATTGTCAGCTCGGAGCAACAAGGGAAGCAAAAGTAGTCTGACCACGGATTCGGGAAGAAATTTTGTTTACATATGTTTAATCTTTTGCTGCTTCTATGGTAGAATAGTATGCCATATATTATACGGTATATATGCTGTATACCTCTTTAGAGGATCTCAGAGGTGATCACTTAATAACTACAAAGCCTGTGGCATAGAAAGCTTCTATAACTTCCCCTTGATTACTCCTTATAGGAAGGGGTCAAGCTTGGTTTGTAAGAAGGTAATGGGGACTGCAGAGTCTGGAGTTCTCCTAACTGCTGTTTCTTTTCTTTCTTCTTCTTCTTTTTTTTTTAGTTTTATTTTTTTATTTTTGAATAAAGTCTGATTTTTTTATCCTTGTTCAGACTCTCTTCCCCCTCCTGCCCCTCCCAGTCACTCTCTCTTCTTCCCATCTCCTCATCTCCTCCCCAGCAAGGGCAGGACGTCCCACCTTGGGACCTCTTAACTGCTGTTTCAATATAGCTTTTCTTAGTTCTTGTACAGGAAGAAAGGTTTTTGGGGCCAAACTGTTATTAAAAACTGGGTTACAGTACTTACTGCCTTGCATACCAGCAGCACGCCTTATTAGACAATAGAGATCTGTAGGCTGGACCTTATCTTTCCCAGAGTCTGCTGTGGTTTCCCAGGGTCTTTGGCACATCTGGCCTTCAGGCTTGCTGATTGTAAGGAAGATAGTGGAACATTCCAGGAAGGTCAGAGAAGGGCAGAGATGGTGCAGCAGCAGTTTGCTGAGGATGCTGGTTTGGGGAATGTTTGAGTCAGGAGCCTTTGCCAGGAGGCAATTTCTGAGAAGCTCAGTGGGAGGGGTACAGAGAGACTGCCTACATGATTTTGAGAGGTGAATAAATGTTCCTTGGGGATGATTTAATAAATTAAGTGAAACATGACCCCTGCAGTATTTTAAAGCGTTCATTTGCTTAGAGCAGCAGGAAGCAAACTATCCAAAAGCCCAACCTGGCTTTTTCCTTTGAAAAACGATTCAAGATTCCTGAAGGAATCATTTCTTTAACTCAGTATGCCATATGTGTGGAGTCCTCATAAAATTATTCTAATTTTCCCCCTAGTAGAGGTAAGAACTAGGGAGAATAGTTTATTCAACTTTGTATCAAAACACTAAACACACAGAGACCTGAATCTCACAGTGGAAAGACAGTAAGGACTATCTCAGACCCGAGTGTGTGCAGTTTTGTTGAGGTTTGGCATCTGTGCAGAAGGAGGAGAAAAGGCCCCAGAGCAGCTCTGGGCTCGGCAGTTCCACCGTCCTGCCCTAATGAGGCCATGGCTCCCAGTTATTTGATTTGGTTTTTCTTTCTGTTTCTAACACTATGGTGCCCGCATTCTACCACCCAATTCAAGAAATGGAATTGTTTCTGTTACAGGTTGAATTCATGTCAGAAGCGAAGAATAGTCAGGTTTTGTGTGTTCAGGTGTGAGGTCATGATGCTAATGGGAAGCCTTGAGGATTGTGGGCTTTGTGTCATTGGAGAAGGATGTCTTTTGGAGCTAGCAGGATGCCTGTGGTTCCGACTGCACACAGTAGGTAGTGTGAGCGTACCCTTGAAGCCCCTCAGGGAGGCTCTCATCTTTCCTTTTATTCTATGTATCATTTACACTTTTATTTACAGCTTTTTCTAGGTGGACTCAGTAAGCTACAGAATTTGCTTCTTTCAAATATAGATATGCAGTTGGCTAAATACTTTTCTTGCCCTAATTTGTATACATGTTCACATGTATGGACACACTACACTGGCATTATGAGATATGAATTGATCTGTAGAATTTTCTTGTGTTCCATAAGTGTTTTCTACTTAGAGAGAGAATTGAGGCTCAGTATATATTTATTTACTTTGGTTTTGTAAGGCAAGATTTCTCTGTGTAGTCCTTGCTGTCCTGGAACTTACTCTGTAGACCAGGCTGGCCTTAAAAACTCAAGAGATCCATCTGCCTCTGCCTCCCAAGTGCTGGGATGAAAGGCATTCACCACCAATGCCTGGTGCATTTTTAAAATGCATTCCACTTTTCCAGGGCAAGTGTTTAGTGCTAAGGGCTAAGTGGCCAGACTGATCTTTCTGTGTTAGAAGATAGTAGTGACTTCAGTAAATAAGATTATGAATAAAATTATTTTCTGGAGTTTCTTTCTTTATTGTACAACTGAAGAATTTAATTAATTTGCTATCCCTTAGATTTTTCACATGTCTGTGAAATTTTATTCATTGGAACCTTTTTCACATAGGTGTTTGTATTTGTTTTGAGGCAGGGCCTTACATTCTAGCCCAGGCTGTTGAGGAACTGAATATACAACTCAAGGTCACATTGATTCTGTGCCATTCCCTTGCCTCCTGTGTGCTGAAATTTGAGGCATATACCATAATGCCTGGCTTCATTAATATTTTTAAAGGTAGAATCTCTGAAGATACTATACACCAGACGTAAGTAAAATACATTTTTTTAAACTGACATTTATGTTTTACTTTAAATCTAATATGGTAGACAGATTCTTCATTTTCCCTTTAACTTAATGGTAAAGAGTTACTCTTTAAAATAGCTTGGAAATGTTAGCTGGTAGGATGTGGAAAACAGTTAGTTAGGACTAGATTTTAGAACTAGATTTGTGTCATACTTTACTGTTCTTGTTCCATGCTATGTTCTGCCTGTGGCTATGTTCAATAAATCATGCTTTTAAGGCATTTTTTTTTGTTTTCTTTTTCCAAGTCAAACAGTATCCAGCTTTATTAAAGATAATTTCCATAAACAGCCATGGTTTTTCAAGCAGGACATGGGCGGACAATCATAACAGTATACAAGAACTTCCAAACTCCCTTCTCATGGAGACTACCAAAGTCAGAAACCACTATAAAACCTGATGAGTTTTCACTCGATGCTTTGAAAAGGGGGAGAGCTTAGAGTGAGGGCTGACATGTCACACTGAGGATGTTATTTAACAACTTTTCACACGCCAACTCTGACTTTCAGGAAATGAAATGAAAATGGCAGAATTATCAATCTGAAGATCCACAGTCTTTTATAAAAGGAACCACTGCTCTTTTGAGGACACTCAATGATGTCACCGCAAAGTCCAGATTGCCCAACAGACCAGCAAAACCAATTCTGGTGTCAGGTTCCAACATGTATGTCTCTCTGGTTTTAAGGGCGTTAAGTCTATGCTGATGGTACAGGGGGAGGAAAATATAAAAATTAGTTTAGAGTTTTCCCACACAAGGCATGTTGTGCCGTGGTGGCCACATATGTCAACTCCTGAGAGCCAAGAGGAGTCTTCCAAATTATCAGGGGAAGATGTTGTCCATCATCAGCCATTATCAATCCAGTTTGGAAGACACTTTGTTAGTGACACATGTTCCTTCCCTCCCGCAACAATGCAGTGTTCTGTGTGCTAACAACAAAGCCTAAAGAAAAGGTAAAACAAAATTCTACATCTTCATAAAACTTGATTAAAAAAGAGCATCTCAAAGTACACAGTCACCAGAAGTACACACTTCACTTGGCATCTCCAGGACCTGCAGCTTTTTGTGCCTGGACTGTTTTGGCGTCTCCATTTTCTGCAGGATTATTCGCATCCTTACCAGCCTTCCCCTTCTTCCCCTTGGGTACCTTCTCTCCCCTCTTTGCAGGGACCTTTTTAAGCTTGGGCTCTTGCTTCGGAGGAGCAGGTTTAGCAGACAACCTTGCAGATTCAGCCTTTCTTTTGGGCATGGTGGCTGCGGGGAGACATCGGTACTGAATTCAGGGATGTGGTGCGTAGGTTTGGTCTTCCTGGGGTCACTGTCACTGCTTCTTCACACTGCTCTGGTATTTTTTTCATAGATGGCTGATAATTCTGATTTTTCTCTTCTGTCACTCTAACACACATACATATTTGCATACACATATTCACACACACACATGTACGCACAGCTTTCCTTCTCTTTTCCATTATTGTGGCAATTGAATAAGTGAGATGTAACCCTAACCCATTAGTTCTTTATCCCAATTGGGAGGCAAAAATATGGATGACTTTGTAGTGATTCTTGTTTCTAGCATTCTATCATTTTATATCGCAGGGAAGAAAGCTTTTGTTTGTTGCTGGAAGGTTACAACACTGTAGACCAAGTCAGATCACAATGCCTCTTCTTCTCCAGTACAAGTTTTGCTCTTTTAATTTTTTTCTTGGATTATTTCTGGATCACGTTCATGGAAAATTTTTGGACAGTTGAGATAGGTAGTAAAGAGGGAATCTGCTTCTTTTAAAGGTTAGAGTGTGTGTGCATGAATGTATATGTGTGTGTGTGTGTGTGTGTGTGTGTGTGTATGGGCATGTGCAAAAGTCCCACAGAAGAGTGAGTAAAGGCTAACACCATGCAAATTTGTTTCCTATAAAAGTGCAGTGAATTGGTGCATGCCAGAGTTCATCATGAGGTTTTGTTCAATGATATTCCTGGGTTTTCTTTCTGCAGACACTGGAGATAGCCCCTCAGTGTAAGTGATTCTAATTCTTAGGCACCTATAGCAGAATCTGTAAGCAAGATGAAATGACACAATCAAAAGATAAGACAGAAGAGGGTGGGCTGAAATAAATCCTGATGTGACGAACTTACCATTCTTAGTTCTCTTTGGTGCTGGCCCATTTTGTTGTTACTCCAGGAGAGATTGTGACCTAGCAGGCAGATAATGACTCTTATTTATAAGTTTTCTTTTGAAATTGTTGGCTTTGGTGCTCAACTAATTATCCAGTTTGGAGTGTGGTAGCTTAACTGCTCACTCCTGTCTCTTGGTCTGGTTTCCCTCTCTTTATTTAGCATTTCCTACTTACATTGTTCTCTGGAGCAAGTCTTTTTACTGCAGTGTCAACCTTTTACATTTTTTTTACAACACTATAATTATGGCTGTTTTCAGTTCTGACATGTGAGAAGAAAGTGGCAGGTGGGAAGCTTTCCTGACCCCGTTTTCAATCAAATATCAAGCCTGCTGTGGGCTGGGAAGAGCTCTCATTTCATTCCTTCCAGATCTTTCCTGCACCAAGGCTTTGGTTTCCCAGGGCTGCCGACTCACCTGAGGGATCTTGACTACCGATTTTCTTGGGCTCTTTATGCTCGGGTTTAATTACAGCCCAGTGTTGTTCCTAGGCTACAAGGTAAGGTATCTTAAACATCTTCTGTGACCTTCAGAATTATGTGAGTAAGCATTTTCTTGTTCAGGACTGAAATTAAAGGTCTAGTAATGGGCAGCTAATGGCTGAGCTGATTGGGAGAATGATTTATCAGAAGAAAGCTGAGGTATAAATAGGTAATGAGGCTGCTTGGCTTCCTGAATGGGGAGATGAGAAAATGGGAGCTGGTGCCAGGGTCAGCCCAGTCTGCTTCCTGCTTGTTGGGACAGGGACCACTGGGGAAAAGGACCCCAGTATGCAGGAAGTCAGAGTCCAGGCCTGTCAACACTTTCAGAACTCTAGGAGAACTCAGTAAGGCATATGCAGGAGAAGTCATCTTGTTCGACATCTGCACAACATAACCATTGTCCTTCATAGAAAACCCTCAAATCAGAGCAGTAGAGGATGTTTATATCACTTGATGCTTATATCACATTAAATAGAGTCACCAAGACCTGGAGTTTGACATGGACAGTGAGGAGGAAGGAGTAAAAGGCAAGACAGAGCGAAAGAGAGCTACATGATGGCTAGAAACATCTCTACGAGGACCTTGGCGTACTGTCTACCGCAAAGTAGACACTCAGTACACTTGGTATTGGTTCTTTTCTTAGATAAAATGGCAAATATTTGAATCTCCATGCTATTTATCAAAGAGTTCCCCATGTGACTCCACAATGTGCCGAGTTTCCCACTTACCTTTTCTTTTCCTTAAATAAAAACTTCTGTTGCTTTGATTGAACTCAACAAAGTTTAGGTAGAACATTTTCAGAAGAACATATATTTTACTTGTAAGAAGTACTTGGAAGAACTGAATATGTTGTAATCTTGTAATCTCAGCATAAAGGTTAAAGCAGAGATACTGTTGGGAATTTGAAGTCACTCTGGGCTATAGAACTAACACAAAGCCAGTTAGGGATGGATACTATTATAGCTCATATTCCTATTTTGTAATCTTTTGGTAGCTTTTGACTGTGAGGTTTTTTGGGGGGTTGAAGGGTGCATGGAGCACATCTCACTCATTTTTGTATCTCTGGGGCTTCACTGTGGTCAGAACTTTAAAAGCTGACCTGTAACAAGTCCACAAAGTACATTGTTGCTTCTGCACTTTCAGACATGAACACTTACAGGTTTATTCTAGTTTATTCACTTGCAAATGAAAGGCTCAGGGCTTCCACCCAGATGAGCTCCTTACAGTTCCTTCTCAGAGCATGGTTTTTGCTGTTGTGTTTCATTTTGTCTTAAATGACCTACTGGCAGGCACTGTTTTGATTGTTGTAGTAGTAATGCAGATGACTGGATTTAAAGAACAGTTTGGTTAAAGATAATGTGTAAATTAGATGCAGTATATGACAGAGCTTATGAAAACTCTTGGGCTTGATTAGGTTGTCCACACAGAACACACAGAGCTGTATTTTTCAGAGTCATTAATACAGAAGTGTGAATGATGTCACTTATTTCTTGTGTATGGGATGTTAGTGTACTCTTCTAGCTAATCTTGTAGCACAGTAATTGACAGGATTGTCTTCTATCTTGGCTGCCCAGCTGCTCTCACTCATGTGGCTGCACAAATGCTACAGTGAAGCTTAGCAATCTTGGTGAATCTGTGTTTTAGTCTAGGTCCTCTGACAAGTTTACTTGAGGTAGTGGGGTAATGAGGCTGCTGTTTATGACATCAGAATAGGGTTAATATGTACAAGGGTAGTTTGTTATTGAGCAGAGGACCTTAGACTTCAAGGACTCAATTCTGTGTTGGCAATCAAGGGACTGTATTCCGGAAACAAGAGTAGCTATAGATTCTCGTGTACTTAAATTCTTCTGTTTAATAATGTTAATCACGTTCACGGTTATGTTGCATAACACCATGGGGTTGGTAATCTTCCCAGTCCATTACCAGTGATTGATTTGTTTTCAGGATGATGTGAACTTAAGAACCTTGTTTTTTTTGTCACAGCTCTGATTTTACTATGATTGTTTTAGTGTCAGTTTACTTTTAAAAAAGTTACTAATAAGGCAATCTTGAAAAATTATTTTTTACTCTCTAGCATGTGTGGGTTGGCTTTGGTTTGTCGACTCTGGACTTTATTAAGAGAAAAGGTCACTTGCCAAGAAGCTGAATTTGTAGGGAGCATGGCATTATATTAACTTTGTATTTAAATTTTGACTGTTTCTGTGAATACGAAACAGGTCTCAATCTGGAGATTATATCAAGTTCCATAGGTCCTACAATTCTATGATTCATTTATGAAATTAGAAATTAAAATTAACCTTATGTAATTGTGCTGATCTATTACGGTTTCCTGCTGTCTGGGTCATTTGAAGACAATGACTACATCTCCCTCTGCATCTTTTGCTCCATAACTTATATAAGTTGTTGCCATACCTTGTCACACCTATGTCATCTTTTCATTGAAAATAGATAGCCATTTATATTTTTAACAGTCATTCTCAATTTCAGACTTGTAATTAGACTGGTCTTAGAACATGTCTCATGTGTCAGATGAGGTACTGACTTTAATAAAAACAGAGTTATAAAATAGAAATACAAAGCTTATTTTTCATGTTTGATTTTCTTTCTGTAGCCTCTGAAACACACAGCTCAGAGCATTCTCATGTCTCTAACGATGTTTCTATCATAATAAGCATTTACCAGGAATCATGAAAACTTGCAGACAGACACCTCCAAACCACAAAATGATACCAAGGAGCTGAAGTATAGTGGACCGGTCTTCTGAGGGCTGTATGCCCAGCCTGCCACCAATGAGTGTGCTTAGAAATGACTTTTCCCTACACAAACCTCATCTTTTCTGTTTGTCAAATTAAATCATTCTATTATTTGACCTCTAAGAATCTTTCAGTTATTATTCTGTAACACCGAAGTGTTTAACAGCTTTTAAAATGAGAAATGAATTACTGGTTATTTAGGTGGTTGGATTTTTGCCTTGCTTGTGCAAAGCCCTGGTTCAGTTCCCAGCACTGAAAAGCAAACCAGAACTTGGCTATATAATAATATGAAAACATACATTTTTATAAAGTTTTATTTCTAAATATCCTTCAGATATAATCATTGACTACTACTTCTCCTCGTCCTCGTCCTCCTCTTCCTCATCCTCGTCCTCCTCTTCCTTCTCTTCCTCCTGTTGTATGAAATTTCTGGCCCAGACTTTTGGGCCTAGACTCACAGTTCAGACCCACAGTCCCACAGAAACACACAGATGCTTATATTATTTTTATGCTGATTGGCCTAGGGCCCAAGCATATAACTTACTAACTGTTTACTTTTAAACTAACTCATTATTCTTATCTTGTTTGGTCATTCGGCTTGGTACCTTTTCTTAGTAGCATTTTAACTTCTTTCCTCTGCGTCTCCTGGCATCTCTGCTCTATTCTTCCTGTTTCCAGAGTTTTCTTAGTCTGGTAGCCCCACCCATACTTCCTGTCTGCCTTTAACTAATCAGCATTTTTATTAAACCAGTAGGCAGGACAATTATTTACAATGTAACAACATAATCCCACTACATCCTTCTCCTCTTCTTCCTTCTCTTTGGAGGGAAGGACATGTTAGAGACTGAGTCCAGAATCTGTTTCTTCTCTTTGGACTACTTATATACTAGACATCTGAAGTCAGCTCCTGAATGTTAGAACACCATACAGAATGCAAAGACATTATCCTTGTACTTACCTTACTATAAGTTTGGTTTGTTGGTATTGTGGTTGCATGAGGTTTGACTGTGTTTCTCAAAGTTTTATGAGCTGGAAGTATGGCTCCCATGCTGCAGGTGCTGAGGTAGTGGAACCTGTGAAACGTAGGGCCTGTTGAGAGCTAATTATATCATAAACATAGTGTAGTCCCCTGTACTTGAGTTAGTTCTCAAGGGAGTGTTTTGTTTTGTTTTGTTTTTGAGACAAGGTTTCACTAAATAGTGCTGGCTGGCCTAGAACTTGCTGTTTAGAGCAGGCTGGCTCCAAATGCATAGATATCCACCTGGTTTTGTGTACTATTCCCAAGTTTGGGTTAGATGCTTTCATGCCTGACCCACAGAAGCAGGTTTTTATAAAATGAGGCCATTCTATACCATTGGCCCCCTTCTGCATGTCGCAGGCACCTTTCTTGCCTCTTCACCATGTATTACAGCTTAGGGCCTCTTGAGGACTCAGATATCAGGACCCTTGGACTTTTCACTCATCACAATTGTGAACAACATAAACCTATATTTTATCCATTGTTCAGTGTGTTTTGTTGCAGCAACACAAAATGGACTAATCATTCCTGAAGACCTGCATGTAGAATTTGATCCTTGTGATCTCACAAGTGTCAGCGCTACGGCTCTGCATGCCTTGATTGCAACCCAGCCATGGGGGAAAATGACATTTAATACTGGCTCAATGAACTTATTGGAGCTGTTTTTCTAACTCCTTGAGAGCAGTGCCAGGTCTCTGTAGGAGTTCTCTATTGTGATCATAACACGATACTCAAAACTTAGTATCATAAAACAATAAAATATAGTCTTATAGTTCTGGGGATCTTATAAAGCTAACTAAAAAGTATTATCTATACTGTGTTCCTTTGTGAGTTTTTTCTTTTCAAAACATTTTTCAGTATACACAGAGATCAGAGGATAACTTGACTTCTTCTTCTGCCACATGAGTCCCAGGGATTAGACTCTGATCATCAAGCTCTGTAGCAAGTGCCGTAACCCTGTTACCTTTACTGGCTCAGTCTTTGGGAGGCTGCATGTATCCCCGGTCATGCCAACCTCATGGCTCTGCTCTCTACTTCATCACTGTGTCTTCTCTGTGGCCTTCTTGCCTCCCTCGAGCAGACAGAACCCACCCTTGTGATTCAGGACAGTCTTCCCATTAAATCTTCAACTTAATCATTGCCTTGCATGCCCCTCTTGCTGTATAAAACAATGTGTTCATGGTCCTGGGTCAAGACTGTAGACCTTGTGCAGGTCTGTTCTACTGGATGCCTTCTAGCCCTAGCTGGTATCTTACTGAAGTCACTATGTCAGAAAGGTCTTTGGGACCAACTTAGGACCCCCATCCATTCTGGTAATTTCAACTACATTGCTAAATTTTATTAGTTTTTAAAAGAGTGGATTTATTTTCTAAATTTATTTTTATCTAATTAATAATTCACTTTCTGTCTCCCTTTAGTCGACAGGTAGAGCGGAAATGTGGTCAGTCTAATTTCTTCCCAGCACTTGGTGCATTGTCAGAGAAGTTTGTTCAGCTGACCATTCTGAATATAGTTTTTGAAAACCATCTTACATTAGAATTGTGTTAAGAAATACACACTAAAAAAACAAACAAATTGATCTTTAGTGAAAATAAGCTTTCCTTGTGTTTCCTTTGAATTTAAATGTCTCTTTGGAACCTGACTAAAATTAAAAAACAAAAAACAAAAACAAAATAACCCCCAGAACAAAACAAAATCAGAAGTAAAAAGGAACTATAAGAAAAAAATGTGAAAATGAGACTGAATTATTCTGTGCAAAATGAATGGTACCAGAGGACATTATGTTAACTGAGGTAAGCCAGACAAAAAAGACAGATACTGTATTTTGTGTTTCTCACATATGGCAGTTTAAGATGTTAGTCTAGAGGAGGAGGAAGAGGAGCAGGAGGAGGAGAGGGGGAGGAATAATAGTAATTATTAGAGGCCACGAGGAGGCGTGAAGAGGAGATAGTGGGAGGCTGGATAACAGGCACCTAAACACATTGATGGAGTAATGAGCTCCAGTGTGCTATTGCACTGTAGCGTGATGACAGCTCACAGGAAGCTTTTGTAAATTTTATGAAAAAGTATAAAAGAAGAGCTCAGAGGCTCCAAATATTAAGAAATGGTAAGGAAATGAAAGTGCTAATTACCCTGATAAGATTTTATACATGTTTTGAAATATTACATTATACCTCATACAGATATACAATTATCACATGTTAGTTAAAAAAGAAAGAGAGCCTGTGGTAGTGGCACCCACCTTTAATCCCAGCATCCAGGAGGCCAAGTCAGACTGATCTAGTGAGTTCAAGACCATTCTGGTTTATAGAGTTCCAGGATAGCCAGGGCTACACAAAGAAACCCTGTCTTGAAACCCTCTCCCCCCAAAAACCCACCAGCTCCAACAAAATAAGACAAAACAAAAAGAAAAAAGAATTATAATTAATGCAAACAGTAAATACTAAATACTTAGCTAAAAATAATGGTAACATTCATTACCTTGGTCTGAGCCATCACCCTGATGCAGCCTATTGAGCACAGATTTACAGTGTTAGCATTCCTAATTCAGAGGAGACTGAGATGAAAGCTATTACAGTCACAGAAGGGCCTAGCAAGAATGGAGGAAGGAGAGGCTCATTATAATTGAGACATCGATTCTGGTAAGTAGGGCTTTTCTGATGCTGTTCTCAAAACATGGTCTGAACTTTAGGAAACCCAAAGAGCTTTTAGAGAGAAAGAACACTGACTATTGACATGGTACCAAGAGGGATCTGGCCTAATGGGAAGCCTGGATTTCAGTAAGCAGGTAATTTTTAGTTGTAACATTGTTCACATATGCGTCTAGGTGATTAATAAAACAGCCTCCAGTAGCCACTCAGGAGGGAGAGGAGTGTTGTGGAGAGGAATGTGCTTCCTGAAAATTCCTGTGTTGGAGCTGTCACCCATGTGACTGTATGTGAACACAGGACTTCAGAGAGGTTAAGGTTAGAGGTTATTGGGTGGGGATCCCTAATCCAAGAGGACTCATAGCCTCAGAAGGGAAAGTGACTGAGAGGGCACTCAGCCTGAGGACATGGTGAGGCCACAGAGAGGCCATTCACGAAATCAAATCTGCCAACCTTTGTCTATGGACATCTGCCCTCCAGAATTGTAAACACAAAAACTCTGTTGTTCAAAGCACCCTGTTTGTGGTCTTCTATTAGGGCCTCTGTGGCAGTTCTAGGAGGCCTGGTGACCTGAGTTCTGAAATTCAGATAGGGCTGGTGGTTTTCAGGACACCACCTAGGTCAAGGGTCTGGTTTGGAGAAGTTCTCAGCAGAGGTAGTTATAGGTAATGTTATTTTGAGTTAAAAGGTAGATGACGAAATCAGGATGGATAAGGTATAGAGAGGTGCTTGGGAGCCTAGAACACTATGCCTGGGCCCTGGGGAGGCAGTTTTGGAGCATCTTGAAATGTGGGGACTAGATGGAGATATTTGGCAGAGTAGAAAATGTGCAGCTTATACTGGGTTTTCAGCAAGGGGCTTCCACAGATCAGGGGATTGTGGTGTGTGTCAGTGGTAGACCTGAGAGTGAGGTACCACTCCAAGCACCCAGAGAAATAGAAACCCAGGGCTTAGTGGGAGTTGGAGTTGGCTGAGACTAGTGAGTGGGTTAGGTTTCCCTGAGTGAAGAGACTGAAAGTATCTGAGCACTTTGTCTTCTATGTTAGGGCTGGCATTCAGAACTGCCGAGGGGATTCTCCAGCCCTTGTTCTTTTAAATCGTGTTTAATAGGAGTATCATCTTGTTGCTCCAGAAAGCTTTATTATTGCTAGTCAGGCCCCATCTTTTCATCCAGTCAGAATGTACTGAATGTGAAGTCCAGGTTGTGGCCCTCTGATGCCCCTTCCCATGATGCTGTTTCTCAGGGACCAGCAGCACTTTTGGCCTTGTTTATTAAGTGAGGTGGCTGGGATGAGAACAGCTCTAATGCTCATTGTTTCTACTCATCATAGCAATTATACTTGCTTATTTTAGAAATTAGGGACATAGGGGAAGAAAGCAAGAGTGCACAGATGCATAAAAAACAACAAACATCTGGGAATTCATAGTCTGTTGTTGAGAGATAGCCACTACTGGTATTGGGGAGTGAAATGGAATAGGCTGTTTTGTTTCTTTTCAGTTTGCAAATAATAACATGATCAATAGGTACCTTTAGAGCCCCTGATGATGGTCAGAGTTCATAGGATGGGACAATAAACTGACTATTTTTGTTATAGAAATATGTGGGGGATAACCTTTTCAGTACATACAAAGGTTTAAGTTTGCTTTTAGAAATATGTGGTAGCTTCTGTGAGATTATGTTTGACAAATTAGAACTGTCATGCTATCTTTAAAGTGAATATTAGAGGTTTGATGAAAAAGATGATTTTTGCTGTATTATTTTACTTTTGAATGAAGTACACTTTCCTTTTTGAAGGTACAATGCTTAACTTTAAAAGAGCTGCTTCTAGACTAGAGAATAAGTTTAGTGAAATAAAGTTAGATATGCATTTCAAGACTTGAGGCAATGCAGAAAAAGTAGGGCCCTGGTCTCCTTGACCGGACGGTAATTAACTTTGGATTGGTGACTGCTTGGCTTCCAAGAAGGCATACAATTTTCCTTTATTTATCCTGTCACTTATCCTCATTGAATTGCCTTCTCATTTGTGATACCATGAGCCTTTCTGAATGATCATAAGAAATTCTCACCTGAGAAATAATCATCATAGCTAACTATAAATATGCTTTACCTTTTTGATATTGCAGCCGACTCACGTGGACAAGGCAAGCTTCCAGGTGGATGCCTTTGGAACATCGTTCATTCTTGATGTCCGGCTGAACCAGTAAGCACTTTCACTGTAATGATGCTATCTAGCGACTTCAAGGACTTAATAATAAGAAATGAATGTGCATTAGAAATTGAACAGCTTTAGTAGATACATAACTTTTGCAAATATATAGTGGTAGATAGGAGTTCTGCAAGCGTTTTGTATAAGAAAATGAGCTTGCTATGGGTGATAGATTATGAAAATATACTTAAGGCAGTAAAAATCCTTTCTCTCTCTGTGTATGCTTGTATGTGTACATGCTCAAGAATGCATGGGTTCAGTGGTGTGCAAGTGGAAGTGGAGGACATAGGACAGCTTCAGATGTCATTCCTGCGGTCTGTCCACTTAAAATGAAAAAAGGATTATTTATTTTGTGTGTGTGCACATGTATGTACTCACTTATAGGTACCTAACGCTATTCTTGTGTGGAGGTCCAAGGACAAGTAGTGGACATTGGTTCTTCCCATGTGGGTCCCAGCTGGTGGCAGGCGCTTTTGCCTACTGAACCGTGGAGCCATCTTACTGGCTTTTTTTTTTTTTAAGGAAAGGTTTCTTCATCAATGGGGTACTTATTCATGTACATTTTGCCCAACTTGCTCATGTTCTTTGAAGAAGTCTGGTGCCAGTGCTTTCATTTTTTGAGGAAGAAGCTCATATGACTATATTTATCAGAATATGAATAAGGAGTTTACAAAACAGAGAGGAAAGTAGATGTTTTTAAAGATATTGACATGAAAATATTAGACATTTTTCTCTTTCGCCTGGGATCTATACTAAATGTAGCTATTTTCTGATGGGGGGGAGGAGGGAGGGTGAAGGCTAACTGGAAGGATCTGGGAGGGGGAACAAGGGGATACATGGATAAAAAAGACTTATTTTATAAATAAAGTATATATATATAAATTGTTCTTTGATCTTAAATCTCATGCACGTGTACAATAAAATATGATCATATTTACTTTGTTTTTCCACGCCAACTCCCTCTATATTCTTCATAATACCTCTACACATCCTTTTCCCAACTTCCTGCCTCTCTCTCTTTTTCTTAAATTACCCATAATTCTTAAATTATCCAGTTGGTACTGTCTGTATAAGCATGGGCATGGGACCATCCACTGGAATGTAGGAATCATACCTGTGGCCACATCTCAAAAGAGATTGACTCTGCCTCAGCAGCTATTAACTACCAAGAATGTCATAGTAATCATCTACAGTACCGTACTGGAATTTTGACTGGCTTGATCTTGTGCAAGACTTGTTCAGTAACTACAGCTGCTGTGAGTTCAGGAGATCAATAGCTATGCTACATCTGTGTCTTAGCCACTGTTCTACTGCTGTGAAGAGACACTGTGACCATGGCAACTCTGATAAATAGCAAGCATTTGATTGGAGGCTGGCTTACAGTTTCAGAGGTTATTCCATTATTATGGTGAGAAGCAGAGCAGCACACAAGCATGAGATGCTGAGAGTTGTACATCCTAATCTGCAGGAGCAGGCAGAGAGAAATGCCAGGTCTAGTGTGAGCTTTTTGAAACATCCACACTCAACTCTGGTGTCACATTTTCTTCAACAAGGCCACACCTCTAACCCTGCTCAGATAGCACCACTCCCTGGTGACTAAGCATTCTTACTATGTGAGCCTAATTAATGGGGGACATTCTTACTCAAACCACTGCAGTCTGGAAGATAGCATTTCACAGCATTCTTCTCCATCTTCCAGCTCTTACATTTTTTCTACCTGCTCTTTGAAGTTCTCAAGTGTATTTTTATGTCCAAGTGGGGCTGTTGATGTAGGCATCCTGTTTAGGGCTGACCACTCAGTCTCATATTCTCAGCACTGTGACTTCCATTGACACTTGCCTGCTGAAAAAGAAGCTTTTATGACCAAAGTTAAGAGCAGCCATAAACAATGGCTGTGGGTATAAACAATAAACACAAATATTTAGAAAGTACTAACAACTGGCCATTTAGCAAAATAAAAGTAGAGGGTTCTGTACAGAGCATTGGTCTCCCAGTCATAGGTTTTTGATCAGGAACACGTACCAGAAGAGAAATGTCATTTTGTGGAGCAGACCTGAAATCCAGTCAGAAAGTTATTACTTATCCCATAACAATTGTACCACCATTGCACCATTGGGCACATCTTGCCTGGCAGGTTGGCATTGGAGCATGTAGAGTCCCAGCATTGAGTAAGACCATTGATGATGAATTTTCTCCTTCATCAGCCCATGTAACATCTTCCAGCATCATGAAAGCTGGCCGTCCATGTTTTCATTGTCTTCTCTATGTCTGACAGTGAAAGTGTGTGTGTGTGTGTGTGTGTGTGTGTGTGTGTGTATGTGTGTGAGAGTGAGTGTATGTATGTGTGTTTGAGAGTGAGTGTGTGTATGTGTGTGAGTGAGTACGTGTGTGACTGAGGGTGCGAGTATGTGTGTGAGTGTGTATGAGTGAGTGTGTGTGTGTATGTATGTGTGTGTGGTTTGTGTATTGTTTTCATCAGCAGGGGCTTAGCATACAGTAAATTCCCATACTTAGTGAGGATGTGAGCATAATTAAATGTTAACAACCAAGGGCAATGACAGCAGTCTGGTTGTTTTTCAGACCTCTGGGGCATAACTCATAGGAAGGCATCCTATGCCTTGTACTACAGCTTTTATTTGACAATCCATGCAGTCTGCAAGCCAACTGTCCATTCAGTCAGGACATAACATTTTAATTTTTTTTTAAAAAAAACTTGTGTTTTGAAGCTAGTTTACTGACTAGTAGGTTTCCATAGGCATTTTCATGTATCCTTAGTTTTGCTTCATCTACTCCACATTGCTCTTCTCCTTGTTCCCTGCCCTCAACCCATTTCATTCATTAACTCCCAGGCTTAACTGCCCAGTCATTTTTCACTTCTCTTGTGTTCTTCTATCCCTCTAACTATTACCTTTTAGTTGGTTGTGAAATATTGAATTTCTCTATGGTTAACCCTCTTCACTCCTGGTTTCCCACTCCCTCTTTTTCTCACCTGAGTATTCAACTTCCCTATTCTAGGTTGACCTATAGTCTCTCATCTCTTGTCTTGTAAACACCCTCCCAGAGGCCTCTGTCTACTCCGGAGGCCTCTCTATCCGCCCTCCCAGAGGCCTCTCTTTCTCATTTCCTGGCTTCCACACACAAAAGACAAGATTTGAAGGCAGGAGCTGCATATGAGAGAAAACAGTATCTTTCTGAGCCTCTGTTACCTTATTCAGTACATTTTTTTTTCTAGTTCCATCTATTTATGCAAATTTTGTGACTAAATTTTTTACAACCTGGCAATATTTTATTGTGTATATGTACCATATCTTTTCTTATCCATCTACCTCTGATTTCCTTCTTTAGCTATAGTGAATAGAAGACCAGTGCACATGAATGGGAAGTGTATCTGTAAGTAGGGCATAAAGTTTCTTAGTAGCCATTTTCTCAATGCTATAAAAGCCACAATAATGTGATAGGTTTTTCTATCTCATTTTTTTTCTTTTTTTAATTATTATTATTATTATTATTATGAACAAAGAAGTCACACTTTCTATCCTTGTATATCCTTACTCAAGGTCCCTTCCCCCTCCTGCCACATCAGGTCATTCTTTCTTCTCCACACATCCCCATCCCCTCCCTGGGCAGGGAGCAGACAGTCCTATGGTCCCACTGACCCAATAATGCTTAGATCAGTCTCCACTCCTGGCAGATCCAGTTTTGTCCCCCCTCCCTCAAGACTGAGTCAGGTGTTCCTCTAGGGGGATCCGAAGGGTCAGTCCAGGGTGTTTCTGATCCCAAGCTGTTCAGTGGTTGTGGTTTGCCGCTTGGGCATGCTTTGGCTTTTTTCTTGTTTGTTTGTTTAGAGTCCACTAATGAGTGAGTACTTCCCCTGCTTATCTTTCTGAGTTTGTGATACCTCCCTCAGGAGGATATTCTCTAAATCCATCCATTTGCCTGCAAATTTTAGGATATCATTTTTTCTTACTACTGAGTAGTATTCCATTGTGTAGATGTACCACAGTTTGTTAATGCATTCTTCAGCTGAGGGACATCTAGGTTGTTTCCAGGTTCTTGCTATTACAAATAATGCTGCTATGAACATAGTTGAGCTATTGCCTTTGGAGTATGACTGTGCATCTTTAGGGTATACACCCAGAAGTGGTATTGCTGGGTCCTTCGGGAGATTGATTCTCAATCTATCTCACTTTTATGTAGAGTTTTTCTTTTGCAATCTTATGGTTTTGGTTTGACTTACCTTTTGGTTTAGGAAGAAAGAAGGTAGAAATTGAATATGCCTTTTAAAAGCTTTGGACTTCTCTCTCATGAAGCAATTCTAGGACTGTGGAGCAAGCAAAAAATTTTTTTAACTAGAGGAAAAAATGTGTGTAGCTGGATATCAGTTGCAGAAGAGATCTAATAATACTTATTTTTAGATTGAAATTAAACAAAAAATCATTATATACCATTTCTTCAAAATATTCAGTAAACCAGATTACCTATAACCAGATTATACAACAGTTCATTCACCCTTTGGGTTGATGTTCTTTAAAAATACAGAAAGGCTAAAAGCAAAAAGCATGGCCAGTTCCTGTTTAGTCAGTTATGAAGGGTGGAGAGCAGCTTCGTTCATGGGTCATGGCTATGAAATTTCACTCTTTCGGACAGATACATTAACAACACCAAACATATAGCTTGCTCTGTTCAGATTGGTCCTGAGGCCACATGGGACCTTCCAAAGGTCAGCAAAGGCACTGTATTTTACGTGAAAGAAGAGGATTCCAAGGACAGTTCGCCCAATACCTGAGCTGTTCCTGCCAAGTCCCTCTCTGTAAATGACTCTGTTGTTATTGAGTGATAGGTAATTAATGCTGCAGGACAATGCGAGTATAGTGGAGAGTCTTCTCCTCAGCTCGGAAGCCTTTTCTGATAGTCACTGGGGGAACCACCCTTCCATCCACACTCCAGGGACTGGAGACTGCAAGATCGTTCTGAAGGCATTGTTTTTGGAAGAGATTCTTCTGTACAGCTATCTGGGATGATCCAATCCCAAAATGCAGAGTGAATTTTTTTCTTTCTTTATTATGGACCATCACCCTCTTCTTATTTCAATAACATCAAAATACTTTTTCTCTTACTCTGTGATTGTTATTCCAATCTTTTTATTCCTTTTCACAGTGAGAGATGGCACCTATGCAAAGCAGGTGAGCCAACCAACCATGCAGAAGGGGAGGTTTCCTGGAGAAGGCGGGTGTGGGAAGTAGGGGTAGGGATAGGGAGGCAGAAACAAGGTCAGGAAAAGAAAACTCAGATTCTGTCCAAATGGGCAACTTCAGTCTTGTCTTTTATTCAGGTACATCATCTGCCAATTAGTCAGTTTTTGCCTTTTTTCCACTATGATCTTGAATTTCTAGGAAAAATAGGAATCCTGGCAGATAAGAGACAGGATGTGAATTCAGTCAGAATCAAAAACCAGCTCTGGAAGTCTTCATTTATCTGACTCTGCTCCACTTAGAAAGTAGTTAATGCAGATGATAAAAATAAATGATGAGGATAGGAGTATAATTAAATGATGATGCTTTATGATGATAATAAATAGCAGACCTTTTACTGTTATTAGTAAATCTATAAATGAATATTTTGCTCTTCTAAGTAGTTTATTATTTGAAAATTCATTATATATACATTTACTATTATGTATGAGGCAAATTTGTGTTTAATAATTTAAAAGATTCTCATTTTCACTTTACATATGCACACAAGCATGTATGTATGCACATGTATATGTACACAGACACATGCATATGTACATACAGACATATACATATACATGCACATAGACATATACACACACTTGTAATCCCCTGGGCAGTGCTGAGAGTTCTGGGACCTGAGGGTTTGGGAGACCAGAAGGAAATAAGCACCATATACTTGGGGAACTTGCCTTCTGGCCAAAAAGACCAGACTTGTCAAATGAGGTCAAGTCAGAGGGCGGCCTTATTGTGAGCATAGCACCAGAGAAGGGATGGAAGTGATCACAGTTACTGTCAGGACATGCCATCTCGAAGAAGGGCAACTTTAAATGTTAGGGGGCCCCAAGCAGAAGGAACACCAGTAGAAATGAAGCCAAGAATAAGCTTAGCATGCCTGAGAAGGAAGGACAGCTGGAAGCTGTGGAACAGGAGCTAGGAGTGTCACGAAACAAGGCTACAAGGGGAAGGAGGCAGACCACTGGGGCCTCTTAGAGCCCAGACAGACGCTCCTGAGTGTGGGCTATTGATTTCCTTACATCTGTTGCATTATTGACTTTTCCCCTCTTTGGCTTGTGACAGTTTAGATTCAATTATTCTATATTTAAAAAAAATTTAAAGTGATGTCTCTGAAGACTTGTTCATTGAATACAGGATGTGCTGGTTATTTTTTGTCAACTTGAGACCAACTAGGGATTCCTGTGAAGAGGGAGCCTCGAGTGAGGAATCGTGTCTCTGAGAGTGGTTTGTGGGAATCTCTGTAGGACATCTTTGTGAATGATGCTTGATGTGTGAGGGTTCAGTCAACTGTGGGCATTGCCACTCTTGGTCACGTGGTCTTGAGTGGTCTAAGAAAACAAGCCGAGCAAGGCACAGACATTAGCCAGAAGCAGCATTTCTCCGTGTCTCTGCTCCAGTTCCTGCACTGAGCTCCCTGAGTGATGGAATGTCACACTGATGTGTGAGCCACACATACCCTTTCCAGTGTCTTAATCACTGCAACAGCAAACAAATTGATATACAGGGCTTGATGTCATCATGCTACTTATTGTCCCTTTTTACGGAGGACAGTTTGGAAAAATATATAATTTCTCAAAGTTGGCTTAAAAGCAAGTAAAAAATGAAAACCTTGTACACTAATAAAACACTCTTACCCCCCCCAAATTACTTAATCAAGTATTTGAGACTAAAAAAGAATTCTGGAGGACTGGAGGGGCAGGAAAATTAGGATACAAAGCCAACCTGAACTGCACAGTGAGATCAAGGAGAGGCCTCAGTTAAAAAAAAAACTTATCCCTATATGCTCAGGATAAATAAGAAGACATGAAATGTTCACACACACACACACACACACACACACACACACACTACTGTAAACATTTGTGTCAAAATAATTTAGATAACTATAAATTTATCTGTATTTAATTGTACTTGGTGGCCATTGTCTCAGCTTTTTTTTTTTTTTTTTTTTTTTTGAGACAAGGTTATCTAAGTCTGTCCCAGAACTTGCTCTGTAGTCTTGGCCAGCCTCTAACTTGTGATCCTCAAACCTAAACCTCCTAAGAGTACAGGGTTACAGGTGTCCCTTACTGTGCCCAGGGACTGAAAATCAGTTGCAAAAAAAAAATAAATAAATCTGAATTCCTTTCATAAGATGCTTTCCCCCATTTAGATTTAATTTCTATTCTTGTCCCTAGCCCCTAGGCGATAACTAATATATTTTGCCTTTATAAATTGCCATATATGATGTGTGTTCTCTGCCTGATTTCCTTCAGTTGGCAGCTTGTGAAGTTCATATATGGTGTGTCCTGTGGTAGTTGTTCATCCCAGCTTTGTTGTGGTTTTGCTTTCCATGCATCCTTGTGGGATTTGTGTGCAGGCATAAGTGGTATGTTCATCATCTTTGTTGCTTTGGGCATTTTCATGCATAACCTTATAGTTTTCTCTTGAGTAGATATCCAGAAGTGAAATTGTCTGGTCATATAGTACCTCCTTCCTCCCCATTCCCCATGCCTTCCACAAAAAGGGCAGGAAGTCCCAAGGTGGATCAGCTCAACATCCACTCCAGGTAGGTCCTATTTCCTCATCCTAATCAAGACTGGATTAGGTGTTCCTGTGAGGGAATGGGATCCCATGTGCCAGTCCATGCAAAGAAACACAGTCTGATCCCTCCCCTTGAGCCTCCACATACTGCCCATGTCAGTGGACAGTTGTCTATCCTTGGAGGGTCTAGTTCCTTTTCTTGAAGGTTCCCCAGTGGCTGTTCTTAATTCAGTGAGCTCCCCAGAGCTCCAGCCAGCCATCACTGTGTGAATTTTCCTCATAAGCCCTATCCCTTTGCTCATACAGACTCTTCTCCCCTGCTCTCAGCCCAGTGCTCAGCCATGTATCTCTGCCTTTACCTCTGTTCATTGTTGGATATAAGTTCTGTGATAGCGCTTGGAGTGGCTGTTTATTTGATTTTAGGAGAAGTCCTGTCTAGGCAACACCTTCACTATTGGTTGGAGACCTAGCCAGGGACATCCTGTGAGTTCTTGGGGGTTTCCCTAGCACCCCGTCTTTTTCCAACCCCACACTGGCTTCCTCTATTAAGATCTCCATCTCTTTGTTTTCTCCATCCTTGTTGCTCCTCTCACTCAGTCATCTCCTTGTCTCATACTTTGTTCCCACACCATCTTGTTTGTGGCCCCTTACGTTCCCAATTTACTAGGAAGATTTTTATCTTCCTAGGAAAATCTCTAGGGGGATGTCTCTTTTAAGTTTCTTCTGATCTCAAGCTTTTCAGGGGTGGTGGTTTGCAGCTTAGGTGTTCTTTGCTTTTTGTCTAAAGTCCACTAATGAGTGATTACATCCTGTGCTTTTCTTTCTGGGCTTGTGATACCTCGCTTTTGCCTGCAAATTTTAGGATATCATTTTTTCTGCTGAGTAGTACTCCATTGTGTAGATGTACCACAGTTTGTTAATCCATTCTTCAGTTGAAGGGCATCTAGGTTGTTTCCAGGTTCTTGTTGTTATGAACAATTCTGCTATGAACATAGTTGAGCTAATGCCTTTGGAGTGCGAATGTGCATCTTTAGGGTGTACAACCAGAAGTGGTATTTCTGGGTCCTTGGGGAGATTGATTTCCACTTTTCTGAGGAACTGCCTTACTGCATTCCATAGTGGCTGTACAAGTTTACATTACCACCAACAATGGAGGAGTGTTGACCTTGCTCTACATCCTCTCCAGCATAGGCTGTCCTCTGTGTTTTTTATTTTAGCCATTCTGACAGAGATAAGGTGGTATCTCAAAGTTGTTTTGATTTGCATTTCTCTGATAGCTAAAGATGTCGAGCACTTTTTCAAGTGCCTTTCAGTCATTTGTAATTCTTCTGCTGAGAATTCCCTTTTTAGTTCTGAACCCCATTTTTTATTGTGTTATTTTGGGCTTTGGGCTCTAGTTTCTTGAGTTCTCTATTTATTTTAGAAATCAGTCCTATGTCAGTTGTAGAGTTAGTGAAGAGTTTTTCCCATTCTGTAGGCTGTCATTTTGTCTTATTGACAATGTCCTTGGCCTTACAGAAGCTTCTCAGTTTCAGGAAGTCTCACTTATTAATTGTTATTAGTGTCTGTGCTACTGGTGTTATAGTTAGGAAGTGGTCACCTGTGCCAATGTGCTAGAGGGTATTTCTCTCTTTCTTTTCTGTCAGGTTCAGTGTAGCTGGGTTTGTGTTGAAGTCTTAGATCCACTTGGATTTGAGTTTTGTGCAGGGTGATGGGTTTGGATCTATTTGCATTCTACATAGTACCATCCAGTTATGCCAGCACCATTTGTTGAAGATACTATCTTTTTTTCCATTGGATATTTTTGGCCTTTGTCAAAAATTAGGTGTTTATAGGTGTGTGGATAAATGTCAGTGTCTTTGTATGCCAGTACCAGGCTTTTTTTTTTTTTTTTAAAAAAAAAAAAAACAAAAAAAACTATAGCTCTATAGTATAGCTTGAATTAAGGGATGGTGATGCCTCCTGAAGTTCTTTTATTGAGCAGGATTGTTTTGGTGATCCTGAGTTTCTTGTTATTTCATATGAAGTTGAGTATTGTTCTTTCAAGGTCTGTAAAAAATTGTGTTGGGATTTTGATGGGGATTGCATTGAATCTGTAGATTGCTTTAGGTAGGATTGCCATTTTTATTGTGTTGATCCTACCTATCCAGGAGCCTAGGAGGTTTTTCCATTTTCTGCTATCTTCTTTAATTTCTTTTTTCAATGACTTAAAGTTTTTTGTCAAAGAGGCCTACTACTTCTTTGGTTCTAGTTACACTGAGGTATTTAATGCTATTTGCAGCTATTATAAAGGGTGATATTTCCCTTATTTCTTTCTCAGCCCTTTTATCTCTAGTGTCTAGGAGGGCTATTGATTTTTTTGAGGTAATCTTGTACCCTGCTACATTGCTGAAGGTGTTTATGAGCTGCAGGAGTTCCCTAGTAGAATTTTGGGGGTCACTTATGTAAATGATCATATCATCTGCAAATAGAGATAGTTTGACTTCTTCCTTTCCAGTTTATATTCCCTTAATCTCCTTTTGTTCTCTTATTGCTTTAGCTAGAACTTTGAGAACTTTATTGAATAAATAAGGAGAGAGAGGACAGCTCTGTCGTTTTCCTGATTTTAGTGGGATTGCTTTGAGTTTTTGTCCATTTAGTTTGATGTTGGCTGTTAGTTTGCTGTATATCGCCTTTATTATAATTAGATATTTTTTCTGTATTCCTGATCTCTCTAGGACTTTTATCATGAAGGAGTGTTGGATTTTGTCAAAGGATTTTTCTCCATCTAATGAGATGATCATGTGTTTTTTTCTTTCAATTTGTTTATATGATGGATGACATTCACAGTTAAACCATCCCTGCATCTCTGGGATGAAGCCTACTTGATTATGCTGGATGATTTTTTTGATATGTTGTTGGATTTGGTTTGTGTGAATTTTAGTGAGAATTTTTGCATCAATGTTCATGAGGGAAATTGGTCTGTAATTCTCTTTCTTTGTTGTGTCTTTGAGTGGCTTGTGTATCAGGGTGATTGTGGCCTCATATAAAGAGTTTGGCAATGTTCCTTCAGTTTCTCCTGTATGGAAAGGTTTGATGAGTATTGGTATTAGTTCTTTTTTGAATGTCTGGTAGAATTCTGCACTGAAATTGTCTGGGCCTGGGCTTTTTTTATTTGAGAGACTTTTAATAACAGCCTCAATTTCCTTAAGGGTTATAGGTCTATTTAGATCTTTAATCTGATCTTGATCTTATTTTGGTAAGTGGTACCTGTGCAGAAAGTTGTCCATTTCTTTTAGGTTTTCCATTTTTGTGGAGTATGTATTTTCTATGACCTGATAATTCTCTGGATTTCCTAGGTGTCTGTTGTTTTTCATTTCTGATTTTGTTAATTTGGATACTCTCTCTACTTTTTGGTAAGTTTGGATAATAGTTTAACTATCCTGTTGATTTTCTCAACAAACCAACTCTTTGATTCATTGATTCTTTGTCTTGTTCTTTTTGTTTCAATTGTATTGATTTCAGTTCTAAGTTTGATTATTTCCTGCTTTCCACTCCTTCTAGGTGAGTTTGCTCCTAATTGTTCTAGGGCTTTCAGTTGTGCTGTTAGGTCTCTTGTGTGGGATTTCTCTAGGTTTTTCATAAAAGCATCCAGTGCTATGAATTTTCCTCTTAAGACTGCATTCATTGTGTCCCATAAGTTTGTGTATGTTGTGGGTTCATTTTCATTGAATTCTAGGAAGTCTTTGATTTCTTTCTTAATTTCTTCCTTGACCTAGAGGTGGTTCAGTTTCCATGAGTTGGTAGGCTTTCTGTGATTTTTGATGTTCTTGAACTCTAACTTTAGACCATGGTGATCTGATATGGTACAAGGAGTTATTCCCATTTTTTTTGTATATGTTGATCTTTGCTTTATGACTGAGTATGTGGTCAATTTCAGAGAAAGTTTCATGGGCTGCTGAGAAATATGTATCTTTGTGTTTGGGTGGAAGGTTGGGTATATATCTATTAAGTACATTTGGGTCACAACTTCTGTTAGATCCCTTATTTCTGTGTTGAGTTTCTGTCTGGCTGACCTATCCAAGGGTGAAAGTGGGATATTGAAGTCTCTCACTATTAGTTTGTGAGGTTTGATATGAGGTTTAAGCTTTAATAGTATTTATTTTACATATGTAGGTGCCCTTGTGTTGGGGCATAAATATTCAGAATTGAAACTTAGTTTTGATAGGTCTTTCCTGAGATAAGTAATGTTCATCCTGATCTCTTTTTATTGATTTTAGTTTAAAGTCAATTTTGTTGGATATTAGAATGGCTATACTACGTTGTTTCTTAGGGCCATTTGATCAGAGAATCTTTTCCCAACCCTTTACTCTGAGCTTGTGTCTGTCTTTGATGTTGAGGTGTGTTTCTTGTATGCAGCAGAAGGATGACTTCTGTTTTTGTATCCATCGTGTTAGGTGTGTCTTTTTATAGGTGAATTGAGTTCATTGATATTAAGGGATATTAATGACCACTGATTGTTATTTTCTGTTATTTTTTGTTGTAGCTTGTGTGCATTTCCTTTTTTTGGTTTTTTCTTCTGTGGGATTATTGATTGTTTGTGGTGACATGGGTATACCTTGGGATCCTTAGGTTGGAGTTTCCTTTTTGTTTGGCTGGATTTGTGGATAGGTATCATTTAAATTTAGTTTTGTCATGAAATATTTTGTTTACTCCATCTCTAGTAATTGATAGTTTTGGGTACAATAGTCTGGATTGGCCTCTATACACTTTTAGTGTCTGTATAATATCTGACCAGGACCTTCTTGCTTTCATTGTTTCCATTGAATAGTCAGGTGTTATTCTGATGGGTCTGCCTTTATAGGTGATTTGGTCTTTTTTCTTTGCAGCTCTTAGTATTTTTTCTTTGTTCTGTAGGTTTAGTGGTTTGACTGTTATATGGCAGACAGACTTTTTTCGTGGGTTTAGTCTATTTGGTGTTCTGTAGGCTTCTTGTATCTTTATAGGTATTTCCTTCTTTGGGTTGGGAACGTTTTCTTCTATGATTTTGTTGAATACCTTATCTGTGCCTTTGAGCTGGTGTTCTTCTCCTTTGATTACAGTTACTTTCAGGTTTGGTCTTTTCATGGTATCCCAGATTTCCTGGACATTTTGTGTTGTGATTCTTTTGGTTTTAGTATTTTCTTTAACTGATGTATCTATTTCCACTATTGAGTCTTTCATTTCAGAGATTCTCTCATCTTTTGGATTCTGTTGGTTATGCTTGAATCTGTGGTTCCAGTTCTTTTCTTCAGGTTTTCTGTTTCCAGCTTTGTCTCTGTTTGTGCCTTCTTTGTTTCTTCTATTTCGATTTTTAATTCCTGGAATGTTTCCTCCACCTGTTTGTTTTCTTTTTCTTAGTTTTCTTTCAGGGATTTTTTTTCATGTCTTTCAACTTTATGTTTGTATTTTCTTCTATTTTTTCAGGGAGTTTTTAATATCCAATTTTAAGGCTTCTATTAGCTTCATACAGCTGTTTTTAAGGTCGTTCCTTCTGTTTCTCCTTTATGGTTATGTTCAGATCTTGATGCTGTGGATCTACCTTCTTCTTCTGATGTGGTCTTGTTGATTCTTATATTGCTGTATGTATTCTTGCACTGGCATCTGCCCATTGCTTCCTCAGGTCACTTTTGGTGAGCCCTTGCTCAGCTCTTAGTCATTTGTAGGCATGGGGACTCTTAGTCAGCTGTGTGTCCAATGGCTCAGCTGGTCCTGTGCAGTCGCAGTGTGATGATGCTCGTTAGTATTTGGGCACAGGGTGGCTTGTGGCAGCTGTGCTTTGCTTGAACTTGGCCATGGGGCATGCTGCCGTCTTTCTTTGGTTTAGAGTGTAGCTGGGTGTAGTTGCGGTATTATGGGGTTGTCCCTGGACCAGGGTTCGGTGAATAGTAAGGTTTCTGCTTGGCCTGAGGGACAGGATGGCTCTTACCTGTTAGCTGTGTGTTCAGAGGCTCAGCTGGTTTTTTGGTCTATTCTTTCAATAGTCTTGAAATTCAGCCATTGAACAATTTGATGTCTTTTCTTCTTTAACTGTAAAATTTGACCAAAGATCTATAATCAGATTCATTTTAGATCAGAGGTGTAATTCTCTTGTTCACATTGTTCTTGAACATGGAAATTGGTACTTTCTAGTTTACGGTGACAAAAATCTGTGTGCCCTCAACCCTGGAGAAATGAAGTTTTGCCTGATCAAAGATTTCTGATAAAACTTTGCAAAAAATTGATTTCATTTTTCTACATGGGTTTTACTTGTGTAAGATTTACCCAGGATTTTTTTTAATAGAGTCAATACTTGTATAAAGTTCAGGGAGGTACAGAGGGATGGGAGGCTATGTGTTATCAGAACTGTGAGAAAACACTCCAAGCATTTAGAGACTAAATGGGCTTTAGGGCATATACTTCTCATTCTACTTGGGAGGTTGGCAGGGGATTTGATGTTTCAGATCAGCCTGGGCTACACAGTAAGCACTGTCTGAAAAAGCTAAAATTTCTATAATCTTAGCACTTGAGCGGTTAGTACAGGAGAATAGCTGTGAGTTTAAAGTAATGTAGTGAGTATTACACCATCCAGAGATACATAGTAAGACATTGCCTAAAACCAAACCAAAACACCCTAAAATACATACATATATACAACAAACATTGGGGTTTTTATTGTTATTAAATCTTCAGTAAGCTTACTATCATTGTTTTTGAGTACCAAAATATATAAGTAATATTACCTTTTAGTTGTAGTAAGTAGTGACTTTGTTTTCTGAAATTATTTTCCTATAGCTTGTCTTGATATTATTTTGAGCTGAAAATGATAAAAGAGTCTCACTTGAATAATATTGTACATTACATTTCTTATCTCATAAAGCCGTGTCTCCAGAGGCTATGCAGACTCATGTGTGATAGGCAGGGTCATATTTCCTTTATGTGCCAGACAAAAAACCAAGTGTAGTAACTGATGCCTGTAGGTCCATCGCTTGTAGGGAGGCTGACGCAAGCAGATGGCTTGAGTGTCAGGCCATCCTGGAGTCACACTGGGCCAGTCCATCTTAGATACAAACACAAAAAGATTACCTTGTTTTTTGTTGCACTGGAAGAACCTGGAAAACTTCTAAAATGTTTTTTTTAATCTTTTTTTTAATTGAAAATAAATACTTTTTATACAATATATTCTGATTACCCCCATCCATCCAACTGCATGCTTTCTGTTTCTCTTTTTTAAAAAAACTAATTGGCAATTAATAATCAGAAAAACAGAATAACAAAAACAAAGAAAAAGCAGAAACATTCAGAAAGAGACAGACAAATATATAGCCAAAACTTATAAAAATACAAAATTGGAAGACATAATATACAAGCAAAAGGCCAATAAGGTGAAAAAAATGCCCAAATAATTCAGGACAAAAAAAATCTATGAAAATACCAATTAATTCATTTTGTGTTGGCGATCTACTGCTGGGCATGGGGGTTAAGTGTGGTTTGGATACCCAGTGAGACTCCATTGGAATAAACTAATTTTTCATTTGCAAGTGGTCCGGCTGTCTCAGTTGTCGGTAGCTTCTAAGTTAGGGTTGGGAAATTGTGTCCACTTCTTCCTCTCAGAGCTGGAGCCTTGTCTGGTTTGGACTGTGCAGGCCCTGTGCATTCTGCTGCACTCTTGGTCAAGACCAAGTGTAGGAAAACTTTTAAAGAAAACTTAGAATCTTCTTGCTCAGAATTGAGTCAGTCCTCCTGCTGAAACAGCTCTGGAAAGGAGAAGGTGGTCGGAGGCTAGTTGCTGCCCATAACGCTTACTCCGAGGCTAGCCTGGGAAGAGTTCACCTATTCCTGAGACAGATAAGTAAACAAAGGACTTTGAACCATCCGGGTTCTGCAGCCATGGAGAGATGGTGCTTAGAGAGATAGCCAATGAGGTTGGCAAACAGGAGTTTGGATAAAGGTTACTTTCAAAGAGTGAATGTATAAATGGCTTCTTCTGTTACTGCTGGGTTCATTCTACGGACTTGCTGAAATGAGAACCCTTGCACACTGAGTATGTACCCCTTTGCAACTGACCCAAGAAGAGCCCTGTGTATCAAAAGTGAGTCATGTGACAGGGAAAGTTGGGGATCCTTACTCAACTCCAATCATTGTGAGATAATCTCGTATATATTCTTACTATGCAGTCTTGATATTTTTCTCATTTTTATAGTTTTTGCTGCAAATAGATAAATACGCAAAGTAGAAATATTAAATGTCAGATTGCCCCGGAGCAGGTTTAGGCAAGTTGTGAAATTCAGACTCCAGATGCATAACTGTGGCCCCAACCTGAGCCATGAATTTTGGTCTGCAATTTAGTATATCTCAGACCATTCCAACCCTTGCTTATCTTGTTGTACCCTTTATGTACATTGTGTACTGCCTCCAGTCAGCTAGACACAATGGTTTCCTCATGCTGAATGAGGAGCCAGTCCATCCAATGACAAGATAAAAGGATAAAACAGGATTTATCACCTACTGCCTGTAAGAAGAGGCAGGGCTCATTTCACAAGCAGTGTCCTTTGGGAACAAAAATAGCAAGGATATTTTATTTAGGGAGCACACACACACATACATGAAAATACTTTGAGGACAAGCAATTTAAGAAGTACATTACTGAATTTGCTGAGTTTAAGGCCTTAATTCAGTAAACAAAGATGCCAAGACTCATTCCTCAGCATGATTAGCTCCAAGCTGTGGCACACACGTTAGAGCTTCAGATGACGGACAAAGGCATTTCAACTTCTTTTTCCAAACAAGGTGCTAGCCACAGCCAAATATAGGAGTCTCCCCCTCAGGAGCCTACTTCATTTAGCCGCTAGCACCTTCTGCTGTGTAAAGCCTTTGTCTAAATGACTCAAGGCTGTTGTCAATTTTTCTAACTGATGCATCGTCTGGTTCTAGCACCCTTCACTGTCCACTTAAATGACTTTTTAGAAATTTCTTGCTTCTAGGATAACTCAAAAGATTGATTCTAAAAGTAAGTATTTCAGGATATGTAAAACAACAGGGTAGAATTTTTGTGATTGATAGCTTTTCAATTTTACTGTAAAATAGGAGGTATGAGTCTCTCTCTGTATACTGAAGGGATGATTTGAAGCCATGAGCTCATATTTATATACTTCTCCAAGAGACTCCAGACACTGAACCAGGAGAGAAGAAAAGTAAACCAATAGTTACTAACTCAGGACATCATTGATAACGTGTGGTGTTGTTGATCATGAAAGTTTCTGAGTTTTCTCTTATGGACAGCATGTTGTCCGCAGTTTTAGTTTGTAATAACTGAAATCTATTCTGTGTTGTCAAGTGACTGACAGCAGCCTCAGTTTCCATTGTTCTGTAACTCACTGGCTTGTGTTACCTACTCCACCATTATTTTCTCTCTTGCAGGATCTGATTCTCACCAGGGTACTACTCTCTGTTTGTACTTTTTCCTTTTAAAGGTTTATTTATGTCTATGTATATGGATGTTTTGATTATATGTATATCAGTGCACAGTGTTCATGTCTGGTGCCTGTGGAGGTCAGAAGAGAGAATTCAGTCATCCAAGACTGGAGTTACAGATGATTATTAGCCACTAAGTGGGTGCTGGGAATTGAACCTGGGTCCTTTGTGAGAATAACAAGTGCTCTTTACTATTGAGCCATCTCTCCAGACTGAAATGACCCTTTACCCTTTGGTCTTTGGTTCAGCCTTAAACCCTTTACAAAAGTACATTGTTTATAATATATCAGACAGCAAAGCTTAAAGTCACAGAATATTCTAGTTCTGCCCAACTTTCTACCTGTGCTAAAGAACAAATCATCCTAATTTTCTACACTTTATCCAATAAGTCAATATTTTTAAATAACAGCTGGTGAAATAGCTTTGAAGCAGTCCTTCTAGCAATGTTTTAGAGATATTTTAGTTAACCGGTTATACATGGCCATGGGTATGAATACCAGAGGATGTGAGAGAAGAAAGAGATGTTAATCTATCCTTCTCTCTGCAAAAACAATCTTGCGAGTCAGTAGGATGGAGAGGCCAGGCTTTCCGTCTTGTTGATGTCTACAAGGCAATGTCTAGAAAGTCCCTTCTTAATGTCAGAAAGAGATATTTTATAGATCATAAACTCTCTGAAAAGCGATGACATTTGCCTTTTGTGACCACTTATCCCAGGCAAGCAAACTCAGGTTTGTTGTGTTCAGTGGTCACAACCATGGCTGCATATTATAATTACTTGAGATTTTTTTTCTGTTAGTTTTTCAAAGGCCTTTTCTATTTTAATGGCTGAGCTACATGATCCAGCACTTAGTTCACTGTATTTACACATATACAAGGGGAGCTTCATCTCTCCTTCTTGGGCAAAGACTTGATGATCTAGCTCCTGGATTTTAGGCACTTTTATATGGCTTTGCATACCTGGCCTGGTCAGCCAGTGTCTTCATGCAGGCCCTGTCTGTCTCCAGCTCTTGGATATATTCTAGGAGAATTAGGAGATTGCATTTTTTTTGTTCCTTTTTAGATACACGTCCTCCCCTTTCCTTCAGGTTAGTCTGCAATGTATATGGTGATAAATCTTAAACTTAATGGTATTTTCTGTGCAGGCTGCTGTGGATTTGCATCCTCCTCATGCATCGTACCTCCTTGGTTGTTCTAGCATTGACAGTATTCTTCCTGTCACCCATGTCCCCGTGCCCACTTTTCTAGAAAGTAAAAGGTTTTTCTAGTATGGAGCCTGAGAAGATAGTCACAGGACTGCTAGTGATCAGCCTAGCTCTGATCAGTTCCTGGATCTTTCCATGGGAGTTGGCACTGATGATATCATTGGTCTTGTTGGACTCCACCCAGACCTTTTTGCCACAGCAGAGCAAACTAGAGGCAAGAGTCTTCTGAATCCTAAGTGTAGATATGACTCAACACAGCTATAATAGTGGAAGGAAAACAAAAGCTGCCTTTAAAACAAAATAGCATCGCATAGCTCAGCCTAGCCTCACACTCCTTATATAACCAAAGATGACCTTGAACTTCTGATCTTTCTTCACCCACTGAATGTCAGGACTGTAGTCACATGCTTCTACCTATGTTTTGTGTGGTGCTGGGGACTGAATTCAGCTTTGTGCATGCTAGGCAAATACCTAACAACGGAGCTGCAACCCTAAGCCACCTGGGGAATTTTCATAACTACAAATACTTGTACTCAATTCTGAGAAATCTAGTGTAGTCTGATGATCACTGGACCACCACTGTAACCTTGAGAAACTGTTGGAAATAAACAGGAAATTTAGTGGGACAGGGAAATAGTTAACTATTTGGAAAAGACAATAGACTAAAATGCAGACAAAATGAAAGTTACTATCTTATGAAACCTAAGTTGAATTCTATTGGGATGGGAGAAGAAACTAAGTTAGGAGTCCTCTCCCAGGTTCTTGTTAGGCATTTTTTTAAATTCTTTAATGTTTTAAAAAATAGATTATTTTGAGAATTTTATTCTATTATCATATTCTTTACTATGCCCCAATGCTTCTCAGATCCTCCACTCTATACCCACCAACATTCTTTCTCCCTTAAAAAAACTTAGATGGTTCTGGTGTATGCCTTTAATCCCAGCACTCAGAGCAGGGAGATCTCTGTGAGTTCAAGGCCAGCCTAGTCTACAGAGTGAGTTCCAGGACACAGCCAGGGTAATACAGAGAAATTGTATCTGAATAAATTGAAATGAAATAAAATAAAGAGGAGGAAGAGAAGGAGGAGGAGGAGGAGGAGGAGGCCACCAGTAAACACACAGAGCCTGCTTCTTCTCCTTTGTTTAGGATTTCCTCTAGTTCCAGCTTGCACAGGTCTTGTGCATGCTGCTGCATCTACACGAATATCAACAGTACTGTTTCCTACCTACCCCTCTGCTTCTTGTGATCTTTCTGCCCTGGCTCCTCCCATTTTCCTTCCCTTCTTGCCCGGATGACTGCCCCAAGGACATCTTTTCCTGCTCACCACTAGAAAGGAATCCCACCTCCCAGGAAGCCTGGCTCTGTTCTCTCTGCCAGCCTGTACCCTTAATTACTGTCCTTCAACTCACTCCTGTTTCTTCTCACCTTGCTGATGCAATCGAACCTCAGCCTTGCACAGACCCTCTTACAGCCCCTATAGACCTTCCATTTATAGACCTTCTACTAGAAACTTACTTGCTTAAGATTTACTAATTAAACTATTTTCACAAATATTCTAGTGAAGATAGTATCTTGTGGATAATTCATGTTGAACATTTTGACTTTTTTGTTTGTTTGTTTTGTTTTTAAATAGGTCCAGCCATTATTATTTAAGTCAAAGACAGTCCCTATGGGACCTTCTGTAGCTCACACTCATGAGTAGGAAAATTGTGCATTAGCCACTCAGTTAATCATAGGACTATTTTGTAGTAATAGGGCCATGTTATGGCAGCAGGTTATTTGAGGTTGTACATCTAACAGTGGGTGAATGTTTCCAGAGATTTCTAAAGTAATAGGAGAAATGACAATCTGTCAGGAGCTGTTGGTGGGAGACTGCTGCTTAACTGGTAGACACTTTGTGCCCTCTGGATGTTTTGTCTTTTAAACTCATCTAACAAAAGTCCCTAAAATAGTTGCCGTGGCCAACAGGAATATACTCCTTAGTTCCACAGGGTACCAAATCCCAGGTCAAGAGACATTCCAGCTTTGCAGATGGCAGCCTCACTATGTTGTCTGCTGTAGCGCTGGCAGAAGGAATGGCCACATCATATATCGTGATTCAAAGACCCTGTCCTTCTGTCACACTGGAAGTTAGAATCTCAGGGCATGAAATGGGGGGAATGGACACTTGACTTGGAAGGAAATATTATTGGTTCATGTATCATTATAACATGCTTAGTGCATGAGTTGTACAGAAAAATTAGTTTGTAAATTCTAGAATCACCTTGTACTTTTTGTTTGCCAAATGAAGATATTTGATTAAATTGTACCTCTAGCCAACAGAAGCAATGTGGTCATAGTTGTAGCTGGAAGTTTCTGATCCATCTTAGCCCTGAGATTCGGACCAACAGTTCCAAATAATCATATAAAGTCTTATATTAATTACATGCTGTTTGTCTTATGGCTTAGGCTCATTATCAGCAGCTCTTACAATTTAATTAACCTATTTCTGTTAGTTTGTTTTGCCACCGAATTCATGGTTTGCCTGTACCTTTACATCTTGTTTTCTTGGTGGTAGCTTGCAATGTCTCTTCTGACTCCACCCTCCTTCTGCTTTTTCTGTGCTCGGATTTCCCTCCTGCTTCTAAGATGCCTTGCCATAGGCCAAAACAGTTCCTTAATTATCCAGTGGTAATTCAGAGCGTACAGAAAGACATCCCACATCACATAGTGGTTAGCAGTGCAGAATTTGTAGCTAGACCACATGTGTTAAAAATCCATAGTACTTACTAGGGGTGTGATCTTAGCCAGTCCGTTAACTGCCATTAGTACCGGTGTGGATCTCTCCACCCATAGGGCAAGCTTGGCAAGAATACATGTCTCATGTGCAGACAGTGAGACACCTTGGAATACTTAGCACTAAAAAGGATGTCTCCATCAATCCTCTCCAGAGCTCAGGGCTCAGGGCTCAGGAAGATATTCAAAAGAGGAGGCACAAAGATTATAAATGCTAGATGGGATGGAAGACACCAAGAAAGCTGTGCCTTCTTGACACAACAGCAGTGATGCACATAGGAATTCACAGAGCCTGTAATAGCATGTACTGGATGGATTCCAGCATCGGGGGGGAATTGGACACGAGACCTGTGTAACCCAGAAGCTGTCTCAAATTGACAACTGCTTACAAAGGAAAGATTAGTTTTTTCCCATGGAGTTTCACTGGATAGGGCAGGCCCCTGGACAACAGTATGGCCCCCATGAAGTTCCTTCAGTAGTGCTCTTGGAGATGCTTTGTCTCCTTTTACTTTGCTTCTCCTGACTTTCAATTTGTGTTTTTTATTGGTATTGTGTTTGTGTATCTATGTGTATGTGTTTCTTCTGCTTTTTCTTTTCTCCTTTCTCTTTTTGTTTTGCTTTATTTGTTTCTAAAGAGATAAAGAGAGAGAGAAAGAAGACATGGAGTTTGATGAGTGGGGAGGTGAGGGTTGGGAGGAAATGGGGGAGGGGAAACTGTGATCCCTATGTGTGTGTGTACTCTGTGTGTGTGTGTGTGTGTGTGTGAGCTGAATTTTATTTAAAAGAGAAAGCATACCTGTTGCATAGGGTATTTATGGTGCATGTGGGAGCTCAGCGATGTCCCTGAGTGTAGGGACGCTCATTAACTGTTTCATTATAATCAATTGACAGGAGCACTTTCCTTGACAACATTGCTATGAACTCAGCTCTCATGAGGGTCTAGCTTACTTGGTAATTTTGGAAACCAAAAAAGAACAAGGCACTGAGAATGTTTCTGGGACTTTTGCTTGTTTGTTTTTGAAAAGGCACATTCAATAAAGCTTTCAGGGGACTCTAGGACTTATGAGGTACTTATTAACTCGGTAAACCCACTGAAAACTCTGTGCAAAGTGTCTTCATGCAAAGCTGTTTAACTGAATAACCAGGGAATATGAATCTCAGGGGACTTACAGGATGTGTCCCCTACTATAGGAGCTTTGAGTACTTGTTCCCTTTATCTCATATGAATTTATTGGGTACAAAAGCATCTGTATGTTTGATTATATAGGTTGTTGTCCTTCACTATGCCCAGGCTTAAGTAACTTTACATATGCACATTGCATATTCCAAAATTAACGATTTCCCAACTCCCAAGCACTTCTGGCCACAAGGATTGTTGAAGGGATTGTGGGCGTGTGATAGAAGTTGTTGGTGAAAGATATTTTTGAAAGCATTTGTGTTTTAAAATACACTGAAATGGTTCATGTGTGGCATCAGGCTTCTTAGAGGCTGTTAATGTATTCTCCAGGTTCAAATTTAGAAAACTAAAGAGGACTTGGGAAAATGATTGTTTCTTTTATTTATATTTGACACAGGGTATTAACTATGTAGCCAAGGCTGGTCTGGAACTCACTGTACAGCCCAGGCTGGTATCAAACTCCCAGCCCTTCTGCCTGAACCTCTTGAGTGCTCGGATTATATGTGTATGTTATCATGGCCATCAAGATTATTGTAAAGGTTCAGAGGGAGGCATTAATGTTAAAGAAAGGGGAAAGAAGAGGCTTTTTAAAAACACTGATATTGGTTTTATACACAGGAATAATGCATGTGGTGTGTGTGTGTGTGTGTGTGTGTGTGTGTGTGTGTGTGTGTGTGTGTGTGTATTTATTGGAATGGCTTGCAGGCTACAGTCTGTCGAACAATGGCTAGTTGGGAATGAAGATTCCAAGCATCTCATAGCTGCTCAGTCCCATGAGGCTGGGTGTCTCAGCTGGAATGCTGTGCTCAAGCAGGAGAAGAATGAACCCTTCCTTCTTACTTTGCCCTACTTTGGCTTTGAGCAGAAGTGTGGTCTACATTAAAGGTGTGCCTTTCAGCTATAGGGTCTGGGTTAAAAGCTCATGTTATTCATCCTCAAGATCTAGATCAAAGGCATGTTGTTGTTGTACCTGAAGAATCACAAATGTGCCCTCCATTTCTGGGTTATAGTTCCAGAAATAGACCAATTGGCCACCAAGACCAGCCATCGCAACCAGTTCAACAGTCATTAAATACTGGAAATACTAAGGATTTCATTTTTCAATCCAGGAGTATTTCTGTAATTTCTCAGTTTCTCTAGATATACAGAGAATATATATCTCTGCCATCCCCTGCCATCGCCATGGATGCTTCACTCCCTGCCTCTGTTTTGGTCTCTGGTTTCTCTGTGCAGACTGGTTCTCAGGCAAGCGTTTTAGCTGCAGCGTGAATGGAGCAGCTGGAACGTGCGACTAAATAGGAGTTCTCTGGACTCATTGCTAAATGTATACTTTTTTCATGTCATAAAAATAAAAATACTGCAATAGTTGTCTATTAGAATTCTAACTCATTCTGAAATATATGTGAGGACTAATGACTTTAATGTCTTTATTCTGTACCTGTTATTTGGTTTTTTTACCTCACAAAGAAAACATTCTACTTTTGCATTTTTCGTGATGATTAATTTTTTAAAACCTGGACTTTTAAGGAACAACTTTTTTATTTCCCAAAATGAATTCTAGCTTAGATGAAAAATTCATTAACAAAAATAACAAATGAAAGCTTTGAATTAGATGCCCATACTAAAGATGATGTATTTGGCCAGTTAGCTTAAAGCTTAGAGAAATTCATATTTCTTTTATCAGGATAGATACAATTTTAATTACTTGTGATAATGTGGGAATAAAAGAATGGGGAGGTGGGAAAGAACAGACCTGAGCTTCTTTCTCACCACAGAGTAAAGAAAGGGAGGTCGCTAGCTCTTTTGTTTGCGGTTTATTTGCTGTTAGCTGCCTAGTTCAGACACGAGGATTGTATTGTTGTATCTTTCAAACAATCTTGAGAGTTATCTCTTGAGAGTTAGGAGAACTTGTTAGATTTCATAGAGCATCATCAAAAAATATAAAAGGTACTTAATACTTGGGCACCTGCTTATCTTTCAGCTAAAGGCAGTAAAGACACATGCAGAAAAATAATGTAGAGGCTGTTGGCTAACAGAGTGAAAATCGGTTGAAATCGCAAAAACTAATATTCAGAAATAAGAACCCCCCCATTACTTAGAAACTTTGAATAGCACTGTCTCAGAGAGAGAGAGAGAGAGAGAGAGAGAGAGAGAGAGAGAGAGAGAGAGAGAATGGACGTCTGGATTTTATAGGTCTGTATACAGAGGATTTGATCTGAGGCTCACTGATTGAATTGATGCCTGGTACTCTGACACCTATGGTTTTAAAACCAAGTTTCTGCTCTTATAGATAGCACTTTCTGCCTGTGTTGTGTGGTGTCCTAATATTTGCAATAAATTTCTTTATCAGTGGATTAACCCTTTGCAGTCTAGCCATTGGAAGAAACACTAGCAAATGGAGACATGCAGGGCTGGGCACATTGTCCTGTAGAAAGCAAAGCATATGATAACACTGTGACTCAAAAGACCTAGATGTGGGCAGTAGCTCTGTTATGAGTTATGCAATGTTTTCTGTGTTGTATAATCTCTCCAAGTCAGTCTTCTTGACTTTAAAATGGCAAATGTTCTTGTTCTGCTTGAGCTGACAGAGATTTTATGAAAAGATAATGTATGTTATCAGCTTTGCCAAGTACTTACATATGATGTGTATTGGTTGCAGACAGCAAAATTTAAACTCAAATCTGCAAGGAAAAGAACTGAGTCACATGAGTGAGGTCCAAATTAGTTTTCTGGTTTGCAGCCTACAGTGCTGTTTCCTGTCCAGCTCTCATTCCTGGTAATGCTCTGTCTTTTTTCTAACTCACTATGTACATGTACCTTTAAGTTCAGTCTGGGTAGAGGACTGTGTCTGCCTCATTATCCCAATGGACCTTAATGCCTTCATCCCACACAGAAGAATCACAGACTCATCACTAAACCAGATACTGTAACCCAGAAATACCATGTGGCTGTTGTAGGCAAGCCTTAATTTGGGTATGGCATTTGCCCTTCCCAAACCACAGATGCTGAATAGGGAAGGGATGACTTCCCAGAGGACCTTCAGGCCATACATGGAAGCATCAAATAATGATGACTGAACATGATATTTTTTTTAAATTTTTTTTCTCTGAGAAGAAAATATACATGTGATTTTAAAGGATAGTAAAGAAATAGCTGGCCAATATTAATAACAAATGACAAAATGATTAAATATTTTTTAAAAAAACAATTTAAACATTTTCTTTTCTATTTTGAAGATCTTTGCCATAACTTTATGTTGTAGAAGAAAACTCTCGTTTCTTATTTTTTAAATCTTTTAGGATAAAAGGGTAGGCCTTACAGCAAATCATTGTTCACATGTCTAGAATTCCAGAATTCGTGTTCTCTAAGAGCCAAATGTTATGTTGCATTCTAAGAATTTTTTATTGTGGTGACAGACATCATGAAATCTATCATCTCGAGCATAATAGTTCGTCATGAGTTGCCATGTCACCGTCATCTGTCTCTAGAACGTCTTTTATTTTGTAGAACTGAACCTAGAAAAGAAAGGGAAAAATTTCTGTGATATGATGAGGACAGATTGCCTCAGAAAGTGACACCAAAATCCACCCAATTAGATGACTTTTGTGTGTGATACTTGGGACTGAATTCGAGGCACTGATCATAGTCCTTTATCTCTGATCCACACTCCAAGCTGGCCCTGCATTTATTCTGTAATTCAAGCAGACCTTGGCTCTGTGACTCTCTTCACTCAGCCTCCAAAGTAGCTGGAATTACAGGCCGTCTTCCCCAGGGCTGGCTAGATGACTATTTTATGAGATGACTTTTCACTTCCTTCTTGATTTTAACCCAAGACATTATTCATTGTTAAAGAGGCTGGGCTCAGTACAAAATAATGGCATCAGTAAAACTCCATCCAAGATAAAATAAGGGAATGTAAATCTGTGAAGTGTGGGAACCTTTAGAACTAGCAGTTCTTTGTCAGGAATGTACACATTATTGCCAAAAAAGTAGCTGCACAAAATGTGAAAATGATTCTGATTTCCTGTGACCAGGTGGGGTCAGAATGAAAAGAATTGAGCAGAGAAAAATCACAAAAACTCTAATAACATTTTATTTGGGAAGGGCAAACAGCTGCAGAAAGCATGTTGTTACTGCCCCCAAGGAGAACTGAGAGACTTAGGAGATTCAGAATAAACAAACTTAAAAGAGATTTTAATAGGCAGTAAGTTAAACAGATCTAACCCGGGAAAGGAATGGACAACTTACAGTTGCCTTCTTTGTTGCAGAAGCATTTTACTGATTATCTCATTTAACCCTCATAGTAATTCTGTTTTACTATAGGAGATTACTCGGGCATAGAGTTTAGGGCTCTGTGAACGCTTAGGAATACAAGTAGGGGGTTAGCTGGGTAGACAGCTGCTGCCATAACTTATGTGGTTCATGGAGCTTAACGGACATAGGGTCAACTTTTACCTTTGAATTTGACATATACTACTGGTCACTTTGACTTTTGAGCAGTTAGAGAGATGGATCTGTGGTTAAGAGCATTTGCTCTCACTGAGGACCCACTTTCAGTTTTCAGCACTGACACAGTGGCTTGTAATGGCCTGTTACTCTATCGACCTCTGGGCAATACATGAATGTTGTATTCTTGGATACATGCAGGCGAAATACTCATGCACATAGAATAAAAATAAATTTTCAAAAGTCCCAGTTTTTGAAGTGTTCTAAAAGGTAGAGTTATATGTCAGAACTAAATAAGCTATTATAAGATATTTGATTATTTTTAATTTGAAAATGAAGTCTGATTATAGTCTCCCCTTAGAGGGAGACTTTGTTCTTTAAGAGAAGAGTACCCAGAGTAAAAAGACAACTATTTTCAGAAACTTAAAAGCCACCAGCTTGTCACTTGAAGGGCAGCTGCTATTCCTTGAGTTATTTTAAATGTTCCTAAAACAAGTTTCTAAGATTGGAGAAGTTCGGGGGAAAGCTCTGTGTTTTGCCCGCCTCTTGGATCTGGATGTAGAGGGATGTGCAGAGCCTGGAAACAGCCTTCTGTAGCCTTTAGCACATGCTCTGGAGTGGCTGAGTTGCTAGGGCTTGCTTGTGCTCCAGACAGGCAGACTCCAGAGCCATGAATAAAGAACTGGCGACCTGTTGGGGAAGTTGGGGAAGATGGGTCGTAAGACTCCAAGGGTCTTTTTACAGTCTAGGATGCTGACTTAAGTGTGTAGAAGGGGTGTTGTGACTAGATGATTTTGTTGGGACTTTGTGTCTCTCAGTCCATGAGCTTAGATGCTCTGAGAGCTTCTGAGGCTGCAAAACTTGTTTAATCCAAGATGTTTTGAATTTTCTAGTTGTGAATTATTACATTTGATTGAGAGATATCTGTTAGTTTCCCTCACACAGAGGCAAGAAGCCCAAGAGATGTTGGACAATGGTATTGATAACTGTATTACTGAATTGAGGCTGGTGGCCTTCTCAGGTTTATCTTAAAAGAACATTAACCCATAAAATAAGGGAGACATATGGCAAGTCGCACCCGACTATCGAACAGTCCTTGATATAGGAGAGTAAGGGTTGAGAACTAGCAGAGACAGAAGAATAGACAAAGACAGAAAAATAGATTTGGAAGGGCTTTCAGGCAATACCGTAGCCACTCTGAGTTCATTTCGCAGGTTCTTTTTACACACAAAGCAGGGGAGGCAAAAGACACTCCTCCCACCCAGACACCACAGTCAAGGGATAGACAAGGATAGACACCTTCCTCAATTCACAAAACATCTAATAACCACGCCTTACAGCAAAGCATCCTGTTATACAGCCCTTGGGGAGCAAGGCACCCGGTAAACACAGCTTTTGGAAAAAACAGGCTTCAACTCTGACCTTAAGACAAGATGGAAAGAAGCCACAAGCTGGAGTCATTGTGCACTCCCACAGACATAGAAAGTTTTATTTTGTTGTTTCACGAGACCAGCTCTTGCTATGCCCACAAACTTGGATCCTCCTGCCTCTGATCCCCAAGTTTTGATATTGCAGGCATGTATCACCACATCCTACCTAAAGTTCTTAGCTTTCAAAAGGTGAGAGCATTTACTCTGGTACCTCACTTGTATAAATGTATTCAGAATTCACAACGATAACCTGGGGACAGAGGTTAAGGAAATACCATATGGCCAATGATAGGATATGTGCTGAGGCTAAGATACAAACAGTTTATGGTGTTCAATAATACATGTTCTGCCTCTCAGATTAAGAACTTTGGGGATAAAATAGTGACCCCCCTCCAACATCTTTTTTCCCTCTTCCTCCTCTCTCCACTACCTTTCTCTCGAGAAATAAGCATTTTGCAGAGCTATCATTTAGTTTGGCTTTCATATAATCAAACAATGAATGTGGAAATACTAATATGTTACTACACAGCAATTATGGTGCTCTTAGTTTCACTATCTCTTTGTCATTCAATTTATCTACCACAGAGTTAGGAGAGTGCTTTAGCCATGACCAGGGAGGTACTGTGCTTTGTTGTGAGGTAAGGAAAAAGAATCAGCATTCTTAGGCAAATGTCAAGGCAGTCAAGACTACTCTGCCTGGAAGCCATGTTCAGTTGCTTCATTAGTGAAAGCACAGTTTAAGGCCTTGAGATTCTGGCTGGCAGGCTCCTCTTGTATGATCGCCTTGTATAGTGGGAAGGTTGCTTCTGTTCAAATAAGGAAACAAAGCTTAGAGAAAGCTGACCTGATAAAGAGGCAGATCCTTAACTTACTGGGTACAGTTCAGTGCAAGGCTGAGATCTGATGCTGAACCCTGGGGAGAAGGGAGCCAGCTGGGCACTGAAGGGTTGGAGATGCCATCTGCATGAAGTGATGGCTTCTATTCAGTAGGCGGAGTCTGAAGATCACAGTTCAGTGGTGTTGCCTTTATTTAGTATCTGTTATCTTTATGGAGTTTTGGCTTGTTTTTATGGCAGAGGTCTGTAGTAGGAGATTGACAGGCTGAAGCCTTGGTTCTTGAGCTGAATGGATATGAGCTCAAAGAGTCCAGTGAGTAATTACATACAGATATAGATTGGGGGGTGGTCAGGGGATTGTGTAAGAAGGATGTGAAATCTGCAACATTAACCATATTTACTAATGTTATACAGAGCCAGATCATTGGTTGTATCTGAATTTTATAAGGTGTGAAAGTTGTATGTTATCTTTAATGATCACTTTTAAAGAAAAATGCTAAATTATTAATGCAAAGTTGTATGGATAATATTTTTCTCAAGTAAGAATAAAGGAATATATTTTTAAAAGATGATATATACAAGTGATGCTATAAAACCCATAAATATAACATTAAAAATTAATTACCTGACATGCTGTAATTCTCTATTTAATCTCTACCTCTGGATTGTACAGATTCTGTGTTGATTGGTTTTTTCATCTTCTTGACAGAAACTTGGGTCTTAATAGAGGAAACATAAATTAAATGCTATGTTTCAATAACATAACATTGAAATTTAGGTTTTCATATCAATTGGTTTGTAGGCAAGTGTGTGGGGCATTTTATTACTTACTGATATAGGAGGGTCCAGCCATATCAACTGTGGGCAGTGCCAACCCTGGACTGTGGACCTGAGCTGCATAAAAAGCACTCTGAGCAAGCCTTAGAGAAGAAACCGGCAAGCAGCCTTCTTACTACCTGACTCTAGTTCTCTGCTTCATGTGTCTGCTTCGGCTGTCTGCACTTACCTCTCTCCACAATGGACTGTGCTCACCATGTCAGAACCATTGTTTTTTTCCCAAAGTAAGTTTTGATGAGTTTTGAGTCACTGCTATAAAAAGCAAACTAAGACGCTTCCTAGTGATTTCTCAGCGTGTTATAGCAGTACCTTACAAACCCGTCTTCTTTGCAGACCATGTTGGGTAGTCTTTTTGGTTTTCAATTATTGATTGTTAATAAAGATTTCAGCTTTCCACCGTGTTGTTTGTGTTTTGTGGATTTTGTGGATTTGAAGTGGGTAAATTTGAGGAAGCTTCTAGCATCAGGAGTTCTGATTTTATGCATTGCAAGTTTTAGAGAGAAAGAGACTAATCTTGAATACTTAGAATTGATGACCTCATTCATGGCTTGTTATTGATGTTCATACTGGGCAGCATGCTGAGTTCCACATTATATCTATTGAAATTAATTCATAAAGAGTCAGTAAGAATCACCATCCTTTTCTAATGTTACCATGAGATTTGCATTCTTATATGATTTGATTGTTAAACTCTCAAGAGCCTATTCATAATTCTTCATTTTTTCTTGATAAATTACTGCTTTTCATATAGTCTGAAAAGAAATCTAGGACATTTATTTCTCAATGTCAAAATAATTTCAACTTGTTGGTTACATGACTGCTCCATGTCACATTTAATTCAGATTACATTTTTTCCTTTGAATTTTAGCTTTCAAAAAGATTTTAAATTAGAAAAAGAAAATTCTCCTGTGGGGTGTGTGTGTGTGTGTGTGTGTGTGTGTGTGTGTGTGTGTGTGTCCAAATGTGGAGATGTGGTGTCACAATTTTTCCCTGGTTTATTGAAAATTCTTTCAAATTTTTAGCTAAATTGATGTATCCAAACTTTATACAATATAGCATTCTCATCAAACCAGAAAAGTATAGTGCACTTATTTGAAGTACTTTTTTGACAGAAGAACACTTTGAATGGAATCTCACTACATTATACATCTTAGTACTGAGAGTTTCCTGAGATTTTTACTTTGACGGTTCCTTTTCACCCCCTGTATCCCTCAGCATCTCCATCACAGGGCACAGCACTCTGGTGATACGTCTGTGGCTCTGCACTTTTTTTTTCTTTTTTAAAAAACCAAGCAATTTTTTTATTGATTCTTTGGAAATTTCACATCATGTACCCCAATTACACTCATCTCCCAGCTCCCTCCTGTCCTTCCCTCACCCCTGCAGTGCTTCTTTAAAAGAAAATTTTAAAAATTAAACCAAAACAAAATATAGCAAGCAACCAAACAAACAAAAGCAAAACAAACACAAAAAACCCGAAACAACCTCCCCCAAACCTCTTTGCTCCTCCATCTTTCCAACCTCCAACACTTCTTCCTTCATCCTGGAGGCTTTGGGAGCCAAGGTGTGTCACTCAGTACACCCTTTTGTCCAGTCAGCTTTACTTGCAAATGTTCAGTGCTATAAGTCACTGGTCTGGTTCAAGGCCTCTGGTTTCTGGCACAGTATCATCATTGGATCCCCATCAAAACTTCTTTGAGATATCGGAGGGCTCCTCAAGTTAGGGATATCCTGCAGATATTGTTCCATAGGACCAATCCCTTCATGATCTCCAGCAGATCCTAGATGAGATAAATGTAAGGGTGGACTGACCAATCCAGGGCCTGGCTGTGGGATGAGTGACAGCTGATCTAGTCAGTCAGGCCACTGGGACTGCCTGCCTCAGATGAGGGGGCAGAGCTGAGCCCTATACCCATGCATTAGGGTCAGTTCTCCCGTGCTTGTGGTGAGAGGTGTGGTCATCTCCAGAGTTCAGGGATCCACTCTTCTGTGAGTGTTAGGGCCTGCTCTCTTGCTGCAGTGTCAAGGGAGAGGCAGGACAAGTATTTCCAGGGCCACTGAAAGATGGGGCCAGCTCAACATGGCCCTCTAATTTCATCATACATGATTCCTATGGCCTGCTGTGGTAACATGGGCTACAGACATCAGTACAGACCCCAGCTGAAGCTGCACCATGGCTCAGACATGGCCTTCAGTGGAGCTCAGGCCTGGATGAAATCCTGGCTTGGATGGAAGCACTGTCACTCAGATCAGATGACTTTGGAGAGTGCACAGCCCTCAGACACCAACAAAGCCACAGGTGCAGCCCCAGCCTAGAGCTTCCTTGTGACTTTTGGTAGCAACCTGGGCCTTGAACTTCAACACAGACCTCAACTGTGGTAGAACCATAGACCTAGACATGGCCCTGAGCAGCAGCTGAGTGTGGATGTTACCATTTCCCCAAATGACAGTTCAGGCCACATAGATGGGCATAGCCCCAGCGGCAGTGTAGCCTTTGGATACTAACAAGGCCCCAGACCTTGAGCATCAACATGGATTTGGATTGTAACAAGGAGCCTCAGACATCCCTGTGGACCCTGGCTGCATCTGTGGCCCTGATGCCACCATGGCATTAAGTAGCAGAGCAGACCACTCAGAATTTGAATCATTATCAAGAAGTTAAGCTGGGGTTGGGTGGAGATGTAGCTTCAGTGGGCACAGAGCTCTGGGTTTGAGGGTCAGCACTGGAGCTAGCACTGGCCATGTACACTGCACATGACAAAATCTCAAGAGTTCTGGCAGTAGAGGCAGGAGGACCAGAAATTCATGGTCACCCTCAATGACATGGTGAACTTGAAGCTTGCCTGGGCTACCTGAGGCTATGATTAAATAATAACCAAGAATTAAGCTGGAAGTGGTAATACACACCTTTATTCCCAGTATTAGGAGGTGGAGACATGACACTTGCAATTTCAAGGCTAACCTGGGCTACAGAGTAAGTTGAAGACCAGCCTAGGTAACTTAGTGAGAACCCTGTCTCAAGAAACAGATGTTAGGGATATAGTTCAGTGTTAGACTATTTCTTTAGCATAGAGGAGGCCTTAAATTCAGTCTACAGAAGCACACACACATATGCACATACAAAGTTTTATTCTCTGGTTACATACTAGATGCTGAGAATTGACTACTTTCAATCTAGAAGTTACTTGGGAGATTCGAGAGGTAAATAGGCCTTGAATTAATAGCAGTGTAGTATCTACTAAGTCATCATAGTGTTGAGATAAATGAAATTCCAAAAATCCCCACATGCTGCTCCTCAGATTACTGTGGCATGGTTCTCTGAAGAACGTTTACAGAAATAACTGCCAGGCCAGTATCCACACATAGAAATTCCACATAAACCTACTGGGAGAGACCTTCATATCTGTAGGTTTACAGGGCCTCCAGGGATTCTGTCAGCCACAACACATATGTTCTGTTTTATTCAACAATGATTAATGACATGGTAAAATCTTACTCAAGAGCAGTATACACTGCAATATTGTTTTTTCCCACCCTAAACAAGGCAATAAGGATTTAATTTAAAAATGGGTTGCAAAGACTGCATATGCTATTTGTTGGAGAAGACATAAAAGGGGCTTTACAGGTCACCTCGGGAGGAGAGGATAAAATTCCTTGAGCTGATTTAGCTCTAAGAAATGTGATCTGTGGATTAAGAAGCACTTAATAAACATTAATGAGCTGTGAAGTAGATACGTTTTATGTGGCTTTTGCAAAGATGTGAAGAAACCGGTAAAATGACTAAATAATTTCCCTGTATGATAGCAAAATAAAGCAACTGTGGCGCCTGTCTCTGCTGTGGAATCTGGCAGTCTCCACCAACTGGACACCCTTCGTTGTACATTTGGAATCAATCATCAAGGCGTGCGTAGCTGCAAGCATTTAGTTTCAGAAAAGAGGTCCAGAAAGGCTAAGTGGTAGGCAAAATATGGTTGGATCAAATAAAAACCTTCACTGATGAAGCTGGAGGAGGAAATAGAAGTAGAACCCCAACCATCACATTTCATCCGAGTGTATTAAACACCAGAGCCAAATTGTGGCCAGATAACACTCAAAGCTTGGATTTGGACACTGGGTGGATTGGATTTTTTTTCCTAAATACCCTATTCCAGCAAACAAGGGACTTTAATTTTTCTCATATTTTGTTCTTTTATTACTAATCTAAAATCCCAAACTTCCTTTCATAGTGATAAAATCTGGAGGGCAGAGCAGACATATTCATTTTTTTTCCCTTTGAATTTCCTGTGATCCAAGTTGCATATGTGCACTTTAAAGCAATTAGTTGTATACTTACTCTTGCCAAGAGACAAGTGCAATTACATTTTAAAGAGCTTTTTGTTTATTTGTGTGTATGTATTCTTGCATATCTGCTCATGTATATGAGGATGTGTCTGTATACATGTAAGGATGTGTAGGCCAGAGGACAGTGTCAAGGGCTTCCTGAGTACCTGTCCCCTTTATCTTTCGAGATGCAGTCTCTCTTTGACCCTGAAGAGTCACTGACAGCCAGGGTGGGGTGGTGGGTCTGTCTAATCTAGTGTCTCTGATTCCCTGATGTTGTGCCTGGTTTTTGTGGAGGTTCTGGAGATCTGCCGCTAGGTCCTCATGCTTGTGGAAACCACTTTGCTGACTGAGGCTTTCTGGTGATACACCTTCTATATACACTTTTCCAAAGCTTTCCCCTCATATATAGCAAATGGGGAAGGAATGACCCAGAACATCTTAATTATGCTTTCCCCTAAAATTATGTTCCTCAAAAAAGCATGTTCTCTAAACACTTAACTTTTTTTTGCTGGGAAATCTTAAAAATGAGGAATACTGGAGCTGTAGAGGTTGCTCGGTGGCTAAAAGCACTGGCTGCTCTCACCGAAGACCCCAGATGAGTAGGCTATAGGAGCAGCGCCTGCTCTTAGAACTCATGGCTTAAGAGAGTAAAATCTGGATCCAAGAATGCTTATTGCCAGATTCTGTGTCTTTCTATGGGTAGATTTAAAAATAATGAAAATTTCTATTTCTTAAGAGTGATAAAATTAATCACTCCTTGCTAGTTATAATTTTTTTAAAGCAACATTTTAGGTTACTTTGGATCGTAATGTGTTCTGAAGGGAAAAGTAATACATTATACTCATTTTCCTGCTTGGTTATATCACCAGTTTGCTGTATATGCAGCTTTGTTTTGAATAAAGCTAGTATTTTTTCCTATTGCTTTAATTCTTGAAATGTATAAAATGTATGCCTACACGTTCAAAACTACATAAGATATGTATAGTGCATACGTAGAGAAACTTTCTTGTGTCTTTTGCACCCATCCATCTTTGACCGTCATACTTCTAGGCAATTATTTTGTTTTAATTTCTAGCCTGACTTTTAGTTATTTGTTTTGTTTTTTTTTGAAAATGTACAATACACACCTAAGTGTGCATATTCTTATTTCTCCAGTTTTTAAAACAAAATTACTACACACACACACACACACACACACACACACACACACACACACACCCCATTAGGGAACATTCTTGCAAACTACCACTTTTCTCCTTTACTACCAAAGAGTGAAATGGTTCTCAGTTAATGGTTTTTTTTTTTTCCTTAGCCTTGATTTTTTTGTTTGTTTGTTTAGGCCTCTTAATTGGACTTTAATAAAGATACATACTACAAGGTCAATAGTTAGAACTCAAATTAATGAAGTGGAATCACAATATATGTTTGTGTGTTTAATCAGTGTCTTGATTAGGCAGGTGATATTGATGGCAGGGTTGTCTAAAGGAGTTGACTCTGTCCCCTTTTTTGGCCTCTGAAAATATGGAAGTGAAGCACCCAGAGGCTGTTATTTTATGTGTTAAAATTTCATCGTGTTTAAGGTGCCACAATGTATTAAAAAAATTTAAATATTGAATCATAGCACTCAGGATGTTGGGGCAGGAGGCTTGCCTCCAGTTCTGGGCCAGCATGTACTACTTAATGAATTCCTGCCCCAAGTAGACCAAAATAAAATGAACCAATTATCAAAGCAATTGGACTACATTGTTGAGAACCACTACAAAGAATTGTATTATTTGAGGACTTTCTGTCTAATATTTATGATTAAATGATACCAGAAAATCAAGACTCCCAGTCACTATTCTACCAACTAACACATCCACACTGACAAATCATATGTATACAGAGAAATCAGTTGTACTGAGGACGTGGTTGGGATTTGATAAGAAATGTAAAGAATCTAGTTTTTCATTTATTTGCAACATTCATTGATATGGCATACTGTAAAGAAAGAAAGTAGTTTGCTTCAAAGATGGATTTCCATTCAAATTCATTTTCTAAGGCCCCAGAAGGTATGTTTGCTACCCATTTTCCTGCTGAGACACACACATACTTGGAACATGAAAACCTCTGGAGGCCAAGTACACTTTCAATGACTTTTTAGCAGTGAATATTGGTTCCTTAGCAACAAGTTCCCAGCTTTTTATTTAGCACCCTATACAAAGTATATTGCATAATTAATTTTTAAAAGAACTGATTGTATAATGTTACCTAAATCTTTGAACAAAAGTGCTTTGGAGCACATTCCTTTTGATGGTAGTTTATTAGCTTTGTGAAACTGTGTGAAACAGTTTGAGTGTATTTATAGTATCAAAGAATATTATCTCTTAACATATCTAGCAATTTTCTTTTTTTAAATCTTGAAAAAGTATGTAAATAACTAAGAAAATGGATTATTATTAAATGTTCCATTTTTGAAAAATCTTGTGATTTTACAGTGACCTAGGAAGAGAAATAATTAACTCTTAGCATTTAGCATGTGATTATGAAAGTTCTAAGGGACTCATCCTACTTATAAATATATTTTATTCTTGATGTAAGGAAGGTTAAATCATAAACTATGAAAGAGTAGTTTTTGGTGGCCTGTCATCTTCCTCAATATAGAGGAAGATATGAAAGATGGTATATGTCATATTTTAAATGTATGTTAGATTTTTTCCAGGGAAAGGCTAATGGGTAATTAGATATAGTAGTGCTGGTGTTCTCATGAGTGCTGTTAATTGTAAGTTGTGTTAATGAGTAAGCATCGAGCATTAGTTACAATGAGAGACATATATAATGCCTTCTAACTTCCAATGTGAAAGAAGCTGGCACTGTGAATTGATTGCCTCTCTGCCTTTTCGCTGAGATCATATAGAAAATGACAAGCTTATTTATAATCATCTTCTGGAGCTTCCCGCAGGCCAGAACCAGTCTTCTTCACTTGGACTGGCAATGGAAGGCCTGAAAGAGCAGAGTTCAATGTACTGAGACTGGAGGGCCAGCACCACACCCACACCCACATTTGATACCATTCCTCAGGAAGGCCCTGCTTTTTCTCTGAAATGCACTTTTATGTTTGGAGGAGCATGCATGTCATCCACATGGGTGGATATGTGACTTGAATGTCTGGGTTTTTACTGGTAGGGAAGAGGGAATACTTAGTCTCGATTTGCACTAGTTTACCTATGATTCACTATTTCTTCCATTGCCTCCAGATGAAACAGACTCAAATCGTCAAAAATTGCTTGAAACATATATTTAAATATATTTAATATACAAAAGATTTATGAAAGTATATTTAAACAAGTAACATATCTCTTAAAAATTTCCTGAATTTATATAGTCTATGATTCAAAATGTAAAAAGGATTGAATCAGGCAGAGCCCATCAGGGAACAAATAACATTTAAAATAGGATCATTCTGGAACAATTATAATGACACATTTCTAAAGACATGGGAAAAAAGAAATTCCATGGAATAATGCAGTAACCAGGTTCTTAGTACAGCCTACTTAGAGGTGAAAAAATGGAGTAATGATGAAACTCAGGATACAAGTTCTACCATAGAGACAGCAGCCCTGGAGAAAAATAGCAGCCTTCTTTAGGGATACAGCCAACTCTAGAGGCTTTGACTGAAGGAATAGGGTACTTTGTTTTCATTTATCTTTTTTGCTCTGATTTTGTCGTTTTTCCCCCCCCCTTGTACAATGTTTTAGTATAATCCTGTTGCTATAACAAAATGTCCAAGGCTGAGTAAGTCCTAAAGAAAAGAGATTAATTCAGCCTGCAGATCTAGAGGTCTAAGGACATGAGTCTGCCACCAAGTTCTGCAGAGAGCTTCATAGCACATGACCATCATAGTGGAGAGAGTTCATATAGACTAGACCACAGCGTTAGATGGGAATCAAGACTCTGGAGAAGCCAAAAAAGCTCTTACTAGAACATATGCATTCCCGTGAGGCCCAGCCCATCCTCTGAGACCAGAGTAATACATTCAAGAGGGTAATCATGACTCAGTCACTTACCATGAGGCATTAGTCTTTAAGGTAAAAACCACTTTTTAATATTATTGTATTTGGGGTCAGTCTTCACCATGGGTTTTTGGCAGGAATAAAGCACACATCTTAACTATACCACCCAGCATCACTGGAAGGCAGAAAGCAAGAAACAAAAGCAAGCCTTGTGGGTGCAAGACAAGGGAATGGGTGATACAGATAGAACCCAGCATTGACATGGATGCCTGCTAACACCTAGATCTCCATCTCTACAAAGGCCTTTTAGAGACTGTAACCCATTCCTGTCATTTTGTATGTAAGCAAGAGTAGAGAATACATTTATAGGCTCCTCAAGTTTTCTACACTTTTTTTTTTTCTGGGAAGCAGCTCCTTTTTGTATGCTAAAAACTTGCTAAGGCTCACCTAAGACACTAAAATACTAGAAGATTAAATGTTTGGATTTTTAGACTTTTGTTTCCTATTAGTTGTCTGGCTCAGAAAGAAAACATGTGAAACATTAGCTCTTTTCAGGCAAAACTAAAAGAACAGTTTTTTTTCTTCAGTGAAAAGTTTTACAGTTTGAAAATATCTGTTTGTAGATAAACACTGAATTTCTGAAATATCATTCAAAGTGGTGTGTGTGTGTGTGTGTACATGTACATTTTAAAAAAGAGAACAGGACCATGGTTTTCTTTTTTTTTTTTTTTTTTTTTTTTTTTTTTTTTTTTTTTTTTTTTTTTTTTTTTTTTTTTTTTTTTTTTTTTTTTTTTTTTTTTTTTTTTTTTTTTTTTTTTTTTTTTTTTTTTTTTTTTTTTTAAAGCTTTATTTTATTTATTTATTTGCCTTGGTGTTTGCCTGGAATTGGAACTACAGACAGTTGTTAGCTGCCATGTGGGTGCTGGGAATCGAACCCAGGTCCTCTGGAAGAGCAGATGGTGCTCTTAACCGCTGAGCCATCTCTCCAGCCCCAGGACCATGGTTTTCATCATGTCTCCATACAAGTCGTTGAGTCATTAGAGACTTGATGATGCTGGATTGTAGGAAGTTAGTGAATTTGGAAGTATTCTTCCTCGCTGGCACACTTTTAACATTACCTCTACTTTCTTAGGTCTCATGAGACTTGGACACGGTGAGTGACACCAGATAGTTTACAACATTGAAATTCTAATGTCCTCAATAACTTGCAACTAAAATTCTCTAGTCATTGGAGAGGTTATATGCTATCATTTTTCTATATAAAATTGTGTCAGATTTTCAAATTTATTTTGTTTTTGAAATTGATGACTTTTGGATAACTGTACATAGATTTGATAAGAATATGAGTACAGTTAAGTCTTGTATTAATGCCTTCAATTATAAAAATTATTTTTATGTATATAAGTGTAAAGTTTTAATAGACTTGATTTTTGCTATATTTTGTTTTATGGTCACACACTTTCAAAAACGTGATAATTTAATAATAAAGTTTGATATGTTGCAACAGCAATTAAGGGATCCCTGAACACCCCCGCCCCCCTGACTCACACAGCTGTTAAGGTATATAATTCTTAGTATGTTTTGTAGGGCATTATGAGGCTGGAGTAAATAAATTACCCCTTTGCTTTTGCTTAGGACTCTGGTGATAAGTATCTGAATATTGTCAATCCTAAGTGAAAGAGGAGACATATTTGTTTTAATTAAGTAAATTGTGTTCAGAAACATGGAAGTAGGGTATTAGTGTGTTCTAGAACATCGCTCTAATTTGCCCCCTGGGCGTGGCCATGGGTCTCCGGGGTTGCCATGGTGCAGCCATGCCCACGCCCACAGAGCTCCCTTACAGGGCATGCCCCTGGGCATGTCTACATGCTCACCCTTCCTTTAAAGAGAGACAACTGGTGACAGTGATTATTTCTCTGCTCCCCTCCTTCTCTCTTTCCTTCTCCTTCTGCCTTCCCCTACCCTTCTCTGGATATCCAGATTCCCCAATATAACTATAAATGGCATCCTGGCAGCGTGTTTTGTCTTTCCACGTGCAAAATACTAACATAGGGAACTAGCCCAGAACTTTGTATTCAGTTTCTGGGTTTCATATATCATATCCCATCTTTATTTTTTTTAATTTTTAAAAATTTTATTTATTTATTTTTATATGTCAGAATGGTTAAGATTAAAAACACGGATGAGAGCCTATGCTGAAGAGGATACAGAGCAAGGGGAACACTCCTCCATTGTTGGTGGGAGTGTAAGCTTGTTCAGCCATCTGGAATGCAGTATGGAGGTTTCTCAGAAAATTGGGAATCACTCTCCCCAAGGATCCAGCAATACCACTCTTAGGCATATACCCTAAAGATGCACATTTACACTCCAAAAACATTAGCTCAACTATGTTCATAGCAGCATTGTTCTTAATAGTAAGAACCTGGAAATAACCTAGATGCCCCTCAACTGAGGGAGTAGTACTCAGCAGTAAGACAAAATGTTATCCTAAAATTTGCAGGCAAATGGATGGATCTGGGGAATATCCTCCTGAACGAGGTCTCACAAACCCAGAAAGATAAACAGGGGATGTACTCACTAATTAGTGGACTTTAAGCAAAAACATATTTTCCATTGAAAGATGATGGGTGAATAAAGAGATTTAAAACACACACACACACACACATACACACACACACACACACACACACACACACACACCCCAAAACAAAAAAATTATTTATTGTTAATTAATTTATTTATTTTTATGTATGGTATTTTATCATCATGTATGTCTGTGTACCATGTATGTCTGATATTTACAGAGGCCAGAATAAGCAGCCAGAACCCCTGAGACTGGAGTTAATAGATAGTTGTGAGCTGCAGAGTGGGTATTGGGAATCAAACCTGGGCCTTCTGGAATAGCAACCAGTACTTCTGACATCTGAGCCATGTCTCAGGCCCCTCTTTTTTTTTTTAAAAAAAAGTTCTTTTATCTATCTATCTATCTATCTATCTATCTATCTATCTATTGTGTGTGTGTGTGTGTGTGTGTGTGTGTGTGTGCACGTGCGTGTGCACACGTGCACGTGCATGTGTATGCCCAGAGTGTCGAAAAGATGGCTGTGGTATTCCTGGGAGATAGAATTATAGCCAGTTGTAAACCACCAAGTTTCTGGGAGCGAAATTCTTGTGTCCTCTGGAAGAGCAGCCTACTCTTAACCACTGAGCCATCTCTCCAGCTCCCTCTTCTTTGTTTCTCGGTTCTCTTTCCCTTGGTCTGCGTCATCCTCATCTTTGCTCTGTGTATTTAGTTTTTCAGGATGTCTTTTTGTGGCTCATGCTGTCTTCCATGATCTTTGTGCTTCAGCCTCTTTTGGGTCATTACAGGTGTATGCCATTATATCTTTGTATTCACTCTTGTAATTCATTTTTCCTTCCTACCAACAAAGACTACCAGAAGATGTAGGAAAGAAAGCTTTTCTTCCCTCATGTAAGAATAACCAAAAGTTCAAGAGAAAGGAGTGCATTGGTTGGTCTTAAAGACTGGGCAAATTGCTTTGACCAGTACCTTATTCCTTGATAAGGTGTGTAGCTATTTCTTAAAAGAGGGGACTGGGCACTGTTACCATAGTACAGTGGTGTGATTGGTGGGCTGGCCTAAGTAACAGAAGCCACAAACTTTTACTGCATGATTATGTCAGAAAATGCTGCTTCCAAATTTCTAGCTAGAAAGCTGTCCTATGGCACTGTGTTCAGAATCAAGGTGCTTATTCTTCCTTAGCTAGGAATAGTCTGGGGCCATGGGTTTATTTCTTTTTCTCATGTTCCAGTCTCCTTGGTGAGGAAAGACAAGTAGCAGCATTTAAATCTAGTCGTTAAATAATCTTAATGTTTTAAGTTGCTGGTGAAATTAAACATGAATGCAAATGAGAAACAAGTAGCATTTTAACATTTTATACCTCTGGCACATTTGGGAATAATTCCTGCATGGGCATTTTTGCATATAATAGACTTTCCATGTGTATGTTTTCTTACAATCCTCACATTTTCCTCTTTTATAAGTTCCTTGATACCTCCATTAGGGAATGAAAAGAAGCAGGAGGTAGAGTTGATGCAAAGCATATCTCCCCTCCTTGAAGTACAGACAGACATCCTCTAGTGTGAATACCTTTATTCTCCTAATTCCTGTGATGGGGAAATTGCCATTCTTCTTCAGAGCATTCTGATGAAGGGAAAGACAGATATGGAAAGGAGTAAAGATGGAAAAGTTTTCACAATCCTGCTTTCAACACATCATTTCATTTCATCACTACATTCCTTAAAATGTGTTGTGCTCTGTGATGCCTTAATGATATATGGATAGTGTAGCCCGCTATGTGGTTCACCATCACACACTACACAGGAGGAAATCTCCCCACTTTCCTCACCGCCTCTCTGACTTTGTTAAAATAGTTTTGTGCCTGTCTTGTCTTCTTTGGTATCAAAACTCCGGGTAAACTGAGCCTTGTTTCTTTTAAGAACTCTTTTTCTTTTCTGCCTAACAATGAGAAATTAATGGGGTAGAATATGATAATAAGTTCTCCTAATTTAATCACACATTTTAAGGATTATTTTAGAGCAATATGATAATGAAGACCTAAAAAGAAAAAGAATCGAATTCTATCTTATCTTGTTTTCTAGAGCAAACAGCTAGTGTGATCTCTGCATGTCTTCCTGTCTAGCTTCTGATTGGAGCATATGTAATTAAGTCATTGTGATCATTCAGTATTGGCCACAAACAACTTTAGATAGTCTACAGTTATTTATGGTTTCATAAAATCTTATTTTCTAATGTTCTGTAATTTATGATATAATTCACTTTTAGTAGATGTTTGTATTTTTTCAACTTGAACTTTATAAATTACGCTATTAGGATTCTTCTGGGGGATAATTTCTTCAAGAAAAATTTTAAGTAAGAAATTTATTGGATCAAAGGGTAGACATGCTTTAAGTAAGTTTAACAGTCAACTTGAGATAATTTTGAAATTTAAAACATATCACTATTACATATTATAATAGTCTTTATGGCTGAAAGTCAGAAGGATTTAATTTTATTCTTTATTGGTGCATCCTATGTGTTCTACCAATTCACCTCTTTATAGTCTATATCTGTATGAGAAATAAACATCAAAAGCCTAGATTCACATGTGAATGTAAGGAAAAGATGAGGGACAAGTATTGATTATTTACTCTTCTATCCAAATTCTGTTGGATGTCCTCTGTCTTTTATCTTTTTTATTGGGGCATCTGCCCATCAACCTTTGGGCACAGTAATGATCAATGAAGAGCAATGGCTTGATTTTTGCCTTTTAGAAGAAACTTGGATGGCTCTAAGGAGACATCTCTGTCTCCTAAGAATTCTATAAAAATAGATTTCTCTGGGTTTTTTTTTTTTTTTGCCCTGTAATCACATATACTATTCCTGTAAGACTGTAGGAAAGATACCAATATTCAGAGAAGTAAATGTTGGACAATGTAGAAAACAAAAAAAAAATGGGTTAATGCTGAGCTTACATCACATATTTTTCTTTCTTTCTTTCTTTTTTTTTTTTTTGCATCCCATGGATATTGGAACTGGCTGGCATGGAATGTTAAGGAATCATGAATTGCATGATTGAAGGGCTTGAGAAATCAGCAGGCATTTTGTATTTCTTTCTGTATCTCAAGGATTTAGTTCCTGGGAAGTGTAACTTTCAGCATTTGCTACAGACTCTGGAGAGATATATTTCTTCCATTAGTGGAACGTACAGTCTGTGAAGAGTCACATTCCATAAATAATTGACTTGTCTTAACTTGATTTAAAGTGATGGGGATTGGGAATAGTCAGTGGCAGACCACTTGTCCAGTAGGATTGTCCAGTGAGGTACTTGGTTTTATATTTAGCACCTCTCCAACTCCACCCAGAAATATATTCTGTCAAGAATATTAGCCATGTGTAAAGGTTCAAGATCTGCTGGTTTCTAGTTGCCAGGCATATCCTTTGTCCTGTGAATCACAAAAATCATTGTATAAGAACTTAGATGAGCTTGGGTTTATAAGCATACAAACTCTAAAAATGTTATGTAAGAGAGAAAGATGCATCTCAGTTATTTGTATAGCAGTTCTGTAATACATTACTTTATCCCACAGATTTCCATCACTGTGGTTCCACAAACAATGGCAAATGTAACTGTCAAGCTTGTGAGACAGTTTTAAGTTGGAAACAAAGTCATGTAGGATAGCTATAATCAGAACCCAATTTTGATCCACATCTTACCAAGTAATGTAGAATTTAAGGATTGAAATATATTTGAGAACTGGAGAGATGGTTTAGTAGTCAAAGGCACTGGCTGTTTTTTTTCAGAGAGACTTGATTTGGTTTCTGGCATTCATATGTGACTTGCAGCTATCTGTAACTCCATTTCCCAGGGGATCTGACACATTCCTCTGGTCTCCTCAAGCATCAGGCACACACATGGTTCATAGATACACAGGCAAACAAACACCCATACACATAAAATAAAAAATCTTAAATGAAAAAATATAGCAGGGTGGTGGTACACACCAAAAACAGGTGAATCTCTGTGAGTTCAAGGGCAGCTGGGTCTTTATAGTGAGTTCCAGGATAGCCAGGGTCTGTTCTGAAAACTCAAAAAAAAGTATAGTGAAAATATTTTTATCCTTTTATAAATTTGTATTTTCTCTTTGCTTTATGGTTCATGATGCTATGTTTATTATTCTTTATCTTCTCCATATGCTACTAAAAATATCAATTCTTTCATCCCCAAACCCCCTTCTTTACACCCATTTCTTCCTTCTGCAGATGCAAGCATACTCAAACCCAAGCCTGCATTCTTTTTGATCTTTATTCACTGTTGTACTTCAGCCTCACAGGTGTCTTTCAATGCTCTTATATATGCTCAATGGCCAGGTTTTCAGCTGTTACATCCAGAGCTCATATCCACCCTTGTGTCTCTTACATGTCTTCTCTATGCCCTGACTGTGCTGTGGAGCAGTACATGTCCTGTTATCCTGACTCAATAACGTCTGTTGCAGATGGTCAGAGAGAGAGGAGAGTTTTGGATAGGTGAATTATCTGTTTAACAAATAACAGAAACCATAGTGCTGAAAGTAGAGTCCATCATTGCAATTTCTGTGGATCATAAGCCCCTGTTTAATTAAATTGGTTCCTTTGACCAGGGTGGATGATGGTTATCTTGGGGGAGCCAAACATGGCTGAGATTCAAGGTTCTCTTCTAACCTTACCCAGGTTGTTGATGGAATTCATCATCTTTCATGGCTTTATGACAGAGATCTTAGTTTTCATTCTTTCATTCCTGACCCTTAGAGGAAGGCCATTCTTCTTCTCAGATATGGGTGAACCAAGTCACATTCTGAAATGCTATTTTACTTGAGATGAATCTGTTAAAAGAAGTAAAAATATAGCTGTTTTGTTTCAATAAATAAAATTCTGTTCTGGTTTCCTAAAAATGTGTTCACAAATAGCATCTGTTTCTATGTAAATAAAGGATTTTTGTTAATTATTTTCTGCTTTGTGTTGCTAAAATTGGTGATATTATATTTCTCTGAGTCATGCCTATTTTGTATTCCTTGCTTTACTGTCTTAAATTATTTTTCCAATCCAAGAATCAAGCATCTTTTCTGGGGGTGGGCACTTTCCTACTGTTTCTTTTTGGCTTTGCACAGGTCTATGGTTATTTCCAATTCTTGACAACTTGTCTTGTTATTCTCTAATAGGATTCAGTGTTACCTCTATATCATAAGACAAAGAATGTTACCTGATTTCTTGAGTACTTCTTAAAAATTACACAATTTAAGCCAAGCTTGGTAGCAGATGCCTATAATCCTAGGATTTGGAGACTGAAGTAAGAGGATTAGGAGTTGTAGGCCCACTTGAGTTACATAGTGAGGGCATATTGGAAACAAATATGGTATATTAGCTACAATGTACAGTTGAAATAAAAGGAGAAGTAAACTTTTGCTTTATTTTTATTGATGTAGTGTTTAGATGATATGAAATAAATTCTGACACTTGGCTTAATGTTTTTGAAATTATGAACATTTTACAGCATCAAATTGTAGTAAGAAGTTTCTGACCTGTCCCTTCTGGCCTGGCCTCAAGGTTTGGACCTGCAGCCCTGCTGCTGCTGCTTAGACCCAAATAATCACATAAAAGCTTATATTCATTACAAACTGTTTGACTTATGACTTAGGCTCATTATCAGCAGCTCTTACAACTTAACCTATTTCTATTAATCTTTGTCTTGCCACATGGCTAGTGGCTTTACCTGAGTTTGATTACATCATGTTCTCTTGGGCTGCAGCTTGCAGGGTCTCCCTGTGACTCAACCCTCCTTCCCCTTTATCTACGCTTGGATATCTCACCTGACTATAAGCTGGCTTGCCATAGGCCAAAACAGTCCCTTTATTACCCAGTGATAATTCACAACATATAGAAAGACATTTCTTATCAAGTCTGCTACATGGAACAGTCTTTTGTGTGTTTATTCATAGATTATTCTGCATCTTACTTTATGCTTGACATGAAGGAATTTAAGGTGCAATGAGGTAGGATTATGCTTTGTCCTGCCTATGGGTTTAATAAGAAGCTGATTGGCCAAAGGCAAACAGGAAGTGTGGGCAGGGCTATAAGGCTAAGAAAACTCAGAAACATCTCAGAGCAGACACAGATGCCAGACAAAGATGCCAGAGAGCAGACAGAGAGAGCTGCCACTGACATGATGAGGAGACAGCAGCAGACACAGAGGAAAGAAGCTGAAAGGCTGCTATGAGAAAAGGTACCAATCCGCGCTGCTAAACAAGATGGGTTGAGTTCAGATGAAGGAGTTAGCAAATTATATGCCTGGGTCCTAGGTCAATCAGCATAAAAATAACATGAGCCTGTGTGTGATTATTTGAGGCAAAGCGGGGCCAAGAGTGAGACTAAACCTTTGGTCCAGGCCCAGAAAGTTTGGGCCAGAACCATGTACAACAGTGCAATTTCAAATTAATATTCTTCTCTCTCTCTTTTTTTTTCTATTTTTTGAATTTTTTCTTCTTGTCTCCTTCAATCCATAGGCACATTTAGTCCTTACTCCTCTGGACTGAGTAAACATTTCTGTTTCATTAGGGAGGGTGAGGAGGGAGAGACAGAGGGAAGATTTGTTGCTCAGCGGTAGTTGTGTTCATTGTCCAGATTAAGTCTTTCTTAAACTTGTTCTAATTAGAACAACAGTTCATCCTCACTTAAAGGAGCCATAGTGGTAAATGTAAGTGGACAAAATAATGTTCTTTTCTTGAATGTGACTGAAATGTGCTTCTTGTGCAAATCCAAGTGCCTTAAATATCTTATCTGGCTATCAGAGTTTCTTCTTACTTCCTGAGCATACACAAATCAAAATCTGATAATATTGACTGTATCTACTATAGCTATTGGAGGAAAATTTCATGCTTCTTTAGCAAGGAGAAGAATGATCAAACTTTCTTGTGCAGTGGTGAGTTTGGAGAACCTTGCCTTTTGTTTGGTATCTGAAAAGGTGTGTGTGAGGGAAAAAACTTGGAGAAGAAATAAGAGGAAAGCAAATGCTGGAAGACAGTGGGTTAGATCATTAGCTCTTTATTGATGTGCATTAATGCAGACACCTGAATGCATAGTTAAAAATATTATACTCTTCATGGCATATATCATTCTGTATTAGAGAAAGCAGACACATTTTTTTCCTATTTGAATCAATAAAAAAGCTGAATACAGGTATAGATAAAATATTTAAGAAGATCCTTTACATTATTGGAAGTACATTCAGGCACGTCTACACAATCCAGATGTGGGTGGAAATTTTGAAGCAATTTTTTTTGTTATGTATACCACCTCAAAGAACAAGGGGCCCCAGGGAAAATAATTTACATCTTTAGTAACAAAGATATTTCTTTTCATTTATTTTTATGTATGTATTTTATTTACACAGTATGATGTAAATTACAAAGAGAAATGCTTTAATACTTAAAAAAGCTAAACAATATACCGTTTCATTAAAAAGTTAATAGCTTAATGTTTTTCAATATATTCATATTGTTGTTCTTTACCACTGTCAAACATCACACTTTAGTTTCATTCTTAGTAACCTCTTGGGAATTCAATTATTTGAAGGAATATTTGAAATGGACTCTGCCTTTTTTTCCTTTCAGTTAGTAAGGTACTGCAGTTGCAGATCATCTGTAATATGATGAGGGTGGTTTCATTATTATCATCACTTTATGTTGACTTTTGAGATAGTCTCGATGGGTAGCCCAGGCTGACCTTGGACTCACAATCTATCTTCCTGGCCTTTGGAAATATTGGGATTACTAGCATGTGTCGCCATGTTCTGCTGATGCTGGCTTTTTTAGAATGCTGACGATCCAGCATGTGCTCTTTGCTAGATATTCTTACCATCCCTGTAACACAGAGATGAATGTTCATGTGTGTCTTCCACTAAGATCTACTCCAGGTTGGAGATTTATTTGATGCTCTTGCAGTGAAGCTGCTAAAAGCAGCTCTCTTCGCCACTCCTTCCCACCCGCAGCTGTCAGGTTATTGTTCCTTTCCCAGCCAAGTACAGTAAAACCGGCAATGAAAATGGCACAGATTTAAACATACAGTGTATAATTTATATACATATGCATTATGAGATAATTAAAACTAAACTGTGCAATATTCTTGTTTACATGTTTTATGTAAGTATACCTGCTATATTTATTTATATACTTAAATGATAATATATTTTGCAGTGTTGAGGATTTAACCTATTTTAGGTTATATTAGAACCTACCACTGAGTTAGATGTCTAGCCCACATATTTTTATAATTACAATATTTAGGATTTTTAAGCCAATAACATATTAAGCATAGTCACCATGTTGTACAGTAGACCTCCAGAGATCATTTTTCTAGTGTAATTAAGATTTTATACTCTTTAATCAACACACCCCATTCCTCTCCCCAAGCCACACTTGCCACATTTTAGATTCCTCATGTAAGTGGGACCTTCTGGTATTTGCTTTTCTCAGCTGGCTCATCTCATTAGCATGTTGTCCTTCCTTCAGGTTCATCCACATGGTTCTAGTGACAGAATAAGTGACTGAGTAGCATGTGCTTCACAGCATGTATCTCATTTATCTCTAGTGAGCATTTCTTCGCTGTTGTCAATGATGCTGCCCCAGGTCCAAGGCAGGCATTTCTGTTTGTTGCTTTAGTCTCTTTTGCTCATATTCCCAGAAGTGGGATTGTCAACTGCTGTGGTAACTCTACCTTTAATTTTCTGAGGAACCTTCCTACTTATTTGCAGTAATGGTTATTTTAATTTACATTTCTACTAGCTGCAGATGTGCCCCTTTCTTTGAATCCTCACCAAAGCTTGTTATATTTTATCTTTCTTAATAACAACCTTTCTTATAGATGGATGGTGATCTTGTCTTTGGTTTTAAGTTGTATTTTTAGAAGAGTAATGCTGTTGAGTACCTTTTCATATGCCTGATAGATGCTTGCATTTCTTCTTTGGAAAAATGTTTATTTAGGTCTTTTGCTTATTTTAAAATTAGGCTATTTATCTTAGCTGCTGCTGAGTTCCTTGTACATTCTGGATATATATTATCCTTTTGCCTTATTGAATGGTTTGCGGTCATTTTTCTCCTACTCTAGGGTGGTTTTGGTTGATTATTTCTTTTGCTATGCAGAAACATTTTATTTTAATGTAGGCTCACTTGTAAGTTTTCGCTTCTGCTGCCTATACCTTTGCATTATAGCCAAATAATTGCTCAACCCATTGTCAAGAAGCTTCTAGAAACTTTAAAGTTCCAAATTTTTGTCTTTTATGTCCTCAGATTCTTTAATCCATTTCAAACATGTGTTGTCATGTGACTCCAGTTTTATTCTTAAGCATGTGGATATCCTGGTTTCTAGTATAAATAGTTGGACTATTTTAGAATAACTTTTCCTTTCAGGGGTTGTTGGCAGTCTTGTAATAGGACAGAACTCTCAGCAACTTAAGCTTAACAGATTCCATTTAATAAAGGAATCTGCTTCAAAGCTTGAACTCAAGAACTGGACCTACCTGGGAATGAATCTTGAGATTATTATAGATTGGGGAATTTAGGTTTGTTATTTGAATTGTCTAGTTGGAGTTGGGTAAACTTCAGACTCTGGACTTGACTATTACATGGTTGTTCCTTACCTATCAAAACAGATCATATTGTATCTACCTTAATGATTTGACGTTTATTTCTGTGACTAGCTAATGGATTTAAAGTGTTTGGTATAAAAGAAAAAAAAAAAAACCTGGCATAGTAAACTCTCTGCACACACCAGCTGCTAATGTTATTTTTTTTTCTGTTTTAATTATGGGCACTGGAAAGACTCATTTTTTTCTTTGCCTCCAGAGTCACTTGTACTCCATCTCCTGCTCAACTCTGTTATTATTATTCCTTTCATCTGCAGTCTCCTTTTTTTGCTTCTCCCTAACCCATGGACATTTTATCTATCTTAATGCAGTTAAAATCTTTCCTCCATCATGAACATTGGAGGCTTCGGGGTGCCTGCAGTCAGTTCCATTTATCATGGCTCACAATAATATATCATACTGGGATCCATTCCTTGTGTTCTTTTGTTTCCTATACAACTCAGAGTTTTACAGGAGTCAATGCTTTTTACATTCACACATCTTCCTAAGGATGGAGCACACAGGCATTATTTTGGATTTTGTTTAGGGTTTTTAGAAAAATGATTTTAGGTTACTTATTGAGTAGTATGTATTAGATGAGACTGATTATGCTACTAAATGTTTTAATTTTGACAAACTTATAAGAATACAAATAATTAAAATATATCTATATACTATATAATATGCATCATTTAAATTATCATTTACTCTTTGCAGGGTCATCAATAGTATTTATTAAATGTGCAGTGATTGTTTGAAATGCAGGGCACCGTTTGTATAAATAAATGGACCAAATAAGTAATTTTATTAAACATATACATTCAGTAAGTTTATATATATATGAATATATTTTAAGATAAAAATATAATTAGGATTAAAAGAGTAATAAAATATAAAACAGAGGCTTCTTAAATGCTTTGGGTAGCTGGAATTCCTGTCTGGCCATACTCTCTTGAATCTTATCCTGTTTCAGGACAACTTTTGAAAATGGGGATATCTTCCCTGTATCACCCAGGAACTTTACAGCAGTTTAGTAAAGACCTTGTTTGTCTTAAAAAAGGAAAGCATTTCATCCCATAGAGTAGAGCAAACACTCCAGGGAGCTGCACAGAGAAGGCCCTTTTGTTTCATTTGCTCTTGAAGCCCCATGCTGTTCTCTGAAAAAGAAGAAAAAATGTAAAGGTTTCAGATATCTTTGATATCAAGATGGTCACTCTGTTTAGAAATGCAGGAGAATAAATAGTAAATAGTTCATGATCAAATGTTTCTTGTTCTTTATGGCCTTCCTCTGCATTCTATGATTGTCTTACCCCTATCTACTAATATGTAATGATGTCATTAACTTAGTTTATTGTCACATATGAGAATTTATTGTCATGTATGTATGTTTTCCATATCACCAAATCATCAAGGATTTTTAGTTATCACATTTGGTCTCAATATTGATCTTTATTTTACAAAGACTTTTCTCATTGAGCAAATAATCATCCAAATTTTCTTTTCCTTCTGTAATAACTTTAGAAAATAATTGATATTTAATTTATATATAATATACACAACACACACTCACATATGTGCACACACATACACAGATAACAGTATGACATAACTCTACCTTTATGTCTTCAAATAGCCTGTCAATTGTGCCTGGCAAAGGCCCTTTTTCCCTAAGGATTCAGACATACACAGGGTCTTGGAATCTGTAACCTCTGTATGTTTCGGTTCTCACACTTACAAATTAGGAAGTTGACTATCATTCAAACTCAAGTCTGTGACGGGTAAGTCGCTTGTCCAATCTAGTGTCTTACCTTATCTGGAGAAGAAATCTCTTGTTTGTACTCTCCCATATGTCATTTTAGTAGTTAACATCTGTCTGTATCTCGAGCCTAGAGAAACCTAAGATTAGATGAAGGTAATTTTTAAATTTTTGCTAGCAGATTTTATTTTAAAACCACTGACGAAATAGATCATTTTATATAAAATGCTTTTAATAATAGATGTTGAGTATAAAGTAGAAGAAGAGAGTATAAAGCTCTAGAAGAGGAAATAGTAATGATGTTTGTGGAAAAAACATTACAAAGGCCAACTCAGAAGTATAGTGTGAGTACACCTTGTTTCCCAGTGCTGACCAGGTTTGAAGGCAGTGAGCAATAGAGAAGAAACTTGAAAACAATCACTGTTTTGTCCAGAGAAACTTGTAAACCTCTTAGTTGTCTTTTCTTGAACTGTGGTAACACGCTTGCCTGATTTCTAATCTCTAACACAGTGCATGTTGTGTTTGTTTATTTTAGATTTCCAGTCATCTTCTGAGGCTCTTCCAGCTTCAATTACTATTTCTCATGGCCCTGGAATTTGCATACAGGAGAAACTGGAGATGATTAAAAAACAATTAGAAAAAACATTCCTTGAATACTATGCAATTTCATGCTCCCACATACATTTAATTTCAATTTCATTGGAGTTTTTAAAATGTAGATTGTTACTTCATAAAGTTTGTACTTTTGGATCTATCTGCATAGAATATTCATAGGTTATTTCTTCACTCTTTTTAATTCCTAGGCAAGGATAGTGCCTAAGTTTTATTAAGCTATTTTCTTCAAATACCTAATTAATTTGATACTGAAATCTAAAATTAGAGTAGTAACTAAAGAGAGCCTAGGCAGAAATGTTAGTCGTGTAGATGTGTATTTGTTTATTTTCATTTCAAAGTTGATCTGTTTGTTACAAGGTTTCTGTTATTCTCAGGAGCTAAGCATGAGGCCTTGTTGTTATGCATTGACTTCTCCCTTATGAAAACATAATTTGAAATTTATGACTCAAAGGCATCAATGAAAACATTGTTTTTCTTTTGCTGGTTAGTGGCTGAATTAGATAAAGAAGAATGCAATGATTTATCAGATAATTGTGGAGGGTTTCCCTAACCCTAACCCTAACCCCTTAGCCAGTCCCATTTGTCTGAGTACAGACATTCCCAGTTGATACATGCATAACACATTCTTCTATCCATACCAATCTTCAGGTCAAGACAGTTTAGTAATTTTCCATAAAATATTGCTTAACTTTTTCATCTGTAATTTTGTAATATCTAAGGAAACAGAAGAACATTTGTAGTAGTCAGTGGTTCCTCTGCCCTGCCCAGTCAGTCTTGCAGCCATCTAGTCCCAAATAATCACACAAAGGCTTATATTAATTATAAACTCTTTGGCCTATGGCTCAGATTTATCATTGGCTAACTTTTATTGTTAAACTAACCGACAATTTTTATCCATGTTTAGCCACATGGCTTGATGCCTTTTTCTCATTGCAGCATTCTCGTCTTGCTTCCTCTGCATCTGTTGGCATCTGCTCTCTGCCTTTCCTCTTCCCAGAATTCTCCTAGGCTGGTCGCCCCACTTCTGCTTCCTGCTTCTGTTGGCCAATCAGTGTTTATTAAACCAATACAACTGAAAAACCTTTACAGAGCTTTATCTCACAAATATTTGACCCCTTTTTCTTTTTTGAGATAACTGTTAGTCTTAGAATATAGATGCTTACTCAGGGTAGCTTATTATGACATCATTCTATTTTTATCATTTATTGCTTATTTAAGACAATTTTAGTAATGATTTTAAGATTTCTTTTGACAAGTTTTCCAAATGCTTGACCAGACAAGTGATCTGCTTATACAGTTTTGCAGTCTACTGTAGCAATAGTAGCTTACACTGCTCACACTGGTGTTAGATATTGGGGAAGGGGAGGATTTTCTGTCCAAAGACTTTAGTACATTTGTGTGGAAAGTAACACCATTCAGTTATATTTGTGTTTTAGATGCAGCCCAAAGCACCCAGAATCATCTTTCTATGTGTAATTGGCCTAATTATAGATAAGACATCTTGGATCTAGAAATCTGAAATAAAATATGCCCCAAAGTTGAAAATTTTAAGTATTGACCTGAGGCTAGTTGTGGAAAATTCCATATCAGATTTCATGACATGGGTCATAGTGAAGAGATGAATTTAAAATTACTGTATAAAATTGCCTTTGGGCTTATGCATTTGGCATATATGAAAAATAAATGAGTTTTGTGTTTGGACTTGGGGTCCAGCCCCAAGATGTCTTGTTAGATATTTGCAAACATCCCCGAAATCTGAGAAATACCTGAAAGTGTAAACATTTTATATCCCCAGAGTTTCAGATAAGGGTTACACAAACGGCATATGTTCCAAGCCCTTGGCAGGGATAATGGCATCTTTTCACCCCTATGCCATTTCAGTCTTCTTTGAAGGCAATTCCAAAAAAGAAATTTTATAAATGTTTTGAGTGACTGCAGTATCACTGACTGAAATGAGGTAATCTCAAAATGATAGTGTAAAATTAACTCTCAGATGCCTTTTCAGTTCTGCCATAATTCCTTTTAAAAACAATCTCATTATTGTAACATTCTGGTACTGGAGAGAGGAAGTCGTTTGAATGGAACCGAAATAAAGCTGGCTTGATTATCCCTTTTCTTGATGAGGGTCACTAAAAGCTGACTAGTATTTCCTGGAAATGGTCTTTGCGTAAGAATTGACAGCTAATGAAGCAGACTGAAATTGAGATGTCAAAGGTCATCTTTTAAGGACTATGATCTTGAGACAAATGGTGAGATACCAGGTTTTGGTGTCCAGTTCATGCCTGTCTTACCTAGATTTTTCTGGTTCTGACTTAACTCAGTAATGTCACAGCACAAAAACGATATGCTCTGAGTAGAAGAATGAAAATGTAACTTTACCTCTCTGTCCGTGGCCACCCTGACATTTAGTACAGTCCTGGAGAGAGGAGTGTGGTTTAGAAATTACAGAGACAGAAAGAATTAGATAGAGACAGAAAATTTAGAGTCAGGAGGGCCCAGATTTATTTTTCTTGGGCTTTTTATACTCCAGCAAAGGGGAGGGGTAAGTACAGACAGGTGTAAACACTTCTTCATTTCTCAAAACATAAGACACCTGGTACCCACACTTTTGGCCAAAGCATCCTATTATGCAGCCAGTGGGGAGAAAACAAGCTGAGATTCTGTGACCTTGTTTGTGAGTGCTCCCACACCTCCTGGTGGGTGTGATTTAATTCTAGTTGGGTGAGGCAGAGGCCGGTGGAGGAGTTCACGGACAGCCTTGGTCTTTGTAGTAAATTCTAGGGTATATAAGGCTGCTTAGGGAGACCTGGTTTGTTTGTTTGATTTTAAAAATCAAACCTCAGAAACCTTCCTACTTGTAGGTGGTGCTGGTATACAGAATCCTTACATGTTTTGTATAGTGGCTGGAAGGGTGTATCCAGTTATAGGGACAGGTAACATTTCAGAAGCTACTCCAAGGATGGATAGTTATAACTGACTTAACAGGGTAGAAAGCTGATTCAAGTGTAGTCTAGGAAATGAAAATCAGAGGCACCAAATACCTCAAAATTTGGCCTTGCTGGGTGACTGAAGATCATTTTGATTTTTCAAAGATATTGAACTCTAAAGCTTTGTAAAATGACAAATTTTCATAATCTTATTTTAAATCTGTAAGGATATGAGAGAGGGAAAGAGGGAAGTGTCCACACTTCTCTTTTGGATTAACAATTACTTGTGCTCTCTGACAAGCAGAGTCATCTGTTTAAATGCTATTATTAGGAGTGTAGATTATTAATGACAAAAAGGAGTTACAGACATTTTAGAGGCTCTACACTTTCAGAGGACTTGGCAGCACATTTTCCTGTCTAATTCTCGACAGGCGTCTACTGTAGGAAGTCATGTTTGCAGAGTCCATCCTGTGCCATGAATAGTGTTTGCCACTGCTGCTTTAAGGCAGCGGACATTTATTGTAGTTCATCAGAAGCTGGAAGACCCTGCAGCGTGCCAAAGCTAACTTGGGATTTTAGTGGTTAGAAACAAGGCAGACTTGGAAAGTGTAAAGCTTATAGCATGGAAGTAAAAATCTCAGAAAGAAATTGGAATTAATAGATTATAGCAGATACTGTATAGCACCTAGAGTTTTTCACAGTGTCAGACTCTGCAGCACAGCCTGGGCTTGTGTCTGTAACTATACTCTTGTCCCAGCCCCCATGGGCTGCCAGAATCGTAGGTATGAGTCACCAGGACTGGCTCTAGAATTTGAGTTGTAAGGAGCCGTAGCAGTAAGAAGCCTAGCTCTCTTTGAGGCTCAGTGATCAGGGAACTATATCTCCATTATCTTCCAGAGGCAAGTTTTCTCTTGGGGGAATAATAATCATCTCTGGATTGGGGATACACAGCTGAGGGCAAGTACTGCACTGAAATCAGGAGGTGCAGTGAGGCCCAGTAGAGAAACCCAAGCACAGTTTAGGTGTCTGAGTGTTGGAACTATGCTATACTATCCAAACAGACAAAAAACTCCCTTTTGGGGCCACTTGACCAGTCCTGGTGAGGAATTTACAGAAGCTGGTGTTTGTAACTTTTCCAGTAGGTTTCTATCTTTTCTCAAGAGACCTGCATTTATACATCCATGCTGTTTTCCCACAGCTTCTGAGCTATGTGTCAGTGGCTTCTGTCTTTGGGTTGCTATTGCTCTGATGAAATGCCATGACCAAAGCCACTTGGGAAGGAAAGGGTTTATTTGGCTTACACTTCCACATTGGAGTCCATCACTGCAGGAAGTCAGCACAGGAGCTCATGCAGGGCTGAAAGCTGGAGGCAGGAGCTGATGCAGAGGCCAGGGAGGATGCTGCCTAATGATCTTACTGACTTGCTCATCATGGCTTGTCCCTGCTTTATTTTTCCTAAGACTTTTTTTTTTCATTAATTTAACAAATAATTAAATGTAATTAATTAAATTTTATTAAAATTTTTATTTATTTTACATCACACCTATTCCTCTCTATCTCCTTTCAGAAAGAGGCAGGCTTCCCATGCGTGTCAATAAAGCATGGCACATCAAGTTGAGGCAAGCCCAAGCTCCTCCCTTTGCATGAAGGTCCCCCCTCTGCCACAACCCCAGTTTACAGGTCTCTCCTATTCCCTTTTCCAGGGAAATACATGTGTCATTTTTGGGCCCTTCTTGTTACCTAGCCTCTTTGGTCCTGTGGATTGTAGCCTGGTTATCCTTTACTTCATATCTAATATCCATGTGTGAGTGAGTAAATACCATGTTTGTCTTTCTGGGTCTGGGTTGCCTCATCAGGATGACTTTTCTTTCTAGTTTTATCTATTTGCCTGCAAATTTTATGTCATTGGGTTTTTTTCTTTTCTTTTTTTCAGCTGAGTACTTCTCCATTGTATAAATTTACCACATTGTCTTAATCCGTTTCTTTGGTTGAGGGACATCAGAAATGTTGTATAGTCCCACTCAACAAACTGTTTGGAATGACACTTCTGAGAACAAGATGGTGAAGACAATAACAAAACAAAAATGGAGCTAAAGAATGGATCTTTCGAATGAATGGCCATGTGTGGGTTCCAGAAGGTTATCATGAAAGGCTGGAGTAGCTGAGTTGTGGGAGGAGAGGAAGCCATACAGAAATTAGAGAGTTGGCAATGAAGGGTGACTTGGGAGTCTGAGCTTCCTGTGGTAACTGGCATAAGCTGAAATAAGGGGTCTGATTGGATTAGCCTTCATGATTCTAAAGGACATGGAGATGATGAGACTGGAAGTGGTGGTAGTATTCTCTTGCCAAAGAATGTGCTGAATTTGGAGTACAAACTGACTTTTGCTCCTGAGGTCTCATAAATTTTGGATGGTGAAAGGTAGTTGTGGGTGTGTAGTAAGAAGTTTCTGGCCCAGTCTAGCCCCAAGATCCAAACCAGCTGTCCCAAATAAATCACCCACAGCTTCTTGGTCCCAAATAATCACACAGTCTTATATTAATTTCATTCTGTTTGGCCTATGGCTCAAGCATATTGCTAGCTGGCTCTTGCATTTTAACCATTTCTGTTCATCTATGTCTTGCCACATGGCTAGTGGCTTTACTTGTGTTCCATTAGATCTTGCTCTCTTGGGCAGCAGCTCATCTCTGTCTCCGCCCTCCTCCTTTATCTATGCTCAGATTTCCTGCCTACTTCTAAGATGTCCTGTCATAGTCCAAAACAGTCCCTTTGTTAACCAATGATATTCACAGCATACATAAAGACATCCCATATCATGGATATGCAGTTTACTTTGAACATACGGCTCTTCTTTATTTCTGATGATGAAGTAAAGATGTGTCTCAATACCAGAATATTATAAAAATAGTAATCTTCATGAATATGTTGTTTGAACTTCCCTCAATTTATTTTTTCTTTTTAAGGCCTTAGTATCCACCCTGTTGGCCTTGAATTCATGATATTCTGTCTCTACGTTACAAGTACTAAGATTACTGGCATACACCACCACAACTGGCGCTGAATACCCAAATCTCTTATTTTTAGAATATTCATGGGAAATCTAGGTAAAATTTGACACAAGACTAAGAATTTTCTTCTTTGAAAGTTAGTTCTATGCTTGACTGTGAGAACAAATGGGATTCTGACTCTGTGCCTGCTCTTGGGACTCATTTCCTCCTGTTGGGTTGCCATGACTGACTTTGAAGTTATAGTTTTTGCTTTATCTTTTTATGTTTTATTTTGTCGTGAATGAATGTTATTTGTTAAAAGCCTGTACTTTTCTAAAAAGAGACAGACAGGGAGTGGATCTGGAAGGGGGAGGGACTGGGAGGAACAGAGGGAGAAGAAACTATAATGAGGATACACTGTATGAAAAAATAAATTATTTTCAAAAACAGGGCAAAGGGAATAGTGCAATAGGAAGGGTTAAATTTGGGTGCTGAGGAGAACAAAGTAGAGAAGGGAATATAGAGAGTGATAAATAACACTAAAATATTTCATAAAATCATAGCAAACATGCCACTATAGACACTTCCATATGTGTGTGTATGCTTTCAATGTACATATTCTACACTATATCATTTAGTAGCATAATAGTAGTATACTTGGAATATATATTCCATATGTATTTATATTATTTATTTATTTTAAGGTAAAGTAATAATGCTGGTACTGGACACTAGAGACTAGCAAAATGTCCAGTGCTAAGAATAGATTGCTTCTTTTGCTGGAGTTATTGGCCAGTGAGATCTCATAGACTACCAAAATCTGTAGAGGCTGTTGCCAAAATACCTGACTACCCTAATGATGTTCTGAATCTGACAGAGGCCCCCCAAACTGTAAGGGCTTTTGTCAAAGCACTTGGTTACCCTCCAGAACTTAACAGTAAGACCCTGTTACTGAAGACATTGCATGTTTGACTCCTGGAACATGGAAAAATCAAACTGTTTCAGACCTGACCTGAAAGCTTCATCCCTTCTGACTAGTTTTCATAATTCTAGAACATACTGAGCAAGCTACCAAAAGAGAAAAGTTTTACTCAGCTATGAAACTTGTGCCCTAAAACATTGACAGGCCTGGCATGCCTACTTGTGTAACATGAGTACCCAACCACTTTCTGATTGAATTGAATTTGATCCATAAGATGAATCCTATATTTGGCACCATTATCTGACCAAGACCCTATGGTTAGACAGGACATAGATGGACCTACTACTATTATGCTGCTAAATGGACATAACAACCTGACTTCTAACATTTATTATTGTACTAATAGACCAATGCACCTCTCAGTCCTCATCAGGTAATAGCTTATTTGTAGTAGATAGCACCAGAGATCCACAACTAGCTAGGGTACAGAAAAAAAGAGACTTCAGAAGGCTGAGCCTTGAGTGGACATTTATACTGGACCATTCTTTCCAAGGCATAGGGATCTTTGAAGAAGAAAGAACAGAAACAGTGTAAGAGTCAGCTGTGGTGGCTGACTATAAGTAACTGGTGTCTTCTGAGCATAGCAGGGCAAATGCACATATGAATTCACAGTGTCTATGAACAGCATTCACAAGTCTTTTGTACATACAAGGAAAGACCAAAACCCAACAAGAAGGGGGAAGTTGAACATGAAATTTCATTCCTACTAGTGGAGCTATCAGCAACTATTAGCTGCTGGGATTAAGTTTTCTCTAAGGGAGTAGCGCTGGTATGTGGACCAGGAGAGGACCATACATCCAAGAATATCTGAGGTGCACAAATTGGTCTTAATGGATTTACAAAAAAAAAAAACCAACAAACAAAAAAAAGTTTTTCAAAGTGTCAGTGTGTTACAACTATCAGAATATGTAACACCACACCATTATGTGCTAATAGACTCTTACTAGAATATCTGTAAACTGATACTTTGATTATAATTTTATGTTTGGTAACATTTTACAGCATATAATAAAACTAGCAAGTTCTGATTTTGTAATGTGGATGATGTGACTTGGCTTTTTTTCTTTATAATCCTATGGTCCTACTGCAAAGCTAGACTTATAAATCTTGACTTCATTAGAAATAAGTTTATAAAATAAATAAGAGCTAACATCAATGATAGTACTTATCTCAATGTTCACTAAACATATTTTTTCTTTTTAAATTTTTTTTATTTAAAAAGTTTTTTTTTTAAATATATATACCAACCACTCTTTCCCTCCCTCCCCTCCTCTCAGTCACCCCTCAGCTTCCCTCTACCTTTCCTGATATGGTTTCACTCCTCAGAGAGGGCAAGGACTCCCAGGGGGAGTTGATACAGTCCTGCATAAACAGTTGAGGCAAGACCAAGCCCCTCCCCCCACTATCAAGGCTGAGCAAGCTTGATATTGGCATAAAAATAGACAGACATGTGGATCTATGGAATTGAATTGAGTACCCTGGCATTAATCCACACACCTATGAACACCTGTTTTGTTTTTGTTTTTGTTTTGACAAAGAAGCCAAAAATATGCAATGGAAAAAAGAAAGCACCTTCAACAAATGGCGCTAGCCTAAGTGGATAGTAGTGGGTAGAAGAATGCAAATAGATCCATACCTATCATCCGGAACAAAACTCAAGTCCAAGTAGATCAAAGACCTCAACATAAATCCAGTTACACCGAACTTAATAGAAAAGAAAGTGGGAAGTACACTCCAATGCATTGGCACGAAAGACCACTTTCTAAATATAACACCAGTAGCAAGACACTGAGAGCAGCAATTAATAAATGGAACTCCCTGAAACTGAGAAACTCCTGTAAGGAAAAAGATACAGCCAATAAGACAATACTACAGCTTACAGAATGGAAAAGATCTTCACCAAACCCACATCTGACCAAGGGCTGATCCTGAAAATATATAAAAATCTCACGAAACTAGAGATCAATAAACCAAATAATCCAATTTAAAAATGGGGTACAGATCTAAACAGATAATTCCCAACAAAAGAATCTCGAATGACTGAAAAACACTTAAAGAATTTCTCAACATCCTTAGCCATCAGGGAAATGCCCTAAACATAGTTATTCTAGCATACACACTGAAAGTTCACTATTATTTTCATCAGATTTTGACTTGGTAGAATGTAACTGTCTTAGTCACTCTCCTATGGCTGTGATGGGACACCATGTCTAAGGCAACTTATAAAAGAAACTATTTAATTAGAGGCTTGTATACAGTTTTATAAGATTAGTTCATGGACATCATGGTGGGGAGCATGGCCTCAGGAAGGTAGGCATGGTACTGGAGCAGCTGCTGAGAGCTCACATCTGATCTGCAGAGGGAGAGGGGAAGGGAGATGGAGAGAGGAAGAGACTGGACCAGTGTGACTCTCTAAAACTACAAAGCCTACCTCCATTGACATACCTCCTTCATTATAGTCATACTTCCTCCAACAAGACCATACCTCTCAATTCTTCTCAAACATTTCTGCTAACCAAGCATTCAAATAGATGAGTCTACCCTGCTCTAATCCCCACAATAACTAAAATAGTCTCTCCATTCAGCACAATCCTATTCAGTAAATCCCTTTTATGTACATAAATGAAAGGAATTTTCATGTTTACAGTTTAGAAAGTAAGAAAATAAAACTCTAATCCAAAAATTATGTCATGGATAAGCTTTTAACTCACTTTTATAGTTTCAATCTCATGTAGCATAAACAAAACAGGACTTTTAAACACTGGTTATTATGTGCCGAGGGAATAGATAATAATTTTGGCATAAAGCTGAACTGAAGAATAAATGATTAACTTTTGCTGCTACAGGTGTCCAGGAAGTTCTCTAGTTTCTGTATAGTGAGGATTCTCAATAAAATAATTCTTTCCCAAATAATGTTGAAAAATTAATTCTTGGTTAAAAGGAGTAAGAAAAATAAATACATAAAAGAAGATGAATTGGTAGGGACTGGTAAAAGAGGTATACAGAGTAAAATAAAAGAGAAAGGTCAAAGTACTTTCTTTAAAAAGTTCTCGGCTTATTATTTATTTATCTTAAGTAAAATAAATGTGGCTTCTTAAAGTTTCCTTAAGTTTTTCTAGTAAGATTTTTGTAGATAAACATCTAATGACATCTTTGATTTTTATTGTGACCCCCATTTTTACTAGATGGCTTAGAATCATGTAGAAAGTTTCATGATCCTTTTATATTTATATTATCTTGTTTTTTTTCTCAAATGTTTGGGAACTGCTCTAAAGAAAATATGTTGCATTTTTGTAATAGAGAAGTTAATAAACGTGGAATTGGAATGCATGATCAACCTATGTCTTTCAATTTATTATTTTGCATGGTTTGGTGTATTGACTGTACAGATAGGTTTCACATGATACCAGCTGGGGCACTAGTGTTTCTAGATCCAAGACTCCTTTAGCCACTTGGTTAGAAATCATTGTCAGAGGGACTGGAGAGATGGCTGAGCAGTTAAGAGCACTGACTGTTCTTCCAGAGGACTGAGGTTCACTTCCCAGAACCCACATGGCAGCTCACAACTGTCTGTAGTTCCAGTTCCCAGTTCCAGGCAAACACCAAGGGAAATAAATAAATATAAAAGTTTTTTTTTTTTTAAAAAAAAAAAGAAATCATTGCCAGTATGCTTTTGGGTCTTGACTTTAAGATAGCCAAAAATACTAAAAACCAACCAACCAAAACCAAAAATGGCTCAAAGAAACAACAGAGATGAACAACAGATAGGGTAAAAAGTGCTGAAGCTGAAACTGGCCACACAGTCAGTATGAGGCATGAACTGTATAGAAGTTGTTGCTTTTGAGGATATATCCGAAGCAAGTGTCTTCAATACTTATGTGAATCCTAAACTCTGTGTCTAGCTGCATTACTGTGTGAGCTGTGCCACCCATAGCAAGGTAATCAGGAATTGATTACCCCTGCCATGATTTAGACTTGCTGGTGCTGACCACAACCTCCACTAAAGCTCATGTAAAGAGGTGACTTTCTAAGGACAAAAGGAAAAACACCCTGGAAAAATAAAATGGAAGTTACAAAAAGAAAGGAAGGAAGGAAGAAAAGAAACAGAGACAGACGAGAGAGAGACAGAGACAGAGAGAGAGAGACGGCGAAAGAGAAAGAGAAAGAGAGAGCCAGTGTTGATTGGGAATTCTTGATTAGGGCCCGGATATTTCTGCTTATGCATGTTTCTGGTTGCTGCATGGGCTTCCTGACATAGTGGTATGACTCAAAAAAGATTTCCACATACACACACATTATGTATAGTAGAAGCTTTAGGTCACAGATGATCACTCCTTCCATGTTACATAAGAGCCAGCTCAGATATGGGAGGATGGGACAGATGATCCTCATTAAGAGAGGAATGACAATGAAAATAGCCATTTTTAATCAATAACTTCTGTTGGCCACAAAATATTTATATTTTCACTTATATATGTACTAAATTCTTCCTTTCATTATAGCATCAGGGTCAGGTTCTTAGCATCTGAATCAGGTCTCAGTGTCAGGAAGGCTTCTAAGGACAACTTAGGTGCAAACGTTAGACTTAAAAAGTAAGTTATTTATTCCATATAAACTGGAGGGGAAGACAGATAAGTACAGGATGACTGAGACAGACAACCCTGTTCAAATGGATACAAAGAGGACCCACCAAGAAGCCATTATACAAATTGTGGTACTGAGACAGGTATGTCACCTGGTTCTTCTACTCTAGTAAAAGAGAATGCATTTTATTTGATCATTGATATTTCCTACTTGTTTGGGTGGTGGAGTCTTGAACTCAGGCTTCTTGCTTCAGCCTCTCAAGGGCTGTAGATAGGAGTGTGCACCACCATGTTTGGCTGGGGATGATTAATTAGGGTTTTGTTTTCTAATGGTTCTTAGCCTCACTCTCTGATAATTTTGTTTTTATTATAAGAAATTGCCTATGTTTCAGCTAAAGTGTCTTTCTAGACCTAATTTCTGACTACAAAACACTTAAAATGACTTTGGTTTTGATTCAAGCTAATATTATAGAAGTACTATTTTTAATTTGGTGAATTTCATGTGAATCTTATTTGAATTTACCCAATTAGTTAAAATATACCTATTTTATATTCTTTGTATAGTCTTTGAGATAGGCTCCTCTCCACGTAGAGCTGAAACGAAGGCTCTGTAAGGCAATGTCTTCAAAATTCGTAATAGCATTTTTATTTATAGGATCCTATCTATGAGTCATATACCTTTAAGATTCTTATAGGGCTGGAGATGCAAAGGGCACAGTCCTTGATTTGCATGTATGAAGGCCTGGGTGTGATCCCTATCACTGAGCAGGAATCCCTAGACATTTTCTTGTTTAGGGGAGTAAGCTGGCTCTTAGGGGTCTTGGAAAGGCTTTTCTATTGAGACATGGTTTTGAATGGAAATAGCCTAAAGCCTTTCTGAGGTTTTAGAAAGGAGTCCTTATATCTTTGACTTAATCTTAGCCTCAAGGTCACATTTTAGGGACAACACTTGAGGTTAGGTCGCAGTCCTGAGGATGTGTCTTTGAAACTGGGAGCCAAACCAGCTTGTTGATTTGTTTCTTAGATGTTTTTGATGAGCATATTGCAAATGGTATGTCCTTTTTAGTGTAGCACTTCAAACTATAGGACTCTGACTTCTGTGAATGGTGATGTTGATGTGATAACATGGATGCTATGATTTCTGCAGCTGTTTGTCATCATAAAGCTATTGCTAGGACACACTTTGGAAACTCAGTTGATTGTTGCTTAGGAGAGCCATATGATGTTTGAATTCTAGTGAACACTGTCTAAGAACAAGACTGTAAGTATACTGCAAAGGTGAGCTCATTGGGGGTCACCATGACTGCCTTGAAGACAGGAGGAGGGAAATACAGGAGTATATTCTCATAGTAAAGTGACTAACAAAAGGTTAAAGGCATCTGGGCATTGTGTGTTATGCTGAGGTACAGGTTAATAACTGTTCATGAATGTAACCTATGGTCACTCAGATGCTGTGGTGGGGAGGCTTTGATTTGTAGAGGAGTTAAGTTTAACATGGTTGAAGTTAGACTGGGCCAGAACAAAAGTATAACACAGTACAAATAAGAAAGATGGCATTAGAAAGTTTATAAGAGGAAAACACAGAGGCAAATGGCAATGAAAAATTATAGGTAGCATCAGTGGTTTAAAAAGCCATTTAGAAACTGGATATATTGCTCAGTGGTTAGAGCACTTGTTTTAACCTAGGTATGATTGCCAGCACCCATATGGTGGCTGATGACCATCTGCATTCCAGTTCTGTGGGATTTGATGTCATCTTTGGATTTGGCACCTGGCATGCATGTGATGCATACACATACATGAAGGCAAAACCCTTACACAAATAAAATAAGTAAATATGAAACAGAAAAAAATTAACTGGAATTTTATAGAAAGTTTGGTAAATACAAACTAATGGTGGTTTGTTTGAAATCAAGATTATCAAAGTCATGTGACATCACTTGGAGGCAGGTTTACTATCATATCAAATTTACAGTCTCCATTTTAAACGTGGACAAATTATGCTCACAGAGGTTAAATCATTTATCCAAAGTTCTATAGCTAGTAAATGGCAGAGGGCAGATGGAAAGTCAAATACTTGTTCTCAGCTCCCCATTTTTTGTATTATATAAGCTACTTCTGATTCATAGGAGTTTCCCAGTAAACAAATCATCGCTGTTATTTTGATCAAAATGTTTGCTGTTGTTTAGTTCCCTGAGGCAAGGTTTTGCTTCGGAGCCCAGGCTGGTCTCAGATTTGCTGCAGTCCTCTTGCTTTGGCATTCTGGATTACAGATAGATTACAGATATGTGCCACCATGCTCTGCATTATGACTGAAAGCACTTACATTGTATTGGTTTTACTATTCTAGGCTTACTATAACAAATGAAAAGAGAAATAGAGCTCAAAATACATTCCTAATTTTAAAAATTGTTATCTTTTGAAGTTCGTAAAGAAGCATTTGTACACAAGGTATTAAGTAAGCTGTCAGTATAGTGTGAACCTTTGTACATTTATGGTAACAACATTTTCTTTATGCAATGGAAACCCTCTCATTTCTTCTGTTTACAGTGATCTAAGTAGATCTTTGCTTTACAATAAAAGAAAACCAATGTCCTAAAGAATAAGATAATTTTGATTATTTTTATTTCAGGAGACTTTATGAAAATGTACTTAGACCCTGTTAATGATACTAAGTACTATTTTACATTTCAGTAGAAGGAACAGTGACATTTTTAATGGAAGGTTTTCCAGCCCAATAATTAAAATAGCAATACTGAGCATACTTTCACAATATTACAAACAAAGAAAACAATTGCATGAACTGTTTCTGGTGTAAATTACATAGGACCTTTCCTAGCAGTGGATGTAGATATGGGTGCTTGACTGGAAAGGCTGCAGAATTCCCAAGCAAAGGACTTTTCTTTGCTCTAATTACTCTTGCCGTGATTCACACTCTCTTATTGCTTAGATTTTATAATTCAAATGAAAATATTCCCTTGAAATTTGAAAACCTAGAAGATTTCAAAGTTGTTTTTAAGGAATTATGATTATTATTATTACCACTGCAACTGTTCTTCTTCTAAAGACTATTCTAAAGACCACCACTATGTTGTAAAGACCACCATGTTCTAAAGACCACTGCTGTGTTCTAAAGACCATCACTATGTTCTAAAGACCACTGCTGTGTTCTAAAGACCATCACTATGTTCTAAAGACCACTGCTGTGTTCTAAAGACCAGCTCCAATTTCTTTCATCAGTTGCAGGGCTTCCTCCCTATTCCCAAAATTCACTAGTTCCGATTCCCAAGAGCTGGAACCTGGCTGGCTTTACTAATAAACATTGCTTCTGTGTGGTAGTGTTTTGTTTTTGTTTCACCACTTCCGGGGAAGATGTGTCATATAGGACTAAAGCCAAGGAAAAGCACTTTGCAGAATTCTGGCCAAAACCAGTTCTGTTTGGAACACAGGCTGAGTTAACCAAGTGTGGTGTGGATGCTGTTGTAATATCCCTGTTTTGTCTGAAGTCTGTACTACACAGAGTACCATGTTGTCAGGAATACTTGGAAATGTGTGAAATAGTCGACATAGCTAAAAAGGTAGTAAAACGACTGTGGTTGGTTGTCTCTGCTTTCTGCTGCCCTTCTTTTTTTAATCCTGTTCAACTCTCAGGGCACATGATGTTCCATGGAGGAGAATCCAGATTATTTAGTGATTAATGTCCTTGTCAAAAGTTTATGGCCATATAATGTAATTTTGGAAAAAGACATTTGAGAAGATAAAAGCTAAGAGTTTTGTAAAAATATTTGCTTACCTTTTGAAGAAGTGTGGACCATCAGCCTAGCTCCTGCTCCCTTCTTACCCTTCCTCTTTTCCTTTCCTCCTTCTGTTAAATCTTGGGATATATTTGTCTTCATGAGGTTCTTAGAAATTACAGCAGCTACTTCAGGGCCATTAGAGGAGCCAATTAAGAGATCAGTCCAGCCATTACACTGATTGATGACAGAGCAGAAAGTAAAAAATTCTCTTGGGGCTGGAGAACTGGCTCATTGTTTAAGAGCACTGGCTGCTCTTCCAAAAACCTAGGTTCAATGCTGAACACCTACATGGTGGCTCAGAACAGTTGATAACTATTGTTTCACGGGCTCTGATGCTCTCTTCTTGCCTCTGCAGGCACCAGGAACACTTGTCGTATACAGATTTACATGTAAACAAAATATCCATACACATAAAGCAACACAATAAATTTAGAAAAAAAAGTACCCTTAGTCTCAGAGATGCTGCAGAGGGCAAGTTCAGTACATTTAAGTACCCTGATGTGGCCAGTGGCAGCCTCCAGGTAGGCTACTGTGTAAACTCTCAGAGGTAGACCAGATGAACAAACTAACCCTCAGTCCACACAGAGTGAGAATCTAGAGACCAAAGTTACACACTTAAAATAGGGAGTAAACTGGGGAGAGGGACCACACCAGCTCATTCTGAGGCATACAATACTCTGTATCATACCTCTTTCTATCACTTCAGCATCTGCCTTGCCTACTGATAGTTCCTGAAAAGGTCCAGAACTGACCTAAAAAAAGACTATTATTCCTAGTTGTCTATGCAGCAGTTATTCTTTCAATTATTGGACAAGTTCATAGATAGATGGCATTCCTTGAATTCTGCCTACATATAAAACGATTTGCCTATTACCTACTCATCCATACTTAATTAAAAATGTCTCAAAAGTACACACACACACACACACACACACACACACAGACTCAAGTTTACTCATATAGCAGAGCTGAGTATTAACTGAAAATTCAATTATAATTGCCTCTGGAATTTCTAAGAAGAGGATGATAAATGTCTTGATAGTTTAATTCACCTTTTAGTTGTTTTTGTTTTTGTTTTAAATCTGCAACATACAATCTAACATATCCTAGCTGGCTCTCACATAAAGCAAATAGGAAAATGTATTCCAGGGAATAGGTAGATGGCTCAGTGAATAAGAACATTTGTTCTGTTAGCATGAGGATCTGAGTTTTAACCCCAGTACCCACATAAAAAGCCAGGGTTAGCTCTCTCTCTCATAGGGGGAGAGAAAATATGAATATGTTCTCAGAAGTAAATGACACATGGACTTTAGTTTTCTGAGTGAAAGTATAATCATAGGTTCTGCAGCATTGTAGGTGTGCATTAATGTAGCACTTGCTTGCACATTTAGTTTACATTTCATCCAGCTGTAGGGATGGTGCTCATGATGGGCCATGTACTAAGAAGTTTACAGTTGGTGCAACTTGGGTTTGATGACTCATAAAACATTTTTAGAAAATTTTTAAAAAATTGACTCAATATGTATAAATAGAGTGGCATTAAAAATTTATAGCCTGATTTTTTTTAGTTATTCATGAAAATTTTATTTATATTTTAGTGCTTTAAAAAATCTAAAGACTTTTTGGATCTGGGAAGATGGTTCAGTGGGAAAAATGTTGACTGTACAAGTCCTACAAATACAAGGTTATCTATGGTTAACCCTAACTATGGGATTAAGAGATAGGCACTTTGTGATCTGCCTAAAAGACATACCCACCAGTACAATAGTGCCACAAACATTTTGAGGACAACCAACCTCTTTAAAAATTGGATTTAAGGTGAGCTCAATGGGATGGAATCCATACATGACACTGTTAATGAAGCCAAAAATTTAAGACTAAATAGTAAATGGACCTATGTAGTAAACCTACTACTATTATTCTGCTAAATGCACATAGCAATAAAATGACTCTTAATGATATAATGCTATACCCATCAACCAATACATTGCTCAACCCTCATCAGAGAAGCTTCATCTTGCAGTAGATGATAACACAGATACCCATAACTGGACAATATGAGCAGTGAGAGTCTTTGAATCACTCAGCCCTAAGTGGGATGTCTTTATCACTTCCTTCCTCTCAAGGCTCAGGGATCTATAGAGGAAAAAAAAGGTGAAAAGATTGTAAAACCAGAAGTAATAGATGACTTCACAGAAACAGTATTCTTCAGACACAAAAGGACTGATGGACATATGAACTCACAGAGATTACCATAGGATGCATAAGATCCATAGAAGTTCTAGCCACACAAAATCCCAGTACTGAGAATGTGAAAGAGATGTAAAGTCCCACTTTTAACCAAGAAGTTATATGTAATTGCTAGCTGCTGGGAGAAGAAAAATAAAAATAAACAATTTGTTGCTGCATGAGATTGATGATTATTTTTCTCATTTTGTAGCATGTGTCAATATCTTCTAGCACCGTGAATGCTGGTCAGAAGGGATGAAGCTTCTAGTAGAGCCCAAGTTCAATTTCTCCATGTTCAATGACATGCATACATGCTGTCTTAAACAACTGGTTGTAGAGGGTAACCAATAGCATTGATAATAGTCTGATTTTTTGGGAGGGATGCTTATGGACCCCTTTGTCAATGAAAGATTTTATTTGATGACATGTGATGTCTATTTGGGTCATTCTCTCCCCTAGTACATGTAACTCCCATTTAAATTTATTTATATAGGTGTATATTTTAGGATGCTTCTACTGGAGTAGGTTTCCTTATGCATGATGGAGCAGCAGTTAGGAGCACTCACTGACTGCTCTCAGAAAAGACCTGGATTCAATTCCCAGTACCCATATCCTGGGTCACAACCATCTTTAACTCTAGTTCCATGGTATCTTACATTCTTTTCTGGCCTCATGGGCACTGTGTGTGATGCACAGACGTGAATTTAGGCAAAACACCAATACATGTTATCTAAAGTAAATAAATAGATAAATATCTAATTAGATGAGCATGTAATCATAGAAGAGGGTTGTTTAGAAGACATTAAGAAAGAATAGCTTCAAAATTTTGATATATTTTGTTTTTCATTTTATTGTTTTTATTAGTATGCAAGTATGTGTGTGCATGTATGTGTGTATGTGTGTATAGATGTGCTTGGTAATCAGTGTTCACATGGAGGTCAGAGGACAGCTTGGGAGAGGCAGGTATCTCCTTCCACTGTCTTGAGTCCCCAGACAGAAGTTAGATTGGCAGGCCTGGCAGGCAGTGCCTTTACCTGCTGTACCATCTTGGCACCAATTTTCTCATTCCTTTCTATTTCTTTTTATGTGCATGATAGAAACTAATAATTTATAATAATAGTAATATACATGACACATGTTAAGATATGGGTAGCAAATTAAAACTTTCTGATAGAAAGCTGTAAAAAAAAAAAAGACAAAAATATCTTTTGAAAATGATGTTGCTATGGTTTCCTAGCCCAGTGCTGGACTGGGGAATCATCTCTGCTCAGCCATGGATAACAGATGATAGAGGTATTTTGTCTATTTCCTTGTAGAAGTATTAGGTGTTTAGCATATTCTCTCCCTCCCTCCTTTCCTTTTTCCTCTCTGTAAAGTATTGATTTTGTTAAAAAAAAAATCTGAATTAAAGGATTGTTAAAGTAGGTATGTGTGAACTTGAGGCAAGTATTCACATGTGATGTATATTCAGTGGCATCTTTTGTACCCTGGAGCCCTGGGGATCGAACCCAGGGCCTGGGGTAAGCTTAGCCACCTTTGTTCTGTCACCTTTGTCTTTAGCTACAGCCCCATCTTAAACTGCCATTTCTTTTCTGCTGTTGTAGTGACTTGCTGTCCTCTGGTTACGTAGAGAGACACATTGAACATGGAGGCAAGGCTGTGGAAAACAAAGTAAGTGAAAACTTTCTTCCTTTTTGGGGAATCTTTTTAAACAATGAGTTTGGGAGCTGGGACTGTGTGTTTGCTGGATATGTATTCTACCAGCTGAGCTGTACCTCTTACATGAAAATTGTACCCGATGGGTTCTGCCAATTGTTAGAGAACTTCTGTTCATGAAAAGTCAAGGGTAGAGCATTTGTAGCTGCTTTCATATCTCAAGTTGTTTATAAATATAATTATTCCAACACATCTTTGTGTTAGATTTCTCAACAGTAAGATTAGGCATGTAGAGAGAATGTTGACTTTTGGCTGGCAACTAACTGGTTACTGCTCATTGTCTTGGTTCCATTTGATTGTCCCCAGAAATCATTGCTTCACAGTCTTAATTTGGTTCTCAGTGTCAGGGAAAGATGGATAAGAATCCAAAGGAGTATGGGTCAAGGTTAAGGTCTGTGGTGAGTAAAGAGATTAAAGAAAGCACTGTGTGATGGGGAGCAGATGTCAGAGGAGAAAGCACTTAATGGCAAGAGAGAGAGAGAGGGTATGAGACACCAGAGGAGCCTTTTACACTGATGAAATGTATTGTAATTTCATTAAAAAATATTTCAAGGCCAACTCAAATGGCTGTTAGGGAAGTTGATATAGAAGCAAAGAGAAAGGCTGGGTTTTCTTGTCTTTCCTTCAAAATAGTTTGAGTACTATGGAAAAGAGAGAGAAAGAGAGAGAGAGAGAGAGAGAGAGAGAGAGAGAGAGAGAGAGAGAGAGAGAGCGTTTGTGCAATGCTTATGCCAGAGTGCATATTTGGAGGTCAGAAAACAACTTACAGGAAGAGGTCAGGTCAGTTTGCTCACTCCACCATCTGGGGTCCTGGGGATTGAACTCAGGTGGCAAATGCCTTTGTCCAATAGAGTCATCTTGATGTCCCACCACAAACGATCTCCTCCTTGGCATAATACCGTCTTCCTGCAGACACCTGTGCTACTAAATTTCTTTTGTATTCATTTTCCTAAATCAGGTTTCCAGCTCATCTCTTCCTTCCTAATATAGAGGTGGAGTTTTTTTTCTTTAAAATCCTACCATAATCTTTTTGTTTTCTTTAACAAATATGTCAGTAATAGGAGGAAAAAGATGTTATAAGGACAGTTGTAAGAAATCATCCAGAAAAAAAAATAAATGTACTGACTGTTAGGGCAACAGATATGTTTCTAAGTTTGTGTTTCCCACAAACCTGAGCTGCACCAATAGGAAACTGCCTGTGATCTCCACTGCGCTTAAGCTTTCTCTTGTCTTCTTTTCTAGATTCCGCCCCATGCAGCTCAATTTCTAACCTTCCAGCAGTTCAAAGACTTCCAGTGTGCTGAAAGAATAGTGTTTTGAGATGTATCTTGAGGTGTTTTATTTGCTTAAAAAAAAAAGCCCTTCACAAATAATTCTATAGTATGATCAAGTGTTGTAGACTTCTTTCTTAGATCAAGCACAATTTTCATTAGTGATAGAATTGGTTCATCTAAGATGTCATTGTTGAGTGACTGCATTTTATTATTTCTACTTTTTTTAAATGACAGGAACTTTAGTTCATGTATCTTTTTAAATGCAACTAAAATTTTACTCAAATTATTCATATAACTGAATAGTACAAAAATACTTGAATTGTTTCTTTTGCATTCCAAGAAGTACAAAACTAGGCATTAAATGGTTAGTACATCTCATAAATATATTTGTTACAGCACAAAAGATGAACACAGATGTGGTTGGTTATTCTTCACTCTTTTGGGAGGCCCACTACCCAGCTCCCAAATAAATCATATGAAGACTTATTCTTACTTACGATGCCCAGCCGTAGTTTGCATTCTTTCTAGCCAGCTTTTCTTAAATTATTCCATCTGCCTTTTGCCTTTCTCTATTTATGTATTTCTTTCTTTACTTCTTACTATGTGGCTGGCTCTGTAGCTGGGTGTCTGGGCCCTCAAGTCCTCCTCTCCTCCTTTCCTTGCTTCTCTGTCTTTTCTTCTCACATTTCATATTTATTGTCTATGCCTTCCAGCCCTGCCTATTCTTTTTCCTGTCTGACTATTGGCCATTCAGCACTTTATTAGACCAATCAGGTGTTTTAGGCAGGCAAAGAAACATAGGCTTACAGAGTTGAACAAATAAAACATAAAAGAATATAACACATCTTTATGTCATTAAACAAATATTCCACAGCATAAACAAATGAAGCATATCTTTAATATTCTACAACACACAACAATCTATCTGCTTTTGCTTATCTTAGATGTTGTATTTCCCTATTTATTCTCTAAACTGCTTTAACCCTACAGAATCATGGCTCCTTGTATAAAATAAAAAATAGTAAGCCATTAAGTAGGAAAAAGAAACTGGGCTTTGATGGTCAGTGAATTGCTGAATGTGTTAGACCAGACCCATACTCATCACTGTGTCATTTGTAAAGTGGAAGCAGACATCTGTCTTTTCACTGCATCTTGGATTTGGGAAGTTACCTTTGAAATGCAGTGCAGGCAGCAGCTGCTGCTGCTGAGTGATCTACATCAAGCTAGTCTTTCTAGCCTTATGATCCCCTCCCCTTGCCTCCCCTCACTTCTCTACCCCTGTCTTCCCTCATCTCCTTCTTTTAGGCTTTCCCATGTAGCTCAGGCTGGCCTAGAACTCAGTTTTCCTGACACACCTGCTTGAGTACTGCAAGTGCAGTGTGTATGCCACCATGCCTAGCTTACTAAACCATATATATATTTTTTTTAAGAGAAGAACTCAGCAGCAGTTTCCCTTTTATCTTACACTTTATCTTATATTTGAGACCCATGGCTTTTGTCTAGAATTCTAAATACAGTAGTTTTTCCAGAGACTCTTAGATTATACTTAGTTACATTAGGAGTCACTGAGTCATATGGGCTGGGGAGATGATTTTAGAAAGGAATAAAAAAATAGATCTATTTATAGAAGCTGTTACTTAAGCTCAGATCCTTGGTGGATTTAGGGAGGTCACCATCCAAGTGAAAGGAATTCAGTGATGTGCATTTTAAGCCTGGGTGGTGAGGTGTGTCAATGGAAGGTCCTCAGTCATGGAGATGCTTGATCAACTGAGGCATATCCCCACCTCTAGAGCATAAACTCTTTAACAGAGTATAAGTGTGCAAAGTGTAAATAATGATGACAGATAAATTATGAAGCAATGATAGGAACATTTAGCAAGTGCAGCTACCATATATTAGACTCTGTAGGAAACTTTATGTTAAGCACCGTTAGCACTAAGCTTGAATTCTAAGAATAGAATCTTTATTGCTGGACAGAAGGCAAGTTCAGGTGTGGGAGAAACAAGTTGTTATGTTATGTATTCACATGCCCCACATAAATTTTATTTGACAGAATAAAAAAACTTCAGATTACATTAATGCTGCCATGGTATATGTCTCAGTTACCTTTCTATTGCTGTGAAAAGACACCGGCCAAGGCAACTTATAAAAGAGAAAGCATCTGACTGTGATTTTGCTTACACTCTCACAGGATGAGTACATGGCCATTATGGTGGGAAGCATGGCGGCAGGCAGGTGTGGCACAGCAGGCTGAGAGATCACATCTGGCCCAAAGGAGAGACAGATAGTGAGGGGAGGAGACCTAACTGGGCATGGCGTGGGCTTTTGAAACCACAAAACTCACTTCCCATGACATGCATCCTCCAGCAAGGTCACACCTCCTAGTATTTCCCACAACAATCCCATCAAGTTCAGAACAAGCATTCAGATATACGAGGGGGCTGTTCGCATTCAAACCACCACAGTATGTTCTACATCAATCCAAACTAAGGTACTACAAATAAATTCAATTTGAGAATAAGGTTACCTAGAAAACATTCTTCTCAGGTCCTTTCTCTAAGACAGTTTAGCCATAACGTACTGAATTAACCAGTTAATAATAATAGAATGATTTGAATAATTATGTTTGCTTATAATCTTTGTCACAGGTGAGCATTTGATTATCATTTGATATAAGTAGACTAAAACGTATTACTTTTATTTTATTTTATTTTTGTTTTTTTGAGACAGGGTCTGACTAGCCCAGAACTCACCATATTGATAAAGCTGGTCTCAAATTCCTAGGGATCTGACAGCTTCTGCCTCTTTAGTACTGGGATTAAAGGTTCCACAATATTATTATTTTTTTTAAGCTTTGGTCTTACTATGTGGCCAATTAGCCTCTAATAATCTTTCATTCTGTCTCTGCCTCTTAATGCTGGAATTTTAGGCGTGCTTTACCATGTCCCAGTTTAATTGATACTATTATACTTTAATCATTATTACTTAAATAATGATATTATTTTAAAAAGTATTACAATAATCTTATTATTAGTTCTTTGAGAAGGTCATTTAATGTATTTTGGTTGCATTCACTCTCTGCTTGTCTTTCTAAGTACCCCCAGATCCACCCACCCTTCAACTTTGTGTCTTGTTCTTTTTTATGCAGCATGTCAAATTTTTGTTGCTGGTATACTCAGTGGTTGTGAGGCCATTCAATGGCATATGATCAACCTACCAGGGGCCACACCCTTTAAGAAAACTGATTTTCTTTTAAGTTAGGGGGCTCCTGAGTCTCTCCCTCCTCTGTGCTACACTATTAACGGGCTTGATCTTCTGCAGGTCATGTGTAGGCAACTACAGCTGTTGTGAGTTCATGACTGAAGTGATTCTGTCAGCAGAGGACACTATTTAATCCTGGTCTTCCACTGGCTCTTTCAGTCTTTCTGTGCTCTCTTTTTCAATGACCCCTGAGCTTTGGGTGGATGTGGGGCATGATACTGTTGGCTGGCTGATTGCTGTAGAATATCTGTTTAACTATGCAAAGATGTGTTTCATTTATATAACTATATAAAGACATGTTGCATTTGTTTAATTATGTAAAGGTGTGTTGCTGTTTTACCTTGCCTGGCTAAGGCACCTGATTGGTCTGATAAAAAGCTTACTAGCCAATAGAGAGGGAGGAGGTAAAGGTGGGACTTCCAGACAGGGGAAGAAGAATTTAGGCTACAGAGAATAGGAAGAAAGAAAAAGATGCCAGGGACCAACTAACTAGACCCAGAAGAAGTAGGAAAGTAGGACATACAGAATGAAATAAAGGTAAAAAGACCCAAGGCAAAGCATACATAAATAGAAACAGGTATAATTAAGTTAAAAGAGATAGTGGACAAGCCTTAGACAAGGCTGAGCATTCATAATTAATAATAAGTCTCTGTGTCTTTATTTGGAAGCTGGTTGGCAGCCCAAAGAAAATGCCAACTACAGCCCATTTGTGGCTGAATAATTTCCACTGATACTTATTCTCCACACTTTGATCAGCTATAAGTTTATATTTTAATAATAATCAACTGCACGAAGAAAATTTCCTGATAAGGACTAAACTCTTCTCTGGTCTATTGGCATAGAGATAAAAATTTAGACAGCAGTTGAATACTGTGTCCATTTAGCAAAATAATAATTGGCTTATCCCTGGCATCTGTGTTCTCCTTAACTCTGGGTTCTTGGCAAGAATTGCAATACCAGACATGCATTTCCTTTTGTGAAACAGTCCTTAAGTCAAGCAGAAAGCTGTTGCTTAACCCAATAACATTCATGCCCCTATTGCACCTGAGTGTATTGCTGTACAGCCATTATTGTAATTCACAGTGTTCACAGCTGGGTTAGTCTGTTAAAGACTTTTTGGCTCATCAATCTACATGGCACCTTTCAGTTTTGTGAAGTTTACCTACCATCAAGGAAGAAGTTTCTTGGCCTGTACTAACTTTATTTCTTTGTGTCCTATAACCAAAGTGTGTAGTGGCTTCACCCATAGTCTTAGCATCAAGTTCTGGTGGGCAATCAAGGACAGTAGCAGTAGCCTGTATGTTTCAGCATGTGTGGGGCAGCTCTGACAGACAGCTTAAGGAGAGATAGCCCTCATCTGGCACTGGGCTTTTCACTTGGCAATCTGTAGCTTCTGGGAGCTGCATTACCCTCTGTGTGAGATAAATTCAATTAATTTTTGAATTACTCATATGGATACCTATATATTCAGGGAGCTTATAAAATAGTAGGTTTCCATATGGTTTTAAAAAACATTATTAGTTATCCCACTCTTCTGCCGAACTCTTAATCCCGTCCCCATCTAACTCCGCCCCTTTCAAAGCTGTTCTTTTGTTGCTGTTTTTCTTTTGAAACAAGGTTTCTCTATGAAGCCCGGGCTGTCCTGGAGCTTGCTCTGTAGACCAGGCTGTCCTCAGCTCAGAGATATGTCTGCTTCTGCCTCCCAAGTGCTGGGATTACAGGTTTGTGCCACCACCGGGCTTCCTTTAAAAGTTTTTTTAATTGTTAGTATTAAAGTGTAATCACATTATTTTCTTCTTTCCTCCCTCCAGCCCTTCCCATGCATCCCCTCTCCTGTTCTCTATCAAGTTCTTCCTCCCCCTGTATCATGATGAGGCTTCACTGTGTAGCTCATAGTAACCTGGACCTCACTGTGTAGCCCAAGCTGGTCTCAGAATCTTAGTAGTCAACTACCTCTGCTTCCCAACTGATAAGATTACAGGCATGAGCTACCACAATTGGCTCATATGTAAAAGAATTATTTTTGTTGTTTTTGAAACTGAGGCCAATGTAGTTCAGGCAGGCTTTGAACCCAGTATGTACTTGAGACTGGTCTTAAATGTCTGAGCTGGCTGCCTCTTCATCTTCCAAGTGCTTGCAGGCATGCATCACTACACCTAGCGTGTGTGTGTGTGTGTGTGTGTGTGTGTGTGTGTGTGTGTGTGTGTGTATGTGTATCTAACCTCAAGATAACCTGTATAAGAATGAGACCTAGACTTTCTAAAATACAAATATAAAGTAACTTTACTCTTATGACCATTTAAAAAATAATTGAATTGTACTTTATAGATGGGGTACTGGGATTCAACTCCAGTATCTTATCTAGAAATTACTTTCTAATTTTAGGTGGGGCCAGCACTAAAAATCTTGCCCTTTGTATCCTATGGGTTTGAACTGATGCCCATTTTAAAACACTTATGCTTGAACTAGTATATTGAATTAAAAGCAAAACTCAGTTTTCTCCATTACTAATACAAAAGCCATGATATTTTCCAAAGGTACTTTAAATCCTTAATAAAAGTTTGGTTGAACTAAACAGGTTTAATGAGCAGTGTACTAGAATCTTGGGGAAGTGGTTTGCTTGGCTTGTAATTACTATATAATGACATCCAATAGAAAGTCTTATTTTAATTAGTTTTCTACTAATTCAGACTTCAAACTGAGTTTTATTTTAGGGAAAGTATGAGGCCAGTTGTTTAATGTTAGTTTCTTGGGCGAGTTAATGGCTTTTCCTAACTAATGCAAACCCATTTGAGTCCTTAATAAGTCTACCTGTAAATGAAACACTGTTTTCAATGCTACTAAAATGTATGATGATTAGGTGAGATGTGATGAAACACTTTAAAGCCCAGCACCCAGGAGGCATTGACCAGTAGATCTCTGTGAGTTTGGGCCAGCCTGGTCTACAAAGTGGGTTACAGGTCATATGGGTCAAAAAGATAAGACTGTGTTCTTGTTTTACATTTCCCAAATTTTGTATTTTATAAATTAATACTTACATTTTTCTATAATGCTGATGTTACTACTATAGATAGCTGATATTGCTGTCTTCATAATATTGACCTCTTAAAATGTACATTGACCTGAAACTCATACTGATACCTGGGCTGAGGTTTGATAGAAGAACTCACCAGAGGTGAAGTTGTAACAAGTATTTCCTATGTATTGGACACTAGTGGGCTCATTTCACATATGCATTAAGCAATCTTTTTTCTTTGCTATCTCCAGTTACATATGAAGGAACTATGACACAGAGGGTTGAAGTTACTAGCCCAAGAATTTGGAGTCAAGAAGTCTGGTACTAGAATATGTGTTTTTATCCACCACAATCTAGGGCTCTCTGGAAACAATTATAATACAGAGGGATTCAAATGTAAATCTTTTTACCCCAACACTTCAGTAACATCTTCTTTGGCACTTGTGTTTAATAAGCCATAATGTGGAGATGTAATTAGTTCAGATGAGTCTTAATTATTCCAATAGAAAGTTTCCATTATTTCAAAGAAGACCAGCTCCCTCCATAGGATGCCCTACATTCTCAACCATTTGTTCATGCAGTTATTTTTAGTTCCTCTTTATTCTCTGTAAAAGTTAAATTGTGTATTGTTCGCTACAGGGAACATAGTGGCTTCAAAGCCATTATGTCTGAAATATGTTTCTGCCTTGCACATGGCAAACACACACGTTGCTTTCATGCCCTCCTTGTGCCTACGTATACATTTATCTGCATCTGGAGAAAACATGGAATTTTATGAGCATGAGTAATGAAGCTGAAACATATCATCAGCTTGCCAAAAACTTGAAGAGATTTGATTATATCCTTGCCAAAGTTATTACAATGTCCACCCCCTTCCTCTCCTTTCTTTTCAACACACAAAGGAGCTACACAAATTTAATGAACAAACTGAGAAAATGTTTGGTCCATCTTCACACATGCATTAACTGTTCCAGGTCTGTCTGCTAACTTTTTTTGGTCTACTTTTGGTATTTTTTTTTTTAGGCATTTGTATATTTCTCATCCCTGGCAGACTTAAGGATACATAGGCTCCTCTACCATCTTGCAATCAGTGTGGTTCAGGAAGGTCTTGCATTTCATGATTTGGCTCTCGTTGAATTATAGAAAAAAGAATTTTGGGGGGGGAGTAAGTAAATTTTCTTTGCTTTTGGCCTGAAGATTGCTGCTTACATAATACATCACTGGCCTTGATGGCTTTATAAAAATTATGAGTCACTTAACTCTGTAGCCTAAAGAAAATCTACTGGCCCATTGCCAGTTCATACAGGTCAGGCAGCCTAGTGCTGGGAGTACAGAAAAATTAAGTGACAGCTGCTGTCCCCAAGCTTTGGTTGAAGCTGTTTAGTAGAAAGTCTCCCTTATTTTCTTTCTAATATAATGTTTGTGTTTACCCAGTGAAGTATCCAAAGAATTATGCCATTTGTTAATATTCAAGATGTTATCTAAAGATATAGATAATATTTACGATCTTATCTTTTAAAAACATTTCAGCCAAAAATATTTTTAAAAATCCAAGTAGCACTAATTGTGTTTTGTATATGGAACTAATTATAGCCGAGAACTTTTCTATTTCAATTCTGAAACCAGCCTTTTCATTATATAATGTCTTTTCAAATACACATACACACACACACACACACACACACACACACACAATTATACTCTTGATGTTCCAAGCTGTAGTTATTTTCTTGTTCATTATTAAAAGTTCTTGCTTTCTAGTGAGTGTTAACAATAAAAGTAAAAACACATATTAAGACTCTAGGCATTGAGTGGTTTGAATGTTGATAGACATTTTAGGTAGTAACTTATCAGGGGGCCCAGCTAATATTTTTCACAGAAGTCTTACATCAGTGGATTAGGAAAGGAATCAGATAATTAGATATGAAAATCATGACAAGGTATAGTTTTGGAGGCTGGAACGCTAACACTGGGAATAGAGGGCAGAGAAGAAAGAAGCTTGGTTTCTCAGATAGACTGTGTGTGTGCAATCTTTATTCATTCAGTAAATGTGAAGGGAGTACTTGGTGTGAGCCATGCTTACAGCTACAGTTGCATGTAGCACCTAATGCAATGCTTGCCCTTGTGAAGCTTGTCTGTCTCTGAGGAGTTCCAGATACCACTTAACTGTTTACCACCAACCCCTGCAAATTATATAACTAGTAAGTGATAGAAGGGCATGTTTCTGTGAGGGCACTTGTGATAAGCTTGATCTAGCCGGTGGCTAGATTAAATTATTCAGTCCAGAAAACTAAATTCAGGACCCTCCTCTAGCTTGATAGGGAAGTCCTCTTCCATTGAGCTGTCCTGAAGCACACAGGACTGTTCATGAAGTAATACTCCGAAGTTTGCATAATACATATTTGGCAGGTGGGATGGGAACAGAACATTTCCTGGTGGTAGGGATTCATCTGTTCCAAGGCCCCTGGGGGCTTGTAGTAAGTGAACAGAAAGAAACTGGAGGGGTGGACAGTGGACTGGAGGAGGGAGGATGCACATGGATCCTCACATGTCACTTTACTCCAGCCATCTTTACAGCAGGGAACATGTCTGCAGCTGACACCGGATGCTGATTCCTTCTTTCCACATCACAGCACTTTGGATAAGGTCTGTTTCCCAAGTCATGCTACCTTTCTTACTGAAAAACTTGAAACATCTTCAGTAGTTTTAGCAGATGAGGCCTCAAGGCGATGCTATAATTTGGGAGCAGACAAGTATCAGCACTACAGTTATTGATAGGGCTAAGTGTCCTCAGTTTCTGATTGTACCAGTTAGTATCTGAGGCCTTAGATTACTGAGGCTCATGTGCTTCATTCTCCTCTTCTGATAAACAGGAGGAAGCACAGAGATAAACAAAGCTTTGTCCGTGGGAGGGGCCCTCTTAAGGTAGTGCAGGGCTCCAAAGCAAGGCAAAGGAGGGGCGTGAAGAGGATCTCTGGTCACATCAAATTCAGTCTTGCTACCAATTTCTAAGTCTTCTGATGACACAGGCAGCAGGTCAGCCATTATCCTTCACTTGCTTTGCTGTGTGCTCAGCATTTGGCATACCATGCAAATCTAGAACACATTCTCATCCGTGTCCGCGGGTGATAAAATGCCACTAAATTTGCCCATGTGCTACAAGTGTGACGTTTTCCTGTGACCTCCCACAGTGAAGGTGGAAAAGTCCATTTTGACAGGCCTGGGGGATATATTATTTTTTCTGCTGTAAAGATGTGTGATGACTGTGAACAGGATCAGTTGGTGAGCCATCTGCTCAACCTTGTAAGTTCATCTTCTTTCCCCAGGCTAGCTCATGCTCAAATTTTATAGACACTTGTTGGTCTATTTTAAATTCCAATCTATAAATTATACCCAATTAACTTGGAATAAAATCTCTATAATTTTAAGTTATTTCACACATATCAAAAATATATCAAATATTTTAAAAGATATCTATGTGAGATTTAACATATTTGTCTTTTACTTTTACTTGTTTCCATTCCCTCTGTGTGTGTGTGGGGGGGCATTTGTTGTGAGGTGTATGTGGTAGGGTGTGTGTGTGTGCATGTGTGTATGTGTGTGTGTGTGTATGTATGTGTGTGTGTGGTGTGGTGTGTGGTGCATTTGTTGTGAGGTGTATGTGGT